>CM076578.1:734434066-734777147 GCA_034641835.2 Pinus albicaulis | reverse complement strand
TTGCCTTGCATATAAACCCCGTTCGGTGGAGTCTTTTATATTTAGATTAGATCATTTGGGGAGGTTGAGATCAATTATCTTTGGGGATCAAATCTATCCTTATCTTAGGACGAGAGCATCATTTATTTGCAGGGCAAACATCATCTTTAGGGTCCGAACCAAGAATTATAAAATGGGCCGAGCTTGATTGCATAGATGGAGTAATAAGGTTAAATTCATCCTTTCTCATTTGAAGGTCGAGGTTCATTTCTTCATGGAGGTTTTAATTGCAGAGACCGAAACTATCGTTGGTAGACTGAGTTTTTTACTGTAGGAGACCAATTCTATGAATTTAATCATTCAGGGGTCGAGTTCCAGATCTATTTGGGAGTGAGTTACTCAATCTATAAATAGGCCAAAGCCACCTCTGTATTATTTCTGGAGATGAGTTTAATCTACAAATTAGAGAAACTAAGGATTTCAGGCTTATCACTGTAGGGAGCATTATTATAATTGGAGATCAAATTGAATTCCTGAAGTTGTGCTAGGTTCTTGAATCTCATTTAAATATTTTAATCCTCTCAAAGAAGCTAATACAATCATTATTTTCCTCTCATATTCACTGTACATGGCACCTTCACCCCATGAGCAGATTAATCGGTTTCATAATTTTCCTCTATAATCATTAAACATATTTTTTTAACACCACATGCAGCGGTAGCTCGATATAGATATAAACATGATAAAAAAATTTCCTCTCATATAAACCCCATATTCACAACATCATAATATAGTAGTTTCAAAACTGTTGAAAGGTCTCCTGAGCCAAAAAAGGGAAACCCCGTCCAGTGTGACCCTTTTGATGATTGTAATAAAAATTTAAACCCCAGAAGATATAGTGAATGGAGAATATTTCGTGATTATCGATCATTATTAGTCTGAAATATTTGCAAGGGTCTTTCACATTGATCAGGGCGATCTTGTTTATCTAGCACGGGGCAAATGCACGAGTTTTTTATATTTAGATTAGGGCCTCTCACTCATTGTGGAAGGTTACTCAATGGATATTTATATATCTCTACAATGAAATTTGATGACTCTATTTTTAGGCTCGATGATTTTGGTTGAATGGATTTGTTTTGAGGCTTGCAACTAGCTCTTTTCGTGCAATACTTTGTCCAATACTTTATCCACTTAATTGTATCAATACTTTGTCCACTTATTTATATCGAGTTTTACATAGTTCACAATACTAGAGCACACCAATCAACCTCTAACAAGCCTCCAAATTCACTATAATTAGGCCACTTAACATTATTGTTTAAACATATACAAGGGCAGACCATATCTTCTAGCAAATAATCGAAATAGAATAAAATTACTTACCCTTGAGGACATTAACTTTTTCTCATGAAAGCTTGGCCCTTTGCACACTTTTAATATCTAAAGATTCAGCCTCGGTTAGGGCTTCTTGTAGCTAATGCTACAACTCCAATTCTAGCTTACAAACCACTTGTAAACAGACCTTATCTTCAACGCTATTTCACTTGCAAATTTGGCCCTTAGACATAGGTTTGTTCTAGCATTGAATGACCTCAGATCTTATCCAATTTAGGGCTCGACCCTCTGGCAACCAACTCAGAATATGCAGCCCCATTCCCAAGAAAAATCAGCCCTCGTGCATGCACATAATCATCCATGAACTCAGCTTGTTGCCTGCCTTGATTTGGTGCTCCAAGACATGCCTTATAGCCCTCTAAATAGGTTACCATAGGGGCTTAGCCTTACCTCCAAGACACAAAAAGTATGCAACCTATTCACAGATATTGTGCCGCCAAATATGCCCAGAAATACTCCAAACAAGATTGGCTAGCCTCCTTCCTTACTCGGCCCATCAGATCATACACCATAGACACCAAAACTCTCCTTTTTCCACTTCGGCTAGGGCTCTCGATCCTACGGCTACCTCAGAAGCCATTTTTAACTTTTGTTTGATGCAGTTAATATGATTTAAATGAGCTCCAAGACCTTCTATTTATATAAATAGATGGAGGAATCAAGGGGTGCCTTTTGGTGTCAATTTGACCCTTCATTCGTGAGGTTTACTTTGATGAAAAGCCTCTTTTAATTTTCCCTCAAGAATTTTTAAATATATTCACCTTGATGATTTCTCACCCAAATAAATTTTATGCCACATTAAATGATAGGAGGAATACCAAGTGTATTTGAACACATTAATAATAATAATTTTCCTTTATCCAAATAAATTCTCTTTGGGTCAAAATGGTTTCTCCTTGGGGTAGTTCGGCTTCTCTTGGGGGAGTTCATCCCAAAGCTACTCCAACTTTCAACACTCCCTCTCAAAATTAATTGGGCTTAAAGAAAATTTCCCAAAAATGGCTATCCAACACCCCTTAAACAATAACAATATTTACCAAATCCTTCAAAACCTATAGTATGTGAAAGTATAATGGCTCAGGGTTTGGGATAAACATCAAGCAACATTGGGTGGTGGATCACCATGGCCCTTGGGGGTTAGTCCCCAATCATCCAGAACATTTTAGGGATAACAATAATTGGTTCCCATCCATGATTGGTAGGTCCAATAGGCTTATTGGCTTTTGGTATGGTGAGACCAATTTTTTGAAAACCACAACCAAAATCAACTAGGTAAGGGTTCTACCAAACCAAAACAAGAAAGTGGTCCATATAGACTATTTTTTGAAAAAAATTACTAAAAACAACATAAAATACTAAAAAAATAATTAAAAAATACATATTCATGGACTTCAATGTAAATCCAAATAATTAGACACAAAATATGCAAAGTTTAGGTAGTTGGAATGCATGGAGTTTGTAGTGTGGTTTGGTTTTTTTCCACCCATCTTCTTACCAACAACAACATAGTTATAGGCATTATCAGTGATAACCTAAACAATATTCTCCACACTCAGCTTGAGGGCAATCACATTTCATAGCTGAAATAACAAGTTTGCATATTAATCCCATTTAGAAGCATTTATTGATCTCAAAAAAAAGGATCCTTGTGTGAAAATAAAAAAGGAAATTAATCATGGTAAGAGACTTTCCATCATTCCATCCATTTGAGAAAAAATCACCCTTTTTTCCACATGATTTTTCGATCTCTATAAACTAGTCATTTATGGATTATACATTTTTGTTTTTTAATCTATAAATATAGCCTTGAAGCTCTTACTAACAACTATGAACTCTAGAGTAGATTGATAATAAGCTGAGTAGGAACTATTGAAGGGGATATCTTCATCATACCACAATTTGACCATGTAATCATAAGCATATTCCTTGTACTTATTCCAATGGTTTCAATGGTGGGCTGAGTGCAACTAGTAGTAGTGGAGGAAGGTGGAATAAAACCAACAATAATATCTAATTTGTGGAATTGAAAGTGAAACTATGGGATGATTTTCATGAATGGGAGAAACATGTATAAAGTGTTCCCTAACAATTATACAGTTAGAGGAGGAACCTTGAAAACTATGGCTACATTTCTATAGAATCTCTCTCTTTTTCTCTATCTTAGCTTGCATCTCTTTCTAGCTGACCTTTTTCTGATTTATATTTCTCAATAAGGGTTTTCATTTCCTTTATAATTTCTAGATCCTCCATAGTAAACATCATCATGGTTTAATTTTCCCTCGAATACTAACTAAGTGTTATTCCAGACTAAAAATCCTAGCATTGGGTGGTGGGTCATCCTAGTCCTTTGGGGTTAGGCCCCAAACATCCATGCCAAGTTTAAGATTAATAAACAAAGGATTTCATCCATTATTAGTAGGTTCAAGAGTATTTTCGACATTTTGTACGTTGATACCTTGTTTTGAAAACTAGAACTAGGATCAACCAAGTGAGGGTCTAACGAAACTAGAATAAAAAACCAGGAGTTCCTGTCATGCTTAGATTAGGATGCTACATTGTTTCCAACTGAAATTAATTCCTTATTCATAAGTTTGCGTGATTTTTTTCTTTAATATTCTTTTCTTAATCCTATTTAGATTGTCCCTTTAGGACCATCTTTCTTGTAATTTCCTCAACCTCCCTTTTTCCTTCTGCAGATGTTTGAGTATTTTATCCTTCAACATTTTTGCCCTTGATTTGTCTTTTTCCACCTAGTATAGAGACCACTAGTTGAATGAGGTAATTTTTCTTGTCTATTTGTTATGTTTTCCATCTACATATCTCATAGTTAAGATCTTATGAAGATATCCCTTCATTATTTGATGCCTCAATTTTGTATAAATCTGGTCTAAGTGACATAACCTTACTTTCTTTGAGGACTGTGACTATTCTCCTCATGCAAGGAATCTTAGTAACCCAACCAGCTTATAGGTCTCCCTGCAAAAACAAATTCATTTAAACAAAATTTTATTATAGAATGAAATATACTTACTTGATAAGTGAAGATAAAGTATTCATCTCGATTTCTTCGATGGCGGAGAAACTATGTGTTAGTGAATTCTCTTTGAATGATATTCTTCAAGGGTAAGGATTAGATCTCTGTTGTAATGATGATAAAGCCTTATTTTCTGCACTCTTCTATACCAGTCCTAGGAAAGCTTGGTTCCTAGTCTTTATATAATATCCTTCCTTGACTAAGTCTGAGATCTTGTATAGTGATGCTGCTCTTTTATCCACCTTATGATGATCTTCTCTTTTCTACACTACTTTTCACCAGGACATGATGTGGCAGATTGAACCCAAAACTTCCTTGATTGCAGCATGATGCACTTTGACACCAGAACATGTTCATGTAAGGTTATCATTGTAGCAACATCAAGACCATAGTGATACATCACTATACTGTGACCTCTATATAACACCAAAATGTAGTCCCTTGACCTTCCTGTGATATTCCATTTGATACTAATGATTACAGAGAATGGCACCATACATTTAAATCGAGAAATCATCTCCTAAAACATCGAAACACTGAACTGTGGCATCATCCGAATTACATCTACTATAATGGGTACTTGAACTGAGCCACTGTATCACTATAAACTTATTATTGAGTAGCACTATAAACTAGCACCAAACCACTATGTCCCTATGATTTTCTCTGAACCTGTAATGTGATCCTTTCTCGATCTCTTGAAAATTTGACCTGAACCCAGAAGATAATATGAAAATCTCAGAGGAAGATCTGAACTTGATTCACTGTAATTCAGTTCGAAAATATCACACCATGTTGAAATTTGTCCATGTCTTTTCTGTGCAGTCCAGTGGGCTATTTCTGTTGAGAATTTGTATCATTGAATTTGTATCGAATTTTTTTTTTGTGAAAGCACAAAACTTCTCTCTGAATTTTATCCCAAATAGTAACTTTTCTCTAATTTCAAAATCTTCTTTCCTATAAGGTGATCATCTTTTGCCATAGCTCTGAAACCATGTTGAGAATTTGGAGGGGTTATAAATTCTCTTCTTAATAATTACTTGTGAGCTTGTTTACTTATGTATTATTCTTAATTAATCCTTCATCAAGTCAATTACCAAAGTGTACACGACACAAATGATTTAAGCATAAGTAATACTTTTATTATAGGAAGGTAAATCACAGATTTACCTTCCTTTCATTAGACTTCAGAATTCATCACAGCCCTTGCGATATCTGCATTGAAACCTTGTAAGTATCAGCATTGTATTCTTCTCAAACTAGCTTCATCAATCCGCAGTCTATACCTTCAGTTTACACCTTTAGTCTACACCTTTAGTTACTTCTATTTCAAGTGAATCTGTATCCCTTTTAGCTGCTTTAACATCTTAGATAAATCCACAAACTCTGTCTTTGTTGACCGAAAAACTTCCTCCTCAAATGAGCCACAGAGAGGTTATTTATATAGAAAATCTAATTGTCATTTAGGCCGACCAGTCAGCACAATAGGGAGCTGAATTTATGGTTAATTATAGACCGAAATCAAGAATAGATATTTCAGCATTTATAAGATTATCTTTGTGCATATTTTGGGAGTCACCTCTTCGCGGTATTTTTCCAAGATCTTGGAGTATATTTGTTGACTAGATCCGTCATGATCATGACTCTTAAATACATCTTATTATTTTGACTTATTCTTTACATAATAATATAATTACATAGTCAACATGAAGACCGACCTAATTATACTTTTCAACATGCCATTACGTTCACACATACATATTATAACACATAAAACATAAAATGACGAGATAAATATTAATAAAAACATATGAGCAAGAATTTTTATCAATGAACATACATGAAAATATATTTTAATCATCCATAGTTAGAGAGAAGCCATGTTGAGCAGAGGAACGTTGGTTACATCCTTATATGGCATATAACCTCGGTCCCATAACTTGGTGAGTCACTGTAGCCTTGACCTGTGTGCATGTATGTTTTTGTAAACTTGGCTGGTGTTCATATGCTAATGTCCATAGCTTGCTCCACCTCAACGCCGCATAATTGTAACCTTTGACCCTTGTCATTGTAACCTAAGAACATGTTCCTATATGTCCTTGCGTCCCTCTAACCTCAAACTTGTAACCTTGTGCTTTGACAGAAGCCATGTCCTCATAGAGACAATTTAACTTATTGCAAAGGAAAATAGGAGAGGTTGTAATTGGGATTGTAAATAAAATTTGGAAATTTTGAGGTTAATAACTAAAATTTTAGGATACAGGAAATAGATATAAAAAAGTATTAACATTAACTTTTTATATGAGATTGCTAAAAAAATTCCAAACATTGAAAAATTCTTACCATAATTTTTATACCATATAACTAATATATTTGTTGGCTTCAAAATGTTGGAGCTATAGTACCTTTTATCCGTTGGTTGATGACATGTCTGTCAATTGATAATTTGTTTTCTAATTTGTTTATGAGGGGAAAAAATTTGATTTGCTACTATAGCAACAATGGCATCAAGCGAGCCCTACAGAGACCCCTCCATGATAGGAGGATTATCAGGTACATTGGTTGTTTAGTTATGTCATTTTTTCAGGTAGGTTATATTTATTGTTTGTTGTGAAAATTTTATTAATGTGAATTTTTTTTGTCCTACATAGGTGGACACACTCATATGACTCATGCACCCAGACAGGAAATCAAATAAGAGGAGCCCCATAGACCTGTTCCCATTCACCCCCAATTTCATAAAGCCCATTCTGAGGATTATATTATACATGGTATAGGTACACATTAGATCAGTTTCTAGTTAAAATGTTCAAATTTAAATTATATTCAATGTTGAACAAGCGATTTTTTTTTTTCAAATGACATGTGTTTAATGTGAAAAATTTATTCTCCATAGGTGAAAATGTAGGAGTTGGGGTTGGCCCTATTGCTGGTGAGGGGCAAAGGAGAACAATGTTTCAACTTGTGGCATCCATCCCACACTTTGATACTTCTCCTCCAGGTAAAATATAAAGGAAAATTTATTGCTTGATGTATGTTTAATGTGAAACTTATTGTGTGTCTCATGTACTTGTGTTATAAAAAAAATTAATGTTTTGTAGAGTGGGTGTTAGAGACGTTCATTGCTCGGAAGGGAACCATCCTAGTATGAGTGAAGAGGAAGAGATAGTTTTTCCACCAGGTATTTTCAAATGACCAAAAAAGTTTTTTAAATATAAATTTTCCTTATAAATTATTTAATTTTTAATATGTGCAATAATTTAATATGTTACAGGTGGTGGTGGTCGCCCTCCTCGGGGGAGAGGTCGTAGTGTTCATGAGTTTTCGAAACTGAACAGGATCCCTTGTTAATCTATCCCGCGCTTCCCCCCAGAACACACAAAGACACCATCCCCCCCTCCTTACCATTGCTGATGATGCGACGAGGGACATTCCACCAGGATCAGCAACAAGCAACGAACTGCAAAGTTACAACTGCCTTATTTAATTAAGGTTCTCACAAACTGCCTGTAATAACCTGGAGAGCTCGAGGAGACTTAACGATGGGGCCTTCGGAATTGTTCATATCAACCCAAGTTTTTTTTTTTTTTATTACAGAGATGCCTAAGATGCATAGGAAGAGAGTGTCAGTGACTGGTATCCACTCCTACAATGAAGTTAAAAGTAGGGTCACTAAAGAAATGGCCTTGTCACTATTTGACTTGCGGCCTGAAGACAAAAAACATCTGAAGATTGCAAGATTCAATGATCCCAATATTGCACCTTATATTTATGAGAAGTTCTTGTATGCATACAGGAAGTTCCCAAATAATGATGAGGTGCCACAATATTTTCTTAGGATATTGTTTTCTCAATTCCGAGAGCACATGGACACTAACTATACATATACTGGGTCCAAATTCTATGGAGATGGAAAAGGTCGTACATATGAACAACCTGATGCAATGTGAGATGTTGGGTTTAGGCCTCTAGTACCTCGTTTAGCACCTCGACCACCTAGGGTAGTTACACTTCCAGAGGAGTTAGCGCTTATCTCTAGTGTTGCATCACAAATGAGGGAGAAGATACAAGAACATATTACAACTGCTTTAGGAGGGGTGGAAGTCGGCTTAGGGACAAGCCAACCTTCATCTAGTGCAAGAGTTCATTCATTTATGAGTATTCCAGATGATGTGTTGAGGGAGATGGAGCGAGACGAGCTTATGGAGTATGCATCCTCATGTAGAGACCTCTATGAGCAATCCATTACACGACAAATGCACACCATGGGCGAGGTATGTACAAGCATGTTTTGATATATTTTAAAACACACATTTATAAGATGAGCTAGAGTGCATGTAACATGTTTTTTTTTTCTGTATATACATTTAGTCTCCAAAAAATTATGCCAATATATTTATTTAACTTATGTAGTTTACAACATTCTTAGAACAATATTGCCTTGCCCCTGGTCCTCATTCTATAGATCATGGACATGATCATGTACAAGTGCCACATTCATTACTATCTATCTATATTTTTGTACGTCAAATTGAAATTGAATTTATGTCACATAATTTTATATGGTATGAGTCTTAGCATTATGGAATTTTCAGGTTAGCGTTACACATCAAGGGCTGCCTGAAGAGATTATTCCTTCTCATTTTCCAGTCATGACACACGTATTGATACTTTTCGTTAAGCATATTTATAATGTTTATTATATTTCTTTTCGCAAAATTTTGTATTAACTTCGGTTTCTACTTTTCAGGCTACATATAATATTGACATGATATAAATTGAGCCTCAAGGAGATCGTGTAGGCTCTAGGTCAGAGAGTCTACATTAAACCATGGTAACCTCTTACCATTTCTTCATTGGTATCATTACCGCATTATAAACAGGCTATCTAGTGAATTTATAGATAGTTGAGAGGTTCCTTTATGTATCTAGTGAATGATAAAACTAATATTTAATTTTCAGTAAAAACTTTGAGCCATAGTCAATTCAGTAGGTTAATAACAGTATAGGTGCTTCATTTGGGTTAGAGGAATATGAAAATTTGTTTCCTTGACCATCTCATACACTGTCACAATGTCAATATGTTGTACTTCCTACTGAAGTCCCTGAAAAATAAGGAAGCCCATGCAAAAAAAGCAAACATACCAAGATATTTCATCTCTCACCATGGCCTTATCAGGTTACTCATGGTACAAGCTCTAAACAAAGAAAGAAAATCCTGGGAATAAGTCATTTCAAATCCAATGGTTGCAACTTCACCAAATGAGCCCAATGTTGTGTGACTCCACCCATTGCAATTGCGAAGGAGGAAGAATATATTGTCATGAATCCCTTGGCTACAAAGTACCTAATAATTAATATTAAGGAAGAAGAGACAAATTCTATTACACCATAGAAGTATAGTGATATTGACGTTGAGATAATTAGTAGCAAACCAACCACTGAGAGAATGAGAGGGCATCAAATTAGGCCCCCCTGTGTTCCAGGAAAGAAGAGGACATGATTCCTTCCTACCACCACCCAAACCCCTGCTACTCCAAAAAAACAAGTAAGGGAAGAAGAAATCCTAGAACACTAGGAATACACTACCCCTACTAAAATATAAGAACTAGTAGAGTCATTGAGCTAGGGTTGGAAGAATTTGGTCTGGTGGCCTTTCTACTTCATAATAACTAGCAAGGAGTGCTCTACACTACATATTACTGCTTCAAAACTGTTTTCTTGTAATATGTGGATGTGATCTCTCAGGGGAAACTCTATAGCTATGACAGTGAACTACATTCCCAAACTATTTATAGGCCTATCACTTAGAACCTTAGGTGCAGAACTGCGAGATGGGTTGCATTAATAGCACTTGTGGTGGCCTAATAATGGTTATGGAAGAATATGGAATCAATATTCCTTAAAAGAGAGAATTGCAGACCATGGTTCCCTTGTGACAAGTTTTCATCTATCCAACACAGACGTTTAACAACAATCATTTGGACAATATTATGTCCTCTCATGTGATGGAAAAATGGGAGTTTCAAGAAAAGGGGGCAATATGTGGTTTGACAGAGTTCACAACAATCCTCTTCAGAACATCTACACATATCTCGTGGTAGATCATGTCCACTGTTGCATCAAAATTGATGACATTTTTCATTTGCAAGTACCCAGGTTCTATTGTAGCCTAGCAATGACAATATTCAATCCTGCAAACATTTTGGTTTCGAGGTTTCGTAGTTTTGCATGATGACTAAGCACAGAGGAAAGGACCATTGTATCCATGAGGTGGCTACATTAATTCATTAATTTCAATTGGCAGCCTTATTTTGGCACATGTTACATCAGGATAGGAAATGAATAAGCTCTACTGAGCAGTAGTTTACAGTAGAATAAGCTCTTTTGAGCAGAAGTCTTCAATTCTTAGATTCATAGGCTTTAATGTATTGTGATGTGGTTTGAAGTTTTATTCATAATGAAAAATATGTGATCTCACTAAGGAATTAATCCTTCATGCGAATACTTAAACACTTTATGCTCAATCTGGGCACAAGTTTTCACAACAAGTTCTTGGTTTCATTGTCCATGGCATGAACAGTGGTAGCCCATTCTATTACCATGCATCCCCTGGGAATATTGATATTTAGTTCTCGGATTTTTTCTCCATCCCATCTATTAAATTTGAAGGGCCAACTTGGTATAGATGTCATAGTGTTGCAAACTAGGATCCTTGTGCTCCATTTTTCGTTCATCAATCTGTAATAATATCTTCCTGCGAGCTTCATTATGCTCTAGTAAGTCATTGTTGGGGAGCGATTTCATGTTCTATTATAGCTCGATTATACATAGATATTAGTTTTGGTGCCTTAAAGTATGGCGTGAATAAATCACCCACTCAACCATAGAGGTGAAGACCTCCTCAACAACTTTCTCATCATGTTGAACATGAAATTCAATATCAACATAGTTTATTTTCTGTTGTATAGGAGCAAGGGTTTGGGAATGATATCTTTGTGCTTCCTTATGAGCTTGAAGTGTGCCTTGAGCACTCTTCTCTACTTGAGAAGAGGACCCTCAACAAGATTTGGCTCTTTGTCATGGCATTGGAGTTGTCAAGCAGGGGAGTAATCGAGTATGGGTATGCACAAAGGTGAATACTTAAAATGGATATAGCCATGTCCAACAAGAAGGAGCTTCAATGGTGTAAACACCAAGTAACGCTGAGAATAAATGAATTTAATGTTGGAGAGGAGAAGGTGTAGCGTTGTGGGGACCACTGAAGGAGGAAGGAATAATACTATGGCTCATAGAGGCTTCCCAAAGTGCAGGGTGAACCCAAGTATCTGACTGTGTAAGAAAAAGCCTGTAACAGCTATACAAAATCCTAATAACATATCTACTTGTATTTACTTACAATGGTTTTGTTAGTTTGAAATAAGTTGTTACCCTTTATATTAGTTATTTCTTCAAGGAATCTCACTTTCTATTATTCTCATGCTCATTAATATGTGAAGGGTTCTAAGCATACTATTATATTTTTTTAGGCTCATTAAAAACTCATGAAGAAAACACCTCCTACCAAGCATACCATTATCTCTCCGTTCACATCATTAAACAAAGAAGAAGACACTCAAATCGAGTATCCATTTTTTTGTGGGGGTTCATTAATGTAAACACAAAATAAACTGTAAATCTTAATTTTATTCTCTTTTGTGTTTTTTAAACCATGAAGGAGATACCCAAAACTAAAAAGGGAGGGGAGGGTAATTTCTTGGATCACTCTATCAATAAAAATGGCAATATCGATCACATCAGCCTTAATGTTTCGCCTATTTGCATCAATACCTTACAATTTGGTTTTTGTTTTCATAGGAGTTGTATGATACATATAAGTCATTCTAGTCCTCCATATGGATACTCTTATAGTCACTATATAGTGTACATCAATGTCTTTATCATTGTTGATTGATATCACGCGGTGCTCATTAGTCAATGTTTCCAAATCATGTTTGTGTGATGTCAAACATTGTTGAAGGAATGTTTAAACATCATTTGGTGATCTATAGTTGTTATTGAAGTTTTATGTTGACCATCCCTATGTCAATTATACTTGGTTATTATACCAAGAGGTATTTTTCAACTAATTATAATTGGTGTTATTAAAGATCTTTCTCTTGGGAATGAAGTTTGTGTTTGGACTGGGTGATAAAGTCTCCCCTAATGATATTGAAGAAGGCATGCATGTCGGGTTAGTTATTAAAAAACCCCCCTTCCAAAACCATCCTTTTATCTTCACTTTGTCTTCTAGAGAGTTTGTTTCCTTTAGAGTTGAGTGTGATATTATCCATCAATTCTAAGTGTCGCAGACACATGAGATATCACATTACTTCTTAGTGAAGCATTACTATGTTTTCAACTCTAATGTTTTATGTGGTTTGAATTAATGTCAGGGTATGGTTGTATTCCATCATGTTGTGCACAATAGCTTAGTTGAGTTGAGATCATTCACCATGCTAGTTACTCTTCTAGGCTGCTAGCTCACTTTAATGTTCAAATCAAAACATGAGAACGTGGTCAAGAAGGATGATCTAAATTTTTTAAAATTTTGGAAGGTATTGATGTTTACAACTCTATGATGTACTGTCTGTAGGAACAAAATAGTAGGAAAGTTTGAAATAGTAGAGAGATAGACTTTGAGAGGTAGTATCCTGTCTTATTTCTCAAGTTATTTTATTGTATCATTACTTATTTCTTATGCATGAATTTTTCTTATTTCAAATTTTAGTGTTTGTGTACTATATGGAATGCATATTTATATATGGATTATAAAAGCACTAACATATCCGGTCAAATTGAGTTTAAATGAATTTTTTTTTTGGGTGTAGAAGAAAGAATTTTTACAAAGAGTGCAAAATTTGCACCAGGCCATTTACAGTTTTCAGGTGGAGACTAGGTCGTGATGCAAGATATAAGAAAATAGAGGTTTTCCAAACATGCTGTAAAATCAAAAACGTTTGTCAGGTGTGTCTGCTTGATCTTGAATATGGATTTCCAGTCCAAGTTCGAGATACAACCTTGGCTATTAACTCCAATGAGGCTATTCTAAGGAGTGATGTTAATAGAGAGTATTTAGCCGACGAACAGGATTGCAAGGTGCATTTTTCTACTCTTGTCAATATCTGAATTCTATTTTATATATGAACATCAATGGTAGATTCCAAGTGTAATGCTAGTCTCTAACTACATTTTATTTAATTTTTTTATCATAATATATATATAACTTCATGTTTTATGTTGTTTTATAGAAGGATTCTCTATACTTCTACCTATAGTTTTTTGGCTCTTAGTTGTTATGATTTTGTAACGATTCTCAAATAATACATATACACCTATTTCTCCACCTTTTGCTAAATACATTGTCTTTAGAATGTAGCCAACCTGAAAGTCCAATAGAAATAGATAGATTTAGGAGCCATTTTAGGCATTGTACTTCTTTTTTCCAAGGAAAACCTTGTGGGAAACCCAAGGGAAGCTTCTTCACAATCATGGATGACATCCCTAATAAACTTGTCAGTGTAGACTAGTGTCCCTCACCCTAGAGAATTCAAAGAAGGCACCTGCTGGCATTGAACTAGTCAAATGCCCAACAACATCAATGACAAAAGTTTGAGCTAACCCCTTGGACTTTGAGAAGAATTTGTACATTTTTCTGGTATATAAGTACAATAATAGGTGGCATCTCCTCATTTGTCTTGGAATTGTTTTAGATTTGTGGAGTATAGATCTAAATATGGTACTTTTATTCACTGTAATGCATCTTTTGGGGAAAATCACATGGAATTTCCCCTCATCTTGGTACATAAGGTAAATTGGATTCTTCAGGGCTCAAGGCTAGATAACATCTCAACAACATTTGGCTCATGAAGAGAAAAAATGTCACAAAGTGGGATTTGAACCTGGTCGGGGAAGGAAACAACTTTTCTTATCAGCCGCTTGAGCTACATTCAATTGATAATCTAGGTGTATTACTACAGAGGTGGTCAGTTATTTCTCTCAAAGGAAATTTATCAACTAACTGAAAATCAACTATTACTTTTTTTATGGTTTCAAGAATAGTAAAAAAAAATGTAAAATGTAAAAAGGACACGTTACTGTCCTGTAGTGACCCGATAACATCCAGTATTTTTTCCAATTATGACACCAGAAAATAAAATGTAAAAAAGACAATATCCTGAGAGACCTCATAGTGGTTGAATTTTTTATTAAAGGAATTATTGCAATTTTCCTCAGAGATTGTCACCTGAGGAACAAAGGGAAAGAGGTAACAATTTTTGATCTCACTATAAAAGATCACCTTATTCTCATCCGACAAGGGATGGACGGGTCCAAATTGGCCAATAACTGCAATATTTTTTCATAATCAGAATAATCAGAATAAACAATATTAAATAACTAAATATCACATGTCAATTGTATGGATAATTTCATGTTTTGTTGCAATCAATGCTCATATTCTATATTCAGTACATTATTTATCTGTACAAATTATTTTATGTTATCTTATTTATTTTGGATACAAGCCTTCTACACTTCATCTAGCTTCCTCCAACATGCATTTGCATCATCAAAGTACTAAAAAATTCTATTTTCTTATACATTAACCTCATTAGGCCACAAATTATGACGAGAACCCTTTAGTATTCCTACATCATAGCATAAAAAATGTAAATTAATGTGAGGAAAGAATATCTTTATAGGTTGGAGGGTAAAAAATGGGCTTTAAAATCCACATATTGATGTGACACATCATCACCCCCATACTAAATTTGTTTCTTATCCTCTAAGGAATTTAATCAATAATGTGTAGTTCATGCATGGCCTTGGTGGCCTCTCTAACATGCTAATGAATCTCAGATGGTGTGTTCTCCTATGAATAAAATATTTAAATTTCCTATATGGCTACCCACTCCCTTTGTTCCTCTACTTGATCTCTTGTTTCCTGTAGTCCTCTACTCCAGGGCATTCTTCAACCATTGAAGGGAGTGATATTTTTTGATTTTCAGATTGTGGGGCAGAGCATGTCACCTCCTTTGGAAAGCATGCAAGCTCTTACGAAGCAAATGTGGAAATGAGTACTAATTTTTCCTTCTATCCTATATATTTGACCTCAATAAAATGTGTATGGGTTTCCTCATATTCATTTAATGAATTTGGTTCAACGTGAAATAACTATGTTAGATTAGGATCCTATCCATTTGATATTATTATTTTTAATTTACTTTTGTATTAATATGATTAATTTACCTGTAATATGTATACAAAATCCTAGGATATTTGGAAACCTACAAGAAAGACTATAAGCTTCATTCTGTCCCTATTATTCTCTGTGGGTAAGGTCCATGCTTTATTCCTTTTAACAATATTTTTTTTTGTTACAGTTTCTAAATTAGTAGTACCATGCAGGGATTGGAACGGAAGCAAACGGGGGCATGTTTACAAATTCCTGCGGTCTCAAGGTTTTCTTTCTTCCTATGATACTGCTTACCACTACAAATATAGTGATGTATATGCTCATAAGGTTTGTACCATTTATATGTATGCTGGTCGTAGGTTTGTAGGTTTTACAATCCTTTTCCTTTTGGTATTGATTCTTGAAAATGGAACAAAAACGAAATTAACTTGTGGTGAACTGCAAATTTCTAATTAATGAGTTGCTGGTTTGCCAGTGCGTTAGCCATCACAATCACTGTGGTAATATCTATGGAGTGGACTTTATTTGGCTTCTTAATCCCAACAATCTGACTAAGATTTTGAAGGATAGCTGGAATGGTACATAATAAACTACCAAAGGTTTGTCAATTCTCTTATAGTTTACATTTTTCATTAGATTCAACTAAGCTGTTGAACATTGAAATATCAGACCTACTTCAGAGTAGCTTAGTCTGGGGGTGAACTGTTGAACATTAGACCCAAGATTGGATTTTCCCAAGAAATATATGTGGAAATATTTGATGCATATCATGTTTGTGTTAATGGATTTTTATTTACCCAAAACAATGTTAAACAAATCAGTTTTCATTATGTTTGATTAATCAGAATGTTTTTTTTGTAAAAATGGTCAAGCATATTAGTCTCTGTAACATCTAATTCATCTAAATATGTTTTGTTTCTTCATCCAGGTAGTGAGCTGCATGAAGATCATTAATCCAAAAACTAATGATTCCAAGTATGTCATAAATGTTAAACAAATTTCCAAGGTATGCCTATTTCTCTAGGTTGTGTTGTGATCATACAGTAAAGTCATTATTCTCTTATAGGTGCAGCAAGAATCAAAACTGCTACTTTACTCTTACACTAAAACTATAGCTACAGTGATTAGTATTTTTCTCGCAAGAAAACTTATGAATTCAAAACCAAATGTTTCCTGAAAGCCACATTGACTTGCATGTAGTATTTACAAAATTGTCTCTTTCGAATGCAGTTGTGGTTGGACTAGGTGATAAAGTCTCCCCTACAGATATTGAAGAAGGCATGCGTGTCGGGTCAGTTAATAAAAAATCCCCCTTGCAAAACCATCCTTTTATGTTCACTTTGTCTTCTAGGGAGTTTGTTTCCTTTAGATTTGAGTGTGATATTATCCATAAATTCTAAGTGTCATTGACACGTGAGATATCACATTACTTCTTAGTGAAGCATTACTATGTTTTCAAGTTTAATGTTTTATGTTGTTTGCATTAATGTCATAAAAAAATTTAGAGATTGCTTCAGGTCACACCTTGTGGGTTTTGTCTGGAATGTAATGATTGATGGTCTTCTTTCTTTATGTAGGTTTGATCGTAATAAGTATCAGATTCAGATCCCTTTTCCTCCTAAGATTGATCCCAGTGTGACAATGATGACTATTGAAGAAAAGCCAGATGCTACTTACAATGATGTTGGAGGTTGCAAAGAACAAATTGAATAGATGCGAGAGGTTTTTCAATTCTCTTGTAAGTCATCGCCTATTCACATTTCATATTTCCTCATTTGGCCAATACTATCAACAGAGTATTATGTCAATAAATGGTCAATATAAAAATTCATTTGTCATAACATTTACAGGGATAACATTGGGTAATCTCATCCTAGAAAAAACTATTAATTTGTGCTTTTGGTTGCAGATATATTGTGAATCAAGGATTCATTAAGCCTCTATGTGATCTTCTAATATTTCCAGATCCAAGAATTGTAACTGTTTGTCTTGAAGGGCTAGAGAAAATTTTGAAAGTTGGGGAAGCAGAGAAGGTTCTAGGAAACACTGGAGTTGTAAATCTCTATGTACAATATATTGATGATGCTGAAGGACTTGATAAGATTGAGAACCTGAAAAGTCATGACAATAATGAAATTTATGAGAAGGCAATAAAGATTCTTGAAACTTATTGGCTGGAAGATGATGAATATGACCAAACAGTCAATTTCTACCTCTCATATTTAACATTTTAAGTGACCTATGATATGCCACCAATGGAGGGAACATTTCATAATCGAGACAGTCAGAGAGATTTACATAGTCAAGTATTCTTGTGTGCATTGTGTATACTCTATGTCCACATGCTATCAAATATCTTTTAAGTTCAACAAGAGTACTTTATTTGAACTTGCAAGCAAACTTACAATTATTTACTATTTTTGTGGAAGCTCGGATGGGGTCTAGTTTCCCAAGTTGAAAGAAATTTCAAAATATGACTGTTATGTTTGTCATCAAGAGAATAATTTCAAGTGTTATTCTATCACTAATGAAATTTAATTTTTTAATATTTCTCCACCAAGCTATATAGATTCCAATCAATGATCTAATATTCATAAGAGGCAAGTGATCTGTTCTGGAAAATGTTGGTTTAAATGTTTTGTTTCTTATCAATATCCTTGGTTATTGATAATTTGCTTTAAATTTAATTTGAAATTTTAATTATTCTTGTGCATTAATTTATGTTTTGAAACAGTTATTGAATTTTACCAAGTATTTAGTAGCAATTATAGCATTTTGCAGAGTATTGGCCCTTTCTGATATCAACATGTATTTATGTGTCCCTTGCTATAGCTTAGGAAAATGACAACATAAATTCAGACTTCTTAATTTCAGATAGTGTCATCAAAAAACTTACCTTAGACTGTGGTGGAATCCTTAAGATTGTCATGAATTCCTTGCTCAAGCTATGGTGGACTCCTAAGCTCAAATTGTGGAAGATTACAATGATTCCTACGTTGTAACTACAATCGTATTGGATTGTGTATATATTTTCAGCCCATTTCCTTATTGGAAAGTCTCAACACAGTGATACTACCTCTCAGAATGGTGGAGACCTTGATTGCTGTAATTGACCTAAATGTGTACCATCATTATTTTCTCAGACTTCCTTTTTGGACAGTCACAACACAATAATACTACCTCTTAGAACGGTGAAGAACTTGGTTGCTGTAATTTCCTTGACTGTGCATCATCATTCTTGGGTCGGATTTCCTTACTAGACAGTCACAACACAATAATACTACCTCTCGGAATGGTGAAGACCTTGGTTGCTATAATTACCTTTACTATGTATCATCACTCTTGGAACACAACAAATATTGTTGAAGTGTTGGAGTTGTCCAACATCAAGACCATTGTTGGAGACTTATTTTGGACAAGTGAGGCATTGGACAATGAACAATCAACGAAATTTTTGGAAGCACCTATTAAGAAGTATGTGAAGATATATCTTACTTGGGAAAGGGTTATTGAAGACACCCTTGAAGAATACTTGAAGGGTTATCTTATGATTGATGCCTACAAATGAACCCTACACATCAATTTTCGTAATGGTTGTTTAATGATATGAATGATAATGATCCTAGAGTCATTAATCATAATGATTGAATTCATTCTTATTCCTTTAGTGATTTTAAACCCTTTTCAAAGTGCATGTGCCACTATTTGTTATGATTCCAATTTTATGCTCCTATCATTCCAATTTTATGCTCCATCAATAAAATATAAAATAATAAAGCTAATCCTTCTTCCAATTTTAAAAACTAGGAGTATTTTTTTGAAGCTATAAATATATGCTCTATAAACTAGTTTGAGTAAATTTTCTCCTTAAATTTGAAATA
Source organism: Pinus albicaulis (assembly GCA_034641835.2). Classification (NCBI taxonomy): domain Eukaryota; kingdom Viridiplantae; phylum Streptophyta; class Pinopsida; order Pinales; family Pinaceae; genus Pinus; species Pinus albicaulis. Next base: position 734,757,619 of record CM076578.1, on the reverse strand, counting down.
TACCAAACCATTTCTCTTCATATATAATGAAATATTGATGAGAGTTGAGTTGTTTTCCTTTGGAAATAATAATTTCATCTAAATTTTTTTGGATTTATTGCTACAATGGGTGGGATATCTATATCTTAATATAAAAGTGTGAAATCCATTACTAGTGAAATTTTATGACATATGAAATAATTCATAGCTAAACACACCTTTATGAATAGTTTTGACATTATTAACATAAATAAAGAAGGGTAATTTTTTTTGAGATTTACATGATGATTGATGATTATCTTGAAAATCCATTATTATGAGTAGTAGCATGCTTGGTGTTAGATCCATAAGTTATGCTATTTTAAAATACAATATTGCATAGATAAATTCATGACACTTGAAAGGGATCATAAACAAAATTCTTTTTAATTGGTTGTTGTTTATATTTTCTAAAAACCCATTTACAAATGGTAATTATGAAGGCAAAAATTGTTAAGGTCACAATCAAGATTTGAGAAATCCATTGGAAGTGCAAGAACCTACACATAACTTAAAATTGTTATATGGAGGACCATGATCAACATAAAAAAACCCACTAATGAAAATTTGGTTATATGGTGCGGTTATATCTCAACAAAAAAGAGTTTTAAGTATGAAAATGACAAGTTGTGCAACACATGGAAGATAACACTTTCTAATTTAATGCACCCATGCCCATGAGGTTGGATTATAATAATAATAGAGAAAAAATATTTAAACTATATTTGATACTTCCATGATGATTGATGACGAAACCATTATTACAAGTAATAACATACATTATTCATGTGTTAGATTTATATATTATACTATTTAGAAATACAATTATGAATAAGAAAATTCATGATACTTGAAAAGAGTCATAAAAATGTTTCCAAAAGAAATTAAAATAGCAACTTCCAAGTAAAGGGAAATGGCTTACAAAATAAGTTATAAGAATGTTTTCCATGCAACATGTTGAAACTTTCAAAATATTGAGAAAACAAAATATAGATTACAAGGGGATGTGTACAATATGTAAACGATTAAAGACAAAATTTTGGAAAAATTTAACTAAATATCGATTACAAGATGTTGAATATTCCTTTGTAGGATCTATTCCATGTTGTGAACAATATTTTCCAAGCACATGTAAAATAGAAACATGTCAAATGGACATAGAAACATTTGACATTTGACATTTGTAGGATACTTTTTGAAGATATCAATATGCGAGCTATAAACTAGTTTGAATAAATTTTCTCCTTAAATTTGAAATTTACCAAACTATTTCTCTTCATCTATATTGAAACATTGATGAGAGTTGAGTTATTTTCCTTTGGAAATACTAATTTCATCTAAAAACTTTTGGTTTTATTTCTACAAGGGGTGGGATACCTATCTCTTAATATAAAAGTGTGAAATGCATTACTAGCGAAACTTTCTTTCATAGCTAAACACACCTTTATGAATAGTTTTGACATTATTAACAGAAATAAATACAGGTAATTTTTTTTAAGATTTACATGATGATTGATGATTACCTTGAAAATCCATATATTATGAGTAGGCACCCAATGAAACTATTTCGGGTTGGATCGTTTCATTTGAGGGCACCCGTATCAGATTTTCTAAGTTGTGACCGCACAGGTGCCTTGTGAACATTCGTGCAGGCCATTTGCCATTTGCTCCCTTGTGCATTCGTTCGGTCAGGTGGAGGGCGTGGCGCCTTGGGAGGGCATCCGATGATCATTGTCAATCACATACGAAATAATTCATAATGAAACACACCTTTATGAATAGTTTTGACATTATTAACAGAAATAAAGAAGGGTAAAACCTTTTGGATTTACATGATGATTGATGATTATCTTGAAAATCCATATATTATGAGTAGGGCGCCTGATGAAACGAGTTCGGGTCGGGTCGTTTTGTTTGAGGGCGCTCGTATAATATTTTCTAATTTGTGACCACACAGATGCCTTGTGCACATTCATGTGGGTCGTTTGACGTTTTCTCCCTTGTGCGTTCATTCAGTCGGACGGAGGGCGTTGTGCCTTGGGAGGGTGCCCAATGATCATTTTCAATCACATACGAAATAATTCATAGCTAAGAAAACCTTTATGAATAGTTTCAACATTATTAACGGAAAGAAAGAAGGGTAAAGTTTTTTGAGATTTACATGATGGTTGATGATTATCTTGAAAATCCATATATTATGAGTAGGGCACCCGATGAAACGAGTTTGGGTCAGGTCATTTCGTTTCAGGGTGCCCGTATCAGATTTGCTAAGTTGTGACCGCACGGGTGCCTTGTGCACGTTCGTGTGGGCCATTTTTCATTTGCTCCCTTGTGCATTCGTTTAGTTGGGCAAAAGGTGTCGCGCCTTGGGAGGGCGCCCGATGATCATTGTCAATCACATACAAAATAATTCATAGCTAAACACACCTTTATGAATAGTTTTGACATTATTAATGGAAAGAAAGAAAGGTAAAACTTTTTGAGATTTACATGATGATTGATGATTATCTTGAAAATCCATATATTATGAGTAAGGTGCCCGATGAAACGAGTTCGCGTCGGGTCGTTTCGTTTGACGACGGCCATATCATATTTGCTAAGTTGTTACCGCACAGGTTCCTTCTACATGTTTGTGCGAGCCGTTTGTCATTTGATCCCTTGTGCATTTGTTCGGTCGGGTGGAGGGCGTCGTGCCTTGGGAGGGCGCCTGATGATCATTGTCAACCACATACGAAATAATTCATAGCCAAACACACCTTTATGAATAGTTTTGACATTATTAATGGAAAGAAAGAAGGTTAAAACTTTTTGAGATTTACATGATGATTGATGATTGTCTTGAAAATCCATATATTATGAGTAGGGTGCCCGATGAAACGAGTTCGGGTCGGGTCATTTTGTTTGAGGGTGCCCGTATCAGGTTTACTAATTTGTGATGGTATGGGTGCCTTGTGTATGTTCATGTAGGCCGTTTGCCATTTTCTCCCTTGTACGGTTGTTTGGTTGAGCGGAGGGCGTTGCGCCTTGGGAGGGCGCACGATGAAAAGAGTTCGGGTCGGATCATTTCGTTTGAGGGTGCCCGTATCAGATTTGCTAAGTTGTGATCGCGCAAGTGCCTTGTGCACATTCGTGTGGGCCATTTTTTGTTTTCTCCCTTGTGCGGTTGTTCGGTCGGGTAGAGGGCGTCGCGCCTTGGGAGGGCGCTCGATGAAACGAGTTCGGGTTGGGTCGTTTTGTTTGAGGGCGCCCGTATTAGGTTTGCTAAGTTGTGATTGCATGGGTGCCTTGTGCACGTTTGTTCGGGCCATTTTCCTTTTTCTCCCTTCTGTGTTCGTTCGGTCGGGCGGAGGGTGTTACGCTTTGGGAGGGCCCTTGATGAAATTAGTTCGGGTCGGGTCATTTCATTTGAGGGCGCCTATATCAGGTTTGCTAAGTTGTGACCGCACGGGTGCCTTGTGCACGTTTGTGTGGGACATTTGGCGTTTTCTCCCTTGTGCGTTTATTCGGTCGGGCGGAGGGCGTCATGCCTTGGGAGGGCACCCGATGAAACGAGTTCGAGTCGAGTCGTTTCGTTTGAGGGCGCTCGTATCAAATTTTCTAAGTTGTGACCACACGAGTGCCTTGGGCACGTTCGTGAGGGCTATTTGCTATTTTCTCCCTTGTGCATTCGTTCAGTCGGGCAGAGGGCGTTGCACCTTGGGAGGGCACCCGATGAAACGAGTTTGGGTCGGGTCGTTTCATTTGAGGGCACCCGTATCAGATTTTCTAAGTTGTGACTACACGGGTGCCTTGGGCATTATTATTACACCGATAGGCATAGCCCCCTATCAGAAATAACATCTTTTGTGATTATGCTAATTAATCTTTTTGATCTGATGGTCTAGATTGAAAGATGCGGGTATATTCTCATCGCCGCCACTCAATCAATGGATCAAATCTACCCCACTAACTTCCTTGCATATCTAAAACATGTGATTAAACCATACTTAAATAAAAAATTTACATATCTTGATTAAAAATTTACTATACCAATTATTAATGGCCACGTATCAAGATTAACAAGTAAAATAAAACTGAAACATTAAACCTTCTCACCGTTCTGCAATGTGTCCCTGTGCCTTTGACACGAGCCATAGTGGCGGTAGGTGGTGGAATTGGGGAATTTGATGTGGTTTCCTCACAGGTTGTACACAATAATTCGTTCTGCAATGTGTCCCTGTGCCTTTGACACGAGGCAGAGTGGTGGCAGGTGGTGGAATTCGGGAAGTTGAGGGGACAAATGGATTCGGATGGGAAGTTGAGGTTCCTCTGCAAGCCCTCTATCATTTAACAAAGAGGATATTTGTTAGCATAGAATTATTCATGGAACAACAGTCTCAGGAGCCATGGGAGGAATTCTTTCAACCAGGCCGGTTCCCAGTTCAAATCCTCAAAATACCTCAGAGGACAACGCATGGATCCACCACAGCAGCAGCAACACCAAAGCCCCTGTTATTGGCTCTCCCGGACCAACCTAGAGAGTACCCAGTCGTCGTCTTCTTCCATGGCTACCTGCTTCTCAATTCCTTCTACACTCAACTTCTGAAGCACATCGCCTCCCATGGATACATCACAATTGCTCCTCAGGTATATACGCATGCCCTCTATTATATGCATATATTCACTGTATATACGCATGCCCTTTCTTGTGTGCATATATTCACTGTATATACGCATGCCCTCCCTAGGACTAATGGGAACCGCTTTCATTTATTTACTTGCAGATGTACTATCTAGCTGGATGTGATGCAATGCCGGAAATAGCCGATGCCATGGCGATCTGCAACTGGCTGCCGGAAGGGCTGTCTTCTTACCTGCCCAGCAAAGTTCGACTGGACTTGCAGAGTGTGGCCATGGCCAGGCATAGCTGCGGCGGCAAGGTGGCTTCTGGTTGGTCCTGGGTCGAACCTCGCACACGACAGAATTAAAATTCTCTACACTGGTGGGAGTAGATCCAGTGGATGGCCTGGCTCGTGCCGTGGTGACTCAGCTGTGGATTCTCACTTATAAACCTCATTCCTTCGGCTCTGACATCCCGACTTTGGTTATCGGGTCGAGCCTGGGGTTAGTAAAGAGAAACCCTCTGTTTCCTACCTGTGCTCCACAAGGGGTCAACCACCATGAATTCTACAGCGAATGCTCGGTGCTGGCTTATCATTTCGTGGCGTCGGATTATGGGAATATGGATTTCTTGGATGACGAGACTCAAGGGGTGAGGGGACAGACGAGTTACTTCCTCTGCAAGAATAGAGCAGTGCGGGAGCCAATGCGAAGGTTTTCCAGTGGAATCATGATCGCTTTTCTTGACCTCTGTCTGCGAAAGGATTCTAGTGCCTTCAATGATGTTCTCATTCATCCCTTGCATGCCCCTATAAAGAATTATATTTATGATTTATTTTTTTATAGAGTAATTAAAATTGCATATTTATATAGAATTATTACTTGATTTTTTTTATAGAGTAATTTGACCAATAAGGTTGGAAGTTCATCATATTATTTACAAGAATTTAACATGGATTGTGAGATTCTTAATGACAAAAAATGAAAACAATGAAACCTAGAATTCCTTTTTTCAGTATTATGAGATTGTACTAAATTGGAATAACTAAAAGTGAATTAGGACATTTGAATGGACAATTATGACACCTAGAAGATGGTTAAAATTAAAATTTCCAAAACTCCTCTTAATTTAGTAATATCATTAATACTATTAATAATATGGTTTAAATGATTTTTTTTTTTTAATTTCAATTTTATTAAAAAGAATTTACAACCCTCAAATTCTTTTTTAATTTAAAGAAAAGAAAATTATAATTACTTAAACAATTATTATATTTATTTAGATATTATTTTAATTATAATTAGTTTAACCATCTAAACAATTATAACTATAATTAATTATTATAAAAGTTCACGATGGCTTACTATGGTTTAAGAGGTTAACCATGGATTACTATGGCTAAGCAAGGTTAATTAAAACCTTCAAAATGATTAATAAAATATTATTAAGATCATATATTCAAGGTTGATTTGGCGTAAATTAAGGGAAGTTTTTAAAAATGGATCAAATGGCATGACAATATGATTGATAAATCTATGAGTCTTGACTATTAATGATATTTTAAACCAAAAAAATAATTTAATTATATTATTTCTTGGTTTATAATATTAAAGAGAGTTTTTAGAAATAATATTAAAATTTATATTATTATTATTATTATTAAAAAAATAAGAATTGAATTAATATTAAAAGAAATATTACTAATAATACCATTAAATACAATATTAATAATGTTTAAAAAATAATATTTGTAATATTAACAATCTTAATAAAGTTTTTAAATTTTTAAATTTTAGATACTTAGTATTATTAAGATAATACTATCTACATTATAATATTAATATTATTAGGAATATTAATATTGTTAAAAAAAATTATTAACATTAATATTGATAAATAACAATAATAATATTTCTTTTTCAATAATTAACAATATAATTATTAGTAAAAATAAATTTAAACTTTTATTCACTTTAACATTATGATTAAAAGTACTAATGATATTATCATTAATGATGTTAATATAAATACTATTAAGATTATTCTTAATAATTAATAATATTTACATGCTAATCATTTTAATTAAATATGGTTAAACATTTCCAACACTGTCACGTCTCCCAGACCCAGCTTCTTATCCACATAACATAACTCAGATATACTCTGCGTCATGCACCAGATACATTCAAAATTTTTCTATTGAATCAATTCCAAATTTATACTGTTATCCGGTATTTAATTTCTTTGTAGTAATTATAGGCAGCAATGGGAATATAAGAATTTCCATAAGAATTTTTGGGCTTGACCTCCCCTATTCTCAGTCCCTCTAGTTGAATTATGTATCTATAAATATTAGTTTGTATTTCTCAGGTCAGTTTTTCAGAGTTTTGTCCAACTCTAGCTGATCAATAGGCCCTTCCTCAAACTTTCCAGTTTGCAAGCCTTATATACTTTTCAGCATCTATAATCATAAAGTTTCAGCATCAAGGTATAGATGTATGCATCCACATATACATCTATCTATATTCAGTTAACCTTCGTTGCTCCAACTACTTTTTCATCAGTTTATATGGAAGGTAAATAGATGCTCTTTTCTTAGTATTTTTAAATATGCTTACAATCTTCCTTTACACATACTTTTATCACGTACAATCGTAGGGCTCTTCCCTATATTATCGTTATGATTATTCAACATACTTGCAATTATGATGCCATGATGCTCTTAACTCTTCCAATCTTCCCTTTGAAATATAGGGTTTAGAAATTTTTCTCCAATCAAATGGAAGTAAGGAAACCAAAGTTGATATTTTATACTCTCTAGATTTAGTTCCTCGTTCTTAGTTAGGATAATTTTTTTATTTCACATAATTAAACTTCCATGACATAAAACAATACAATTCTGAGTTCTACAATCCTTGTCATTGCAGTATGACCATTCTACTGCCATCAATATTGTTATGACAGGTTTAGTTGTTTTGTACTTGCTGTTCCTGGTTACTGTTTTGCTAACATTTTCTGTTTATACACACAGCAAATAAATATTCATTTAAAAGACAGCAAGCTACACCTGTACATTGTTATTAGATTAGATATTCAAACAATCTATCATCTCTACTTCATTACTACAAGGTACTCATCCCTAAAATCCAACCATTTGTCTCTGCTATCAATAGCTCTAGTTTGCAATTGCATGAGTTACTGAACAAATAGTCAATCTAAATTTTGCATAATGAACCATAACATAACAATTCATAAAACATTGATATATTTAATATAGACTTAAATAAATCTCCAAATTTGTGCATCCATACCGACACTATGACCAGTCCTCCCAACCTTAGAGTTCGTCTATCTCCATAACTCACCCCCGAGCTGAGATCCTCCAAGAACAGACTAACCTCAATCTGTTCTGGAGTAGCTTATTTAAGATATGCTTTCCCCAAGCCTGTTTCCAATTCTGCGTCCAAAATTTCAGGATGCTTTATTCCTGTTTGCCTAGGCTTCCCTTATTTAGGAACTTTAAAGCTGCTTTCAGCTTTTCCAGCTTTTCCAGCTTTTTACCTCTTCCCAAATACTTTCCTCATCATTGGGGAATTTAGATTTTTCCTCAAAAATCTAAATTAGAAATAATTTCTTTCAAGGCTTTTTGAAAGATTTTGGGGAAAGTCTTTACCTTTTCCATAACCTCATGGATTAGGCATGTGATCTCAATTTCTCATTTGGTCATAGTGCATACACAATATTTTATTTATTTTTCATAAATAATTAACCACATCCACACAATAATTATCCATTGGGGTCCACTCCCCTTTGGATTTATGTTCAAATGTCTAATTTGAAAAGCATAGAACTTGGGGGTGTTACATATTCCCCCTCTGAAAACAAACACCGTCCTCGGTGTTGACAACTATCTACTTAGTTTATTTTGAAAATAAATATGAATGTTTTTCCATCATCTCAGCTTCTCTGTTCCATGTAGATTTTCAACAGTAAAGTGCTCCACTGCACCTTTACTCTAGCTACTGTTTGATTTCGCAATTCAATTTCTTCCCGCTTTCAGATTTGGAGCGGCTCTGGAAGGAATTCCTCTTCTGGTTCCACCTGGACCACATTCCAATCAATAATGTGAGAAGCATCATGTACAATAATTATTTTTTTTCCAACAAGGAGATATGAAACACATCATGAAATTTAATATGCAAGGGTAAGGCTAGTTTATAAGCCATTAGTTTCCCCCCCTTTCCAACACGTTCCTCGGTGTTACACTTTAACGTTGCTTTTTCAACTTTGATAAAGATTTATTCTTCGTCCTTGATTAGTTTCCAGCAGAGTACTCTCCTGCTTCCACTCTATTTACTGATGCCTTATGCAGTTGGTTTTCTTCCTACTTGTTTGCAAGAAGTCTGTCTGGAAGGTCTTTTATTCTGTTTTCTCTGTCCACAATTCATACCAATGTAAGTAATGTCAGGTACATACAATTGATAATCCACAACAACATTCTGCATTTCAATAAACTTAAGAAATTCAGTTATTAGTCAAACCGTTCAGGTTCATAATAGTTTAGTGCACTTTTAGTACACTACTTATACTTTCTTGTTTTTCAGTGAGATTCTTTCCTCACTCAACTTGGTCCAGTTCAGCTTTTCTTGATTTTCTAGGTGATTTATCTTCACCATTTTTCTCCTTGTTTCCAGAGTGTACAATTTCCTGTTACACACTTGGCTAAACAATTTTACAACTTTTCATTAGTACTCATAAATGAAAGAAAACAATTGTATCATATGCATGGTTATGCTTACCCTTTTTCAGTTCATAGCTGTACTTCGAGTACCTTCTCATTTTTTATTTTTTTTCTTTTTGGTAGCTGTATGATTTCACACTATTTCCCCTATCTTTGAATTTAAGACTTCGGAAAATTACATAAAATTTACACCAACAAAATTTTATAGTGTGAATACATGTAATTACCATCATTCATCACATTCACAAGTATTACTACTTGATAATGTCAAAATTGAATTTGACACAATTTCCCCTTTTTCAAAGAATTACCATAATTTATACATTTACTTTAAATTTTTTTTTTTCACATTATACTTTTACCACTTAATCTACCACAATAGTGTTTATTACTCCTTTAACCATAATTAGAGTAATACATATAACAAGATCACCTATATTTATAATGTTAATTGTAGATTTAACTTATGTCCCACGTGCAATTGTTTCATTTTAATCTATCATTTCTCATGATAATTATTATTATTTTCTATATATATATATATTTTTAATAGTAATTTAAGAATTTACAATTTCTATTTAACATACCTCTATTGAATATAAATTGTGATTTTTCTATTATCCACCTTTCTCTATATGTTCCAATATAACTTTCCTTCTTCTTTTGTTCCAATAACTATGGTAACACATAGTATTATATAACATATTAGGAACATATATCACCCCAAAATTATTCATTTATATCTTTTCATGCCTCTAATCAACTTATTGTTATAATGAATATTAATAAAATTATAATTTAGTTGTCTTAACACTCCCAACTTTTAACTTCAGTTTTAATTACATATATCCATTTCTTAACCTTATCCTGAAGGTTAATTTCCCTATAGATATATATTCTTGCCCACATAATTATTTATACTCAATTCCGCCACACTCTAATGGGGTTTATAGGTGTATTAATTTTTCTTTTAAAATTCCTTAACAACCATTCCATATATATACTAAATCTAAATTTCATATGTAACATATGAAATTATGTGTTAATTCAAAGCCATTATAATAATTATATATGATTATCATCCCAACTTTCGACCTTGAATATTTATTTGTTACGTTGACTTATACTTACATAAGTGCTTGTAATCTTTCTCATTTCACCTCTTCTCTTAATTCATTATGTATATTTCTAGTTGGAATGATCATCCAATTATCCAACCTCATTTATAACATTTCTTCTTAGAGATATTCTTTCTCGATAATAATTGTGAAACCGATAGGATAACTCGTCTCTTTTTATAATTCACTTCACATGCCATGTTATACATCGACATCTAGTCATAACTTAATAGGGGGTTATGTTTCACAACCCTCACACGATATTTTATGTTTCTATTAAGCTCTTCACTTTCCATAATAATATGCCATCCTTTTACTGATCATTAATAAAAGTACTAGATAAGAAACCCATGACATCAACTTAAGATTTTAAAATCTCCTTTTTAATAACAAGGGTTTATTCCTTAGCTTGTATGGTAGTATTCCTAATTGATTTCCTAACCAAAAAGGTTTCGTATACAACTACTATGTATATATATTATTCTTGAGCTTAGTGCTATGTATACAGGATATAATCCCAAATTTCTATAGAGTTAACGATTCCAACTTTAAATATCTGCAACGGATTTGTGTAGTCTATCAAAACTCTTACCTTAGTTTCACATAACACCTTACCTTATTCAATTCATCCTCTACATGTATAACCCTCTTTTATAAATTTATTAATCCTAAAATTAATCTTTTTTTTCCTACAACGTTTATACATTTGAACTAATTATCATTAGTTAGGTTCCTTAACAATTTACTTTTCTAAATATACCTAACCCATCCAAGGTACTTTACTTTTCAAATCCCCATAATTTAGGATCGGCTTAAGCAATAACATCTATTCATGTTTTTAACCCCCCATACAATAACATCCAATACCATTTCTACTTAGAAAAACCCTCAAAATATATCTATATATATATATATATGTTTATCCAATTATATACCTATATATATCTTTATATATATATATATATATATAAGTATTGTCCTACTCACTCTAACCATTTATGTAGAATTATTATTCCACTTTAAATAAAATCTACATCTTTTAAGGGTGGTTTATTTTCCTTTACACCCACCTAACATAAAATGGATATATTACCCTTTCAATATCCATGGTACAAAAGCATCCCACTACTATTGAACCACACACAATGTAAGAATGGTTATATGACCATTTATATTCACATCAACTATGATTATCATATAGTTTAAGGGGGACATTCTATCAAATGGACATATAAAACATACAACGCACATTACGGGGTGTTTATATATGCTTCTACCATATAATCAACGTTAAATAAATTTCCCCACCGGTTTATCATTTCAAATTCTATATTTCAGGAACCGCTATGATAATATGAACTAACTCGGTAATAGGCTCATCGCGGATTTCTTATACGCCATCATTAACAAGTCTCATTTGTCCGGGTGCTAGGTACTAACGCGTTTCATTTTTCTGGAGTATTCGGATGAGTGAACCCGCCACGGCCCATCAACCCGTGTCTCACTCCAATGCGTTGAGATTTTTTTTTTCCAAGTACCGTTTGCGGTGGATTTCTCTTATTTCGAGAAGATGGGGTTCCCAACCCCGGTACCTTGGCCTGATGAATTCGGCAGGTTTCAACACCAGTTGGGAGGACCAGTGATCGGGTTCACCTCGTCAGGGACAGATCGCAGCGCTTGCGACCGACTATCACCTACGTGGTACTTAGCATTTAGGGTTGCGTAAAACAACTACACTGAGCTGGTACCGCTTGTTCTACCCGCTAAGATTTGTCAAATCCCCCTCGGGATCTCGTGAAATACCAGGTCATGGCCGTTTAGGGTTTACGTTTTTTTTTTTTTTTCTCTATATACATTCGACCAAAATCGCTGCAGCGTGTACAGCTGTGGGGTAGTGATCATTGGAGGGCGGTTCGTCTTTTTAAACCCCCGTCTGCCCATTGGTCTTCTATTCTTCAATACCTCGTTCCATTTTCCTGTCTCGTTCATATATATATATTTTTTTTCCTCTCGCAGCTTCCAGATCGGAATCGCTTGGCAGCGATGCCAGAGGCTAGTATGCTATCTTCAGCATTTTTGGTAGCCGAGTATTCCCTTCTTTTCCCACAGGGTCGTATTGTTTATATCTCGTTATTCGTTCAGATCTGAAAGTTTATTCAGTTTATTCCTGTTGTGTTCTTTTTTTCTCATACTATAATTCTTCAATAGGCTAACCTTATCAGGTTTATATTTGTCCAGGGTAATGAGGTTTCCTCAAATTTGCGAATAAGGGTTTTTGTTTACAGGTCTTTCGCCACAGCTTCCCCGTCCATGGTTTTTCCTCCAGTTAGTTCTCGTTTCCTAAGGAATCGATGCCAGAGGTTCCTACCCTCCGGACTTATCCTACCGAGTGCCGGATGGTTTACTCTCGGTACCCACCAGACTCGATCGGTAAAGGAAACCTCGTCTGCTTGAAAAGTAAAGGCCGTGGGGCAATTTAAATGCCTCCCCTTTCCTTCTTCGTTCTCATTTATTTTTAGACCCTGATTGATTTCGTTCCTTGGGTTTTAAATGGCAAATTCCAATTTATATTTAGTCGGTAACTCTCTTACTGCCTTCGCATATTATTAGCATGGCTAGGCCCCGCGTTTGTGTTTTTCTGAAATAATCATATTTCACAGTTCATGTAAAGAATGAGGAGTAGGTTTGTTTGTGGAAAACGCTGTGTAGCTTTCGACTGTAAGAAAAAAAACAAACAATCCAGTCTCAATCCTTCGCAGCTAACAATTCAGGCGTTTATTTAAAATTTCCGATACTCTCTATTAGTTTTTATTGATACATATTCTAGTTAGTCGACAACCCATTAGACTTATCATCGTTTAGTTTTAAAATGCCACGTTGCTAAGCACTACAGGCGGCCAAGATCTGACTGAATTTGTTATTTACTCTGGAATTGAAATTTTCGTGAATACCTTCTGGTTTCTAACTGCAGGCACCCCAAATTCTATTTGTCGCGTGAAATGAGAAATGGATTCTTTTTCTATGCCCAATCTTAGCCGATCCCACGGCGTATCTCTGATACGAGAAATTTTAATGTGGCGCCGAAGTGGCTACGCCCTTTTACTCATAGCTGGTAATTATATGCATCTTATGCGTGTGAGATTTTCGTGTTAGATTAAACTATACCCATCCTGTTAGCGAAGACTTAGGGTTTACGTCTTGTTTGTTTTCCCACTTTCATCATGGCATTCCCATTCGTCTAATGTTGCACCAAAACATCATTGCAGATATTATTAAGATTGATTTAACCGAGGCACTTTCTTAGAGTAGACTTTATACCGGATAGATTTGATAACTCCAGTAATTTAAGTGTAGATACGCTGCACACTCAACGAAAATCTCTAAGGCGCGGGTATACCTGTTCCGATCAACACTTACTAACAATGTTATAATGATTGATATATTTGTGCTTTCGTACATTTTATGCTATATATACCAGTTTAATTATACCTATTCTCGGTATATTTTAGGTTGACATATATATATATGCTCTCGGCATATATATCATGCTTACATATACATATTTTCATTTGATGATATATGTTTACATTTGAGTCTAACTCTGTAATGGTCATTTTAAAGTTTTAGAAGAAGATTTACTTTAGACTTTTGAGCTATTACTGCTATAAAATTTGCATAGAGCAGAATTTCCTTTTAGATGGTATTTACTCAAAGTATGAGCTAAGTCCTTTCTCCTCTTTTGTAGTTTCCATTATGATATGTAGATTTCAATTCTACTACTAGCATTTTCTAGCATACTCATAATCTCACTTTTATAGATGTATCAGAAACAAGTTAGAGGTTAATCATCTATGGAGAGCTAGGTACCTTCAGATTTAAACCAACCTTGGTTTAAAGTTTCTAAGGGTTTCCACTCCATAACTTATTGGTCTACAACTATACAAAATCTGAAAGTGTTTTTAATCTGAAATTTGTGTCGGAGGATGCCGATTGTCTGATATGTGATAATCAGAGTGAAGATGAATTCTTTAGACAGTATTATTCTCCCTCTGTTGGAGACCCAACAGAACATGGCGGGCGGTTCGATATGAATCTTACCAGCGGAGAACTCCACAATGTCTCAGCAACTGATTTCCATCATCAAGAAGATCTTGCCAGGCCTCCACTTTAACAGATTTGTATCATTAAATTTTGCATAATATATTATAGCATTTAGACTTGTAATTCCTGAAACATCTGCTACTTTTCTACCAGAAATACTTTCTCATTCCATTATGCAAAATTAAAGCTTAGATTTGTTTTTAGAAGTTTTATTTAAGACTATGTTCATTAAAAATGCTGGAAGATACCTATCCTTGGATTAAATCCATCACAGATTTAGAGATTTTGGGAGATGGTTCTTCCCAGCCTTCTCTCATGCAACTCTAGCACTCAAAATTTTCTACTAGACCAGTTTTGTTAAATGCATGGACGATGCAATCTGGAAATTAAATAATCAGTTCTAACTTCCATTTCTCACCTACACAAGTCTGAAAATAAATTTTTCTTCGCTGTCTTCAGCCTTAAATGAAATATTCCTATAGTAAATTTTGTAAATATCTTAGGAGTTTCTCATTAATATTTCATTAATCATTTTGACATCACACATAACTTGCCCAGTTTTCTCAACTTGGGCTCTGATACCATTTGTCACGTCTCCCAGACCCAGCTTCTTATCCACATAACATAACTCAGATATACTCTGCGTCATGCACCAGATACATTCAAAAGTTTTCTATTGAATCAATTCCAAATTTATACTGTTATCCGGTATTTAATTTCTTTGTAGTAATTATAGGCAGCCATGGGAATATAAGAATTTCCATAAGAATTTTTGGGCTTGACCTCCCCTATTCTCAGTCCCTCTAGTTGACTTATATATCTATATATATTAGTTTGTATTTCTCAGGTCAGTTTTTCAGAGTTTTGTCCAACTCTAGCTGATCAATAGGCCCTTCCTCAAACTTTCCAGTTTGCAAGCCTTATAGACTTTTCAGCATCTATAATCATAAAGTTTCAGCATCAAGGTATAGATGTATGCATCCACATATACATCTATCTATATTCAGTTAACCTTCGTTGCTCCAACTACTTTTTCATCAGTTTATATGGAAGGTAAATAGATGCTCTTTTCTTAGTATTTTTAAATATGCTTACAATCTTCCTTTACACATACTTTTATCACAGATAACTGTAGGGCTCTTCCCTTATATTATTGTTATGATTATTCAACATACTTGCAATTATGATGCCTCTTAACTCTTCCCTTGGAAATATAGGGTTTAGAAATTTTTCTCCAATCAAATGGAAGTAAGGAAACCAAAGTTGATATTTTATACTCTCTAGATTTAGTTCCTCGTTCTTAGTTAGGAGTTAATTTTTTTGTTTCACATAATTAAACTTCCATGACATAAAACAATACAATTCTAAGTTCTACAATCCTTGTCATTGCAGTATGACCATTCTACTGCCATCAATACTGTTATGATAGGTTTAGTTGTTGTGTACTTGATGTTCCTGGTTACTGTTTTGCTAACATTTTCTGTTTATACACACAGCAAATAAATATTCATTTAAAAGACAGCAAGCTACACCTGTACATTGTTATTAGATTAGATATTCAAACAATCTATCATCTCTACTTCATTACTAAAAGGTACTCATCCCTATAATCCAACCATTTGTCTCTACTATCAATAGCTCTAGTTTGCAATTGCATGAGTTACTGAACAAATATTCAATCTAAATTTTGCATAATGAACCATAACATAACAATTCATAAAACATTGATATATTTAATACAGACTTAAATAAATCTCCAAATTTATGCATGCATACCGATACTATGACCAGTCCTCCCAACCGTAGAGTTCGTCTATCTCCAGAACTCACCCCCGAGCTGAGATCCTCCAAGAACAGACTAGCCTCAATCTGTTCTGGAGCAGCTTATTTAAGCTATGCTTTCCCCAAAGCCTGTTTCCAATTCTGCGTCCAGAATTTCAGGATGCTTTATTCCTGTTTTGCCTAGGCTTCCCTTATTTAGGGACTTTAAAGTCGCTTCTCGCTTCAAATTTTTCCAAATTTTTTACCTCTTCCCAACTACTTTTCTCATCAGAAATTGATTTTTCCTCTAAAAATCTAAATAGAAATAATTTTTCTGAAGGATTTTTTGAAAGATTTTGGGGAAAGTCTTTTTACCCTTTTCCATCACCTCATGGATTAGGCATGTGATATCAATTTTCATCTGGTCATAGTGCATACACAATGTTAATTATTTATTTTTCATAAATAATTAACCACATCCACACAATAATTATCCATTGGGGTCCACTCCCCTTTGGATTTATGTTCAAATGTCTAATTTGAAAAGCATAGAACTTGGGGGTGTTACAAACACACTCAATCAATGTCACTCATTCTCACCAGTGCTCAATTACACAATTTTTCTTAGCCATAGTCATCCATGTGTAACCCTCTTAAAACATAATAATCCATGGTGAGCCTTAATTATAATTGATAATTATAATAATTAATTATAATTGTTTAAACAGTTAAACTAATTATAATTAAAATAACATCTAAAAAAATATATAAAAAAATATAATAATATCTAAATAAGTATAATAATGGTTTAACTAATTACAATTCTCTTTTAGTTAAAATAAAAAAATATTTTGAGGCAAAAAAAAAAAAAAATTCATTGTAACCATATCATTAATAGTATTAATGATATTAAAATTAACATTTTTAATAGAGATATTATTAATATTAATATGAATAAGTAATATTAATAATATTTACATTCTAATAATTTTAATCAACTATGGCCAAACATTGCCAACATAGTCTCATTCTCACCTATCTTAAATGATAGATAAATTTACTTAGCCATAGTCAACCATGGTTAACCTTACTCAAACATGGTCATCCTTGGTCAACCATTGTCATCCCTCTCACCTTAGAAACCCCTTGTTAATTAGCATTAGCCATAGTCTACCAATCTCATCCATGATCAAATGTCACATTCTGACAAATATTGTCTCAATATGAAAATCACCATGGTCATAGTTTGTCCAACATCGCATTGTGACAACAATTGTCTCAATGTTTAAATCAATCATGGTAAACCATGTTTATTCCCCTCCGTTTAAAATAGTAATAATCATGTGACTTCATCAATGATTTTTATTTAATAAAATGATTTCTAAGATTTATTAATCTCTTTATTAATCATGTGAGTTTCTCATTCATTTGCATTTAAAATATTTATTCCTGGCATTTACTTTAATCTTTTTTGTTTTTTATATGTATCCCTTGGCCTTGTTGATCTCTTATGTTTTTAATATTTTTCCCTTGGGTACCCCAATTCCTTTGGTTTATAATATTAAACCCTTGGGTTTATTAGTTCTTTTGGTTTATAATATGAATAATCGATCAATGTCATCCATGATCAAATGTCACATTCTGAAAAATATTGTCTCAATATGAAAATCACTCATGGCCAACCATGGTCATAGTTGGCCGAACGTCGCATTGTGACAACAATTGTCTCAATGTTTAAATCAATTCCCTTGGGTTTACCAATTCCTTTGGTTTATAATTTGTTGGGTAATGGTTTTCCTTGGGTTCACCAATTTCTTCGTTTATAATATTAAACCCTTGGGTTTATTAGTTATTTTGGTTTATAATATGAATAATCAATCAATGCAATCCATGATCAAATGTCACATTCTGACAAACATGGTCTCAATATGAAAATCACCCATGGCCAACCATGGTCATAGTTGGGCGAACGTCGCATTGTGACAACAATTGTCTCAATCTTTAAATCAATTCTTGGGCTACCCAATTCTTTTGGTTTATAATATGAAACCCTTCGCTTATTAGTTCTTTGGTTTATAATATGAATAATCGATCAATGTAATCCATGATCAAATTTCACATTCTCGACAACATTTGCCCTCAATATTTAAATCACCCATGGCCAACCATGGTCATAGTTGTCTAACGTCGCATTGCGACAACAATCGTCTCAATGTTTAAATCAATTCCCTTGGGTTCACCAAACTTCCTTTGGTTTATACTTGGGTAACGTTTTTCCTTGGGTTCACCAATTCCTTTGGTTTATAATATTAAACCCTTGGTTTATTAGTTCTTTTGGTTTATAATATGAATAATCGATCAATGTCATCCATGATCAAATGTCACATTTTGACAAATATCGTCTCAATATGAAAATCACCCATGGCCAACCATGGTCATAGTTGGTCCAACGTCACATTGTGACAACAATTGTCTCAATGTTTAAATCAATTCCCTTGGGTTCACCAATTCCTTTGGTTTATAATATTAAACTCTTGGGTTTATTAGTTCTTTTGGTTTATAATATCAATAATCGATCAATGTCATCCATGATCAAATGTCACATTTTGGAAAATATTGTCTCAATATGGAAATCACACATGGCCAACCATGGTCATAGTTGGTCCAACGTCGCATTGTGACAACAATGCGTCTCAATGTTTAAATAAATTCCCTTGGGTTTACCAATTCCTTTGGTTTATAATTTTTTGGGTAATGGTTTTCCCTTGGGTTCACCAATTCCTTTGGTTTATCATATTAAACCCTTGGGTTTATTAGTTGTTTTGGTTTAAAATATGAATAATCAATCAATGTCATCCATGATCAAATGTCACATTCTGACAAAAATTGTCTTAATATGAAAATCACCCATGGCAAACCATGGTCATAGTTGGTCCAACGTCACATTGTGACAACAATTTTCTCAATGTTTAAATCAATTCCCTTGGGTTTACAAATTCCTTTGGTTTACAATATTAAACGCTTGCGTTTATTAGTTCTTCTTGTTCATAATATGAATAATCGATCAATGTCATATATGATAAAATGTCACATTCTGACAAATATTGTCTCAATATGAAAATAACCCATGGCCAACCATGGTCATAGTTGGTCCAACATCGCATTGTGAGAACAATTGTCTCAATGTTTCAATCAATTCCCTTGGGTTCACTAATTCCTTTGGTTTATAATTTGTTCGGTAATGGTTTTCCCTTGGGTTCAGCAATTCCTTTGGTTTATAATATTAAACCTTTGGGTTTATTAGTTCTTTTGGTTTATAATATGAATAATCGATCAATGTCATCCATGATCAAATGTGATATTTTGATAAATATTGTCTCAATATGAAAATCACCCATGGCCAAACATGGTCATAGTTGGTCCAACGTCGCATTATGGCAACAATTTTCTCAATGTTTAAATCAATTCCATTGGGTTCACCAATTCCTTTGGTTTATAATATTAAACCCTTGGGTTTATTAGTTCTTTTGGTTTATAATATGAATAATCGATCAATGTCATCCATGATCAAATGTAACATTCTAACAAATATTGTCTCAATATGAAAATCACCCAAGGCCAACCATGGTCATAGTTGGTCCAATGTCGCATTGTGACAACAATTGTCTCAATGTTTAAATCAATTCCCTTGGGTTCACCAATTCCTTTGGTTTATAATATTAAACCCTTGGGTTTATTAGTTCTTTTGGTTTATAATATCAATAATCGATCAATGTAATCCATGATCAAGTGTCACATTCTGAAAAATATTGTCTCAATATGGAAATCACACATGGCCAACCATGGTCATAGTTGGTCCAACGTCACATTGTGACAACAATGCATCTCAATGTTCAAATCAATTCCATTGGGTTCACCAATTCCTTTGGTTTATGATTTTTTGGCTAATGGTTTTCCCTTGGGTTCAACAATTCCTTTGGTTTATAATATTAAACCCTTGGGTTTATTAGTTCTTTTGGTTTAAAATATGAACACTCGATCAATGTCATATTTGATCAAATGTCACATTCTGACAAATATTGTCTCAGTATGAAAATCACCCATGGCCAACCATGGTCATAGTTGGTCCACCGTCGCATTGTGACAACAATTGTCTCAATGTTTAAATCAATTCCCTTGGGTTCACCAATTCTTTTGGTTTATAATATTAAACCCTTGGGTTTATTAGTTCTTTTAGTTTATAATATGAATAATATATCAATGTCATCCATGATCAAATGTCACATTCTGACAAATATTGTCTCAATATGGAAATCACACATGGCCAACCATGGTCATAGTTGGTCCAACATCGCATTGTGACAACAGTGCATCTCAATGTTTAAATCAATTCCGTTTAGTTCACCAATTCCTTTGGTTTATAATTTTTTGGGTAATGGTTTTCCCTTGGGTTCACCAATTCCTTTTGTTTATAATATTAAACCCTTGGGTTTATTAGTTGTTTTGGTTTAAAATATGAATAATCGATCAATGTCATCCATTATCAAATGTCACATTCTGACAAATATTGTCTCAATATGAAAATCACCCATCGCCAACCATGGTCATAGTTGGTCCAACGTCGCATTGTGACAACAATTTTCTCAATGTCTAAATCAATTCCCTTTGGTTCACCAATTCCTTTGGTCTAAAATATTAAACCCTTGGGTTTATTAGTTCTTTTGGTTTATACTATGAATAATAGATCAATTTCATCTATGATCAAATGTCACATTCTGACAAATATTTTCTCAATATGAAAATCACCCATGGTTATAGTTGGTCCAATGTCGCATTGTGAGAACAATTGTCTCAATGTTTAAATCAATTCCCTTGGGTTCACCAATTCCTTTGGTTTATAATATTAAACCCTTGGGTTTATTAGTTGTTTTGGTTTATAATATGAATAATCGATCAATGTCATCTATGATCAAATGTCACATTCTGACAAATATTCTCTGAATATGAAAATCACCCATGGCCAACCATGGTCATAGTTGGTCCAACATCGCATTGTGAGAACAATTGTCTCAATGTTTAAATCAATTCCCTTGGGTTCACCAATTCGTTTGGTTTATAATTTGTTCGGTAATGGTTTTCCCTTGGGTTCACCAATTCCTTTGGTTTATAATATTAATTCTTTGGGTTTATTAGTTCTTTTGGTTTATAATATGAATAATCGATCAATGTCATCCATGATAAAATGTGACATTCTGACAAATATTGTCTCAATATGAAAATCACCCATGGCCAAACATGGTCATAGTTGGTCCAACGTCGCATTGTGACAACAATTTTCTCAATGTTTAAATCAATGCCCTTGGTTTCACCAATTCCTTTGGTTTATAATTTGTTGGGTAATGGTTTTCCCTTGGGTTCACCAATTGCTTTGGTTTATAATATTAAACCCTTGGGTTTATTAGCTCTTTTGGTTTATAATATGAATAATCGATCAATGTCATCCATGATCAAATGTCACATTCTGACAAATATTGTCTCAATATGAAAATCACCAAAGGCCAACCATGGTCATAGTTGGTCCAATGTCGCATTGTGACAAAAATTGTCTCAATGTTTAAATCAATTCCCTTGGGTTCACCAATTCCTTTGGTTTATAATATCAATAATCGATCAATGTCATCCATGATCAAGTGTCACATTCTGAAAAATATTGTATCAATATGGAAATCACATATGGCCAACCATGGTCATAGTTGGTCCAACGTTGCATTGTGACAACAATGCATCTCAATGTTCAAATCAATTCCCATGGGTTCACCAATTTCTTTGGTTTATAATTTTTTGGGTAATGGTTTTCCCCTGGGTTCAACAATTCCTTTGGTTTATAATATTAAACCCTTGGGTTTATTAGTTGTTTTGGTTTAAAATATGAATACTCGATCAATGTCATCCATGATCAAATGTCACATTCTGACAAATATTGTCTTAGTATGAAAATCACCCATGGCCAACCATGGTCATAGTTGGTCCAACGTTGCATTGTGACAACAATTGTCTCAATGTTTAAATCAATTCCCTTGGGTTCACAAATTCCTTTGGTTTATAATATTAAACCCTTGGGTTTATTAGTTCTTTTAGTTTATAATATCAATAATCGATCAATGTCATCAATGATCAAATGTCACATTCTGACAAATATTTTCTCAATATGGAAATCACACATGGCCAACCATGGTGATAGTTGGTCCAACGTCGCATTGTGACAACAATGCGTCTCAATGTTTAAATCAATTCCCTTTAGTTCACCAATTCCTTTGTTTTATAATTTTTGGGGTAATCGTTTTCCCTTGGGTTCACCAATTCCTTTTTTTTATAATATTAAACCCTTGGGTTTATTAGTTGTTTTGGTTTAAAATATGAATAATCGATCAATGTTATCCATGATCAAATGTCACATTCTGACAAATATTGTCTTAATATGAAAATCACCCATGGCCAACCATGGTCATAGTTGGTCCAATGTCGCATTGTGACAACAATTTTCTCAATGTCTAAATCAATTCCCTTGGGTTCACCAATTCCTTTGGTTTACAATATTAAACCCTTGGGTTTATTAGTTCTTTTGGTTTATACTATGAATAATCGATCAATGTCATCTATGATCAAATGTCACATTCTAACAAATATTGTCTCAATATGAAAATCACCCATGGCCAACCATGGTCATAGTTGGTCGAACGTCACATTGTGAGAACAATTGTCTCAATGTTTAAATCAATTCCCTTGGGTTTACCAATTCCTTTGGTTTATAATTTGTTCGGTAATGGTTTTCCCTTGGGTTGACCAATTCCTTTGGTTTACAATATTTAACCCTTGGGTTTATTAGTTCTTTTGGTTTATAATACGAATAATCGATCAATGTCAGCCATGATCAAATGTCACATTCTCACAAATATTGTCTCAATATGAAAATCACCCATGGCCAACCATGGTCAT
Source organism: Pinus albicaulis (assembly GCA_034641835.2). Classification (NCBI taxonomy): domain Eukaryota; kingdom Viridiplantae; phylum Streptophyta; class Pinopsida; order Pinales; family Pinaceae; genus Pinus; species Pinus albicaulis. The sequence goes on along the minus strand of CM076578.1, from coordinate 734,734,284 downwards.
AGTTGGTCCAATGTCGCATTGTGACAACAATTTTCTCAATGTTTAAATCAATTCCCTTGGTTTCACCAATTCCTTTGGTTTATAATTTTTTGGGTAATGGTTTTCCCTTGGGTTCACCAATTCCTTTGGTTTATAATATTAAACCCTTGGGTTTATTAGTTCTTTTGGTTTATAATATGAATAATCGATCGATGTCATCCATGACCAAATGTCACATTCTGAAAAATATTGGCTCAATATGGAAATCACCCATGGCCAACCATGGTTATAGTTGGTCCAATGGCGCATTGTGACAAAAATTATCTCAATGTTTAAATCAATTCCCTTGGGTTCAGCAATTCCTTTGGTTTATAATATTAAACCCTTGGGTTTATTAGTTGTTTAGGTTTATAATATGAATAATCGATCAATGTCATCCATGATCAAATGCCACACTCTGACAAATATCGTCTCAATATGGAAATCACACATTGCCAACCATGGTCATAGTTGGTCCAACGTCGCATTGTTACAACAATCCGTCTCAATGTTTAAATCAATTCCCTTGGGTTCACCAATTCCTTTGGTTTATAATATTTAACCCTTGGGTTTATTAGTTCTTTTGGTTTGTAATATGAATAATCGATCAATTTCATCCATGATCAAATGTCACATTCTAACAAATATTGTCTCAATATGAAAATCACCCATGGCCAACGATGGTCATAGTTGGTCCAATGTCACATTGTGACACCAATTTTCTCAATGTTTAAATCAATTCCCTTGTGTTCACCAATTCCTATTGTTTATAATTTTTTGGGTAATGGTTTTCCCTTGTGTTGACCAATTCGTTTGGTTTATAATATTAAACCCTTGGGTTTATTAGTTCTTTTGGTTTATAATATGAATAATCAATCAACGTCATCCATGATCAAATGTCACATTTTGACAAATATTGTCACAATATGAAAATCACCCATGGCCAACCATGGTCATAGTTGGTCCAACGTCACATTATGACAACAATTGTCTCAATGTTTAAATCAATTCCCTTGGGTTCACCAATTCCTTCGGTTTATAATATTAAACCCTTGGGTTTATTAGTTCTTTTGGTTTATAATATGAATAATCGATCAATGTCATCCATGATCAAATGTCACATTCTAACAAATATTTTCTGAATATGAAAATCACACATGGCCAACCATGGTCATAGTTGGTCCAACGTCGCATTGTGACAACAATGAATCTCAATGTTTAAATCAATTCCCTTGGGTTCACCAATTTCGTTGGTTTATAATTTGTTGGGTAATGGTTTCCCCTTGGGTTCACCAATTCCTTTGGTTTATAAAATTAAACCCTTAGGTTTATTACATCTTTTGGTTTATAATATGAATAATCGATCAATGTCTTCCATGATCAAATGTCACATTCTGACAAATATTGTCTCAATATGAAAATCAACCATGGCCAACCATGGTCATAGTTGGTCCAACGTCGTGTTGTGGGAACAATTGTTTCAATGTTTAAATCAATTCCCTTGGGTTGACCAATTCCTTTGTTTTATAATATTAAACCCTTGGTTTATAATATGAATAATCGATTAATGTCATCCATGATCAAATGTCACATTCTAACAAATATTGTCTGAATATGAAAATCACACATGGCCAACCATGGTCATAGTTGGTCCAACGTCGCATTGTGACAACAATGCATCTCAATGTTTAAATCAATTCCCTTGGGTTCACCAATTTCATTCTTTTATAATTTGTTGGGTAATGGTTTTCACTTGGGTTCACCAATTCCTTTGGTTTATAATATTAAAAAATTGGGTTTAATTTTTTTTTAGTTTATAAAATGAATAATCGATCAATGTCATCCATGATCAAATGTCACATTCTGACAAAAATTGTCTCAATATGAAAATCACCCATGGCTAACCATGGTCATAGTTGGTCCAACGTCACATTGTGACAACAACTGTCTCAATGTTTAAATCAAGTCCCTTGGGTTCACCAATTCCTTTGGTTTATAACGTTATTGCAATGTGGCAGCCGCTAATTACTATGGTTTATAATATTAAACCTTTTGGGCTTATTAGTTCTTTAGTTTATAATATGAATAATCGATCAATGTCATCCATGATCAAATGTCACATTCTCGACAAATATTGTCTCAATATGAAAAATCACACATGGTCAACCATGGTCATAGTTGGTCCAACGTCGCATCATGGACAAAAATGCGTCTCAATGTTTAAATCAATTCCCTTTGGGTTCACCAATTCTTTGGTTTATAATTTGTTGGGTAATGGTTGTCCCTTGGGTTCACCAATTCCTTTGGTTTATAGTATTAAACCCTTGGTTTTATTAGTTTTTCTGGTTTATAATATGAATAATTGATCAATGTCATCCATGATCAAATGTCACATTCTGAAAAACATTGTGTCAATATGAAAATCACCCATGCCCAACCATGGTCATACTTGGCCCAATGTCGCATTGTGACAACAATTGTCTCAATGTTTAAATCAATTCCCTTGGGTTCACCAATTCCTTTAGTTTGTAATTTGTTGGGTAATGGTTTTCCCTTGGGTTCACCAATTCCTTTGGTTTATAATATTAAACCCTTGGTTTTATTAGTTCTTTTGGTTTATAATATGAATAATTGATCAATTTCATCCATGATCAAATGTCACATTCAGATAAATATTGTCTCAATATGAAAATTACCCATGGCCAACCCTGTTCATAGTTGGTCCAACGTTGCATTGTGACTACAATTATCTCAATGTTTAAATCAATTACCTTGGGTTCACCAATTCCTTTGGTTTATAATTTGTTGGGTAATGGTTTTCTCTTGGTTTCACCAATTCCTTTGGTTTATAATATCAAACTCTTGGGTTTTATTAATCTCTATTGTTTTTAATATTTCCCTTAGCCTTACTGATCCCTTAGGTTTTTAATATTTATCCCTTGGGTTCACCTATTCCTTTGGTTTATAATATTAAACCCTTGGGTTTATTAGTTCTTTTGGTTTATAGTATGAATAATCGATCAATGTCATCCATGATCAAATGTCACATTCTAACAAATATTGTCTCAATATGAAAATCACACATGGGCAACCATGGTCATATTTGTTCCAACATCGCATTGTGACAACAATGCGTCTCAATGTTTAAATCAATTCCCTTGGGTTCACCAATTCCTTTGGTTTAAAATATTAAACCCTTGGGTTTATTAGTCTTTAGGTTTATAATATGAATAATCAATCAATGTCATCCATGATCAAATGTCACATTCTGACAAATATTGCCTCAATATGAAAATCACACATGGCCAAGCATGGTCATAGTTGGTCCAACGTCGCATTGTGACAAAAATGCGTCTCAATTTTTAAATCAATTCCCTTGGGTTCACCAATTCCTTTGGTTTATAATATTAAACCCTTGGATTTATTAGTTCTTTTGGTTTATAATATGAATAATCGATCAATGCCATCCATGATCAAATGTCACATTCTGACAAATATTGTCTCAATATGAAAATCACCGATGGCCAACCATTGTCATAGTTGGTCCAATGTCGCATTGTGACAACAATTGTCTCAATGTTTAAATCAATTCCCTTGGGTTCACCAATTCCTTTAGTTTGTAATTTGTTGGGTAATGGTTTTCCCTTTGGTTCACCAATTCCTTTGGTTGATAATATTAAACCCTTGGTTTTATTAGTTCTTCTGGTTTATAATATGAATAATTGATCAATTTCATCCATGATAAAATGTCACATTTAGACAAATACTGTCTCAATATGAAAATCACCCATGGCCAACCCTGGTCATAGTTGGTCCAATGTTGCATTGTGACAACAATTGTCTCAATGTTTAAATCAATTACCTTGGGTTCACCAATTCCTTTGGTTTATAATTTGTTGGGTAATGGTTTTCCCTTGGGTTCACCAATTCCTTTGGTTTATAATATCAAACTCTTGGGTTTTATTAATCTCTATTGTTTTTAATATTTCTAGCTCACTGATCCCTTAGGTTTTTAATATTTATCCCTGGTTCACCGATTCCTTTGGTTTATAATATTAAACCCTTGGGTTTATTAGTTCTTTTGGTTTATAATATTAATCGTTAATTTCTTGCCATTACTTTTTGAGATTAAAATATTAATTTCGTACTTATTAATTTCTTAGATTTTTCAGTTTAAAATATTAATTCTAAGGGTTTATTAATCTCTATTGTTTTTAATATTCATCCGTTAGGTTTATAATATTTATCCCTTGGGTTCACTGATTCCTTTGGTTTATAATATTAAACCCTTGGGTCTATTAGTTCTTTCAGTTTATAATTTTAATAGTCTCATTAGTTTATTAACATATTATGTTTAAAATACTGATTCTTATGGATTATTAATTTATTAGGTTTTTTAGTTTAAAACATCAATTCTTACGGTTTATTAATCTTTTGTGTTTTTAATATTCATCCCTTATGTTTATAATATTTATCCCTTGGGTTCACCAATTCCTTTGGTTTATAATATTTAAACCTTTGATTTATGATGACATTGGGTTTGTATTATTAATTATCCCTTGGGTTTATTAATATCTTCAGTTTAACATATTAATTGTTAGGGTTTATCAATCTCTTCGGTTTTTTGTTTTTAAATATTGTTTCATATGCTTTATTACTCTCTTGAGTTTAATATATTAATTTTTAAAGTTTATTTCTTTCTTATGTTTTTGGGTTTAATATTATTATTATATTAATAAATATTCTAATATTTATTAATAATATTATAATATTTTTAGTATATATTATTAATAATATAACCAACTATGATATAATATATATTAATATATATTATTAATATATTATTAGTTATTTTGGTTTATTAATAATATAACCATCTATGATATTAATATATCAATAAATATTAAAATATTATTTATTATTAATATATATTATTATTAAATATTATAATATTATTAATATATCAATTATTATTATTATTATTATTATTATATTAAAAAATATTATTAATATATATTATATATATTTCAAGTTAATATATAGTATGTATATAGTTAATATTATTAATATATTAATAAATATCATTAGTAAATAATATAATATTATTAATATATCAATAAATATTATTAATATATATAAAATATTTTGGTGATTTTAATCATAATTAATATATTAATAAATATTATTATTAATATATATTATATATATTTCAAGTTAATATAATAATATTATTATATATAATATTTATTGATATATAAATTAATGTGTTGGGTAGTGGATATAGGCCTATCGGCGTATATCAACCACATTGGTGAATGTGGTTGTAAATCTATTTTATATATGCCTATCAGCGTATATCAACCACATTAGTAAATATAATGTTGTTGTGCTAGTATATATACATTTAACTAAATATTCATTCATCACCATTATATCCATGCAAACAAAGGAGCGAGTTAAGATCATCTAGGAGTAAACATGATGGACACATTAAATCACCATTAAATCCGTTATTATATATATACATTTAGCTAAATATTCATTCATCACCATCATATCCATGCAAAAAAAGGGGCGAGTTAAGATTATCTAGGAGTAAACATGATGGACACATTAAATCACCATAACTTAATTATCTAGAAAAGCACCCTAATCTAGTAGATCATAATATATTGTTTATACCAACAAACATCTAACCATCCACATGTCCATTTATTTGAAAGCAATCCACAATATAGTCTTAAACTATATAAATTCCAATGCATTGTAGCAATTATATGTTCTAACCCTTGAATCAAAGTTCATTGTTCATTTTGAACAATGTGTTCCACTCATATGAAATGTGCTAGTGGAAAATTTTCCAGAATGGCATCATGATCATCTATCGATAACCTCCATTATCGTTGTTTTTTTCTACTCTTCACTTGCTTCAACTGCAACCGAGTTGTTATGACCAAGTGACTATATTGGGCATAAATAACCTCTGGCTGGTAATCTTAAAAAATAATATGATCTTTACATTTCTTTACTTCTTCAAAGAAATGTCCCATTAACACCATTGATACGATTGGGTATGTATAATTTGATGGATCATTATACACTTGCAGCAACGTGGACTTAGACATAGTGCATCATAATAAATAATAATGCACTTTTTCTTGATTATTTTCTGGTGCAATGACAGCGAAGACATCACCTTCTCTAACAATATCAGAAACACGATCATAATCATTGTCAATCACAACCGCTTCATTGTCCATTTCCTTGTTAGTCATGCTTCCAAATGGGGGAATGGTGTCAATTCTTCGTTTTTCCATGGTTTAAAAAATTTCTTAATTTGTTTTTCACAGTCATTGATGGACTCTGTTTGATCAATACATGCAGAAAAAAAGAAAGAGCACTTTTGTTTCTCAATGCAATGTATATTCCCTTGGGTTCACCAATTCCTTTGGTTTATAATTTGTTGGGTAATGGTTTTCCCTTGGGTTCACCAATTCCTTTGGTTTATAATATGAATAATCGATCAATGTCATCCATGATCAAATGTCACATTCTGAAAAATATTGTCTCAATATGAAAATCACCCATGCCCAACCATGGTCATAGTTGGTCCAACGTCGCATTGTGAGAACAATTGTCTCAATGTTTAAATCAATTTCCTTGGGTTCACCAATTCCTTTGGTTTATAATATTAAACCCTTGGGTTTATTAGTTGTTTTGGTTTCTAATATGAATAATCGATCAATGTCATCTATGACCAAATGTCACATTCTGACAAATATTGTCTCAATATGAAAATCACCCATGGCCAACCATGGTCATAGTTGGTCCAACATCGCATTGGGATAACAATTGTCTCAATGTTTAAATCAATTCCCTTGGCTTCACCAATTCGTTTGGTTTATAATTTGTTGGGTAATGGTTTTCCCTTGGGTTCACCAATTCCTTTGGTTTATAATATTAAACCTTTGGGTTTATTAGCTCTTTTGGTTTATAATATGAATAATCGATCAATGTCATCCATGATCAAATGTGACATTCTGACAAATATTTTCTTAATATGAAAATCACCCATGGCCAAACATGGTCATAGTTGGTCCAATGTCGCATTGTGACAACAATTTTCTCAATGTTTAAATCAATTCCCTTGGGTTCACCAATTCCTTTGGTTTATAATTTGTTGGGTAATGGTTTTCCCTTGGGTTCACCATTTCCTTTGGTTTATAATATTAAACACTTGGGTTTATTATCTCTTTTGGTTTATAATATGAATAATCGATCAATTTCATCCATGATCAAATGTCACATTCTAACAAATATTGTCTCAATATAAAAACCACCCAAGGCCAACCATGGTCATAGTTGGTCCAATGTCGCATTCTGACAACAATTGTCTCAATGTTTAAATCAATTCCCTTGGGTTCACCAATTCCTTTGGTTTATAATATTAAACCCTTGGGTTTATTAGTTCTTTTGGTTTATAATATCAATAATCGATCAATGTCATCCATGATCAAGTGTCACATTCTGACAAATATTGTATCAATATGGAAATCACACATGGCCAACCATGGTCATAGTTGGTCCAACGTCGCATTGTGACAACAATGCATCTCAATGTTCAAATCCATTCACTTGGGTTCACCAATTCATTTGGTTTATAATTTTTTGGGTAATGGTTTTCCCTTGGGTTCAACAATTCCTTTGGTTTATAATATTAAACCCTTGGGTTTATTAGTTGTTTTGGTTTAAAATATGAATACTCGATCAATGTCATCCATGATCAAATGTCACATTCTGATAAATATTGTCTTAGTATGAAAATCACCCATGGCCAACCATGGTCATAGTTGGTCCAACGTCGCATTGTGACAACAATTGTCTCAATTTTGAAATCAATTCCCTTGGGTTCACCAATTCCTTTGGTTTATAATATTAAACCCTTGGGTTTATTAGTTCTTTTAGTTTATAATATGAATAATCGATCAATGTCATCCATGATCAAATGTCACATTCTGACAAATATTTTCTCAATATGGAAATCACACATGGCCAACCATGGTGATAGTTGGTCCAACGTCGCGTTGTGACAACAATGCGTCTCAATGTTTAAATCAATTCCCTTTAGTTCACCAATTCCTTTGGTTTATAATTTTTTGGGTAATGGTTTTCCATTGGGTTCACCAATTAATTTTGTTTATAATATTAAACCCTTGGGTTTATTAGTTGTTTTGGTTTAAAATATGAATAATCGATCAATGTCATCCATGATCAAATGTTACATTCTGACCAATATTGTCTCAATATGAAAATCACCCTTAGCCAACCATGGTCTTAGTTGGTCCAATGTCACATTGTGACAACAATTTTCTCAATGTCTAAATCAATTCCCTTGGGTTCACCAATTCCTTTGGTTTACAATATTAAACCCTTGGGTTTATTAGTTCTTTTGGTTTATACTATGAATAATCGATTAATGTCATCTATGATCAAATGTCACATTTTGACAAATATTGTCTCAATATGAAAATCACCCATGGCCAACCATGGTCATAGTTGGTCCAACTTCACATTGTGAGAACAATTGTCTCAATGTTTAAATCAATTCCCTTGGATTCACCAATTCATTTGGTTTAAAATTTGTTCGATAAAGGTTTTCCCTTGGGTTCACCAATTCCTTTGGTTTACAATATTTAACCCTTGGGTTTATTAGTTCTTTTGGTTTATAATATGAATAATCGATCAATGTCATCCACGATCAAATGTCACATTCTCACAAATATTGTCTCAATATGAAAATCACCCATCGCCAACCATGGTCATAGTTGGTCCAATGTCGCATTGTGACAACAATTTTCTCAATGTTTAAATCAATTCCCTTGGTTTCACCAATTCCTTTGGCTTATAATTTTTTGGGTAATGGTTTTCCCTTAGGTTCACCAATTCCTTTGGTTTATAATATTAAACCCTTGGGTTTATTAGTTCTTTTGGTTTATAATATGAATAATCGATCAATGCCATCCATGATCAAATGTCACATTCTGACAAATATTGGCTCAATATGAAAATCACCCATGGCCAACCCTGGTCATAGTTGGTCCAACGTCGCATTGTGACAACAATTATCTCAATGTTTAAATCAATTCCCTTGGGTTCACCAATTCCTTTGGTTTATAATATTAAACCCTTGGGTTTATTAGTTCTTTAGGTTTATAATATGAATAATCGATCAATGTCATCCATGATCAAATGTCACATTTTGAAAATATTGTCTCAATATATAAATCACACATGGCCAACCATGGTCATAATATTCAACGTCGCATCGTGACAACAATGCGTCTCAATGTTTAAATCAATTTCGGGTTCACCAATTCCTTTGGTTTATAATATTAAACCCCTCGGGTTTATTAGTTCTTTTATTTTATAATATGAATAATCGATCAATGTCATCCATGATCAAATGTCACATTTTGACAAATATTGTCTCAATATGAAAATCACCCATGGCCAACCATGGTCATAGTTTGTCCAATGTCGCATTGTGATAGCAATTTTCTCAATGTTTAAATCAATTCCCTTGTGTTTACCAATTCCTATTGTTTATAATTTGTTGGGTAATGGTTTTCCCTTCTATTGACCAATGCGTATTCTTCATAATATTAAATCCTTGGGTTTATTAGTTTTTTTGGTTAATAATATGAATAATCGATCAATGTTATCCATGATCAAATGTCACATACTGAAAAATATTGTTTCTATATGAAAATCACCCATGGCCAACCATGGTCATAGTTGGCCCAATGTCACATTATGACAACAATTGTCTCAATGTTTAAATCAATTCCCTTTTGTTCACCAATTCCTTTGGTTTATAATATTAAACCCTTGGGTTTATTAGTTTTTTTGGTTTATAATATGAATAATTGATCAATGTCATCCATGATCAAATGTCAAATTCAGAAAATATTGTCTCAATATGAAAATCACACATGGCCAACCATGGTCATAGTTGGTCCAACGTCGCATTGTGACAACAATGCATCTCAATGTTTAAATCATAACTTTGTAAGCCTACTAATTTCATTCTTTTTTATAATTTTTTGCAATGGGTTTTCCCTGTCCACCAATTCCTTTGGTTTATAATATTAAACCCTTGGGTTTATTAGTTCTTTTGGTTTATAATATGAATAATCAATCAATGTCATCCATGATCAAATGTCACATTCTGACAAATATTGTCTCAATATGAAAATCACCCATGGCCAACCATTGTCATAGTTGGTCCAACGTTGCATTGTGACAACATTGTTTCAATGTTTAAATCAATTCACTTGTGTTCACCAATTCCTTTGGTTTATAATATTAAACCCTTGGGTTTATTAGTTCTTTTGGTTTATAATATGAATAATCGATCAATGTAATCCATGGTCAAATGTCACATTCCGACAAATATTGTCTCAATATGAAAGTCACCCATGGCCAACCATGGTCATAGTTGGTCCAACGTCGCATTGTGAGAACAATTGTCTCGATGTTTAAATCAATTCCCTTGGGTTCACCAATTCCTTCGTTTATAATATTAAAAATTGGGTTTATTATCTTTTTTTAGTTTATAAAATGAATAATCGATCAATGTCATCCATGATCAAATGTCACATTTTGACAAAATCGTCTTCAATATGAAAATCACCTATGGCCAACCATGGTCATAGTTGGTCCAATGTCGGACAGGACAACAACTGCCTCAATATTTAAATCAATTCCTTGGGTTCACTAATTCCTTTGGTTTATAATTTGTTGGGTAATGGTTTTCCCTTGGGTCTGCAATTCCTTTGGTTTATAATATTAAAAACCTTTGGTTTATTAGTTCTTATGTTTTCTATAATATGAATAATCGACCAATGTCATCCATGATCAAATGTCACCATGGCGACAAATATTGTCTCAATATGCAAATAATACATGGCCAACCATGGTCATAGTTGGTCTTGTAACGCTGATTGTGACAAAAATGTGTCTCAATGTTTAAATCAATTCCTTGGGTTCACCAATTCCTTTTGGTTTATAATTTGTTGGGTAATGGTTTTCCCTTGGGTTCACCAATTCCTTTGGTTTATAATATTAAACCCTTGGGTTTATTAGTTATTTTGGTTTGTAATATGAATAATTGATCAATTTCATCCATGATCAAATGTTACATTCTAACAAATATTGTCTCAATATGAAAATCACCCATGGCCAACCCTGGTCATAGTTGGTCCAACGACGCATTGTGATAACAATTGTCTCAATGTTTAAATCAATTACCTTGGGTTCACCAATTCCTTTGGTTTATAATTTGTTGGGTAATGGTTTTCCCTTGGGTTCACCAATTCCTTTGGTTTATAATATCAAACTCTTGGGTTTTATTAATCTCTATTGTTTTTAATATTTCCCTTAGCCTTATTGATTCCTTAGGTTTTTAATATTTATCCCTTGGGTTCACCGATTCCTTTGGTTTATAATATTAAACCCTTGGGTTTATTAGTTCTTTTGGTTTATAATATTAATCACACATTCGGTTTATTACTCTCTTGAGTTTAAAATATTAATTCTTAGGGTTTATTAATTTCTTAGATTTTTCAGTTTAAAATATTAATTCTAAGGGTTTATTAATCTCTATTGTTTTTAATATTCATCCGTTAGGTTTATAATATTTATCCCTTGGGTTCATTGATTCCTTTGGTTTATAATATTAAACCCTTGGTTCTATTAGTTCTTTCAGTTTATAATTTTAATAATCTCGTTAGTTTATTAACATCTTATGTTTAAAATACTGATTCTTATGGATTATTAATTTATTAGGTTTTTTAGGTTAAAATATCAATTCTTACGGTTTATTAATCTTTTGTGTTTTTAATATTCATCCCTTATGTTTATAATATTTATCCCTTGGGTTCACCAATTCCTTTGGTTTATAATATTTAAACCTTTGATTTATGATGACATTGGGTTTGTATTATTAATTATCCCTTCGGTTTATTAATATCTTCAGTTTAACATATTAATTGTTAGGATTTACTAATCTCTTCGGTTTTTTGTTTTTAAATATTGTTTCATATGCTTTACTACTCTCTTGAGTTTAATATATTAATTCTTAAAGTTTATTTCTTTCTTATGTTTTTGGGTTTAATATTATTAATATATTAATATATATTATTAAAAAATATTCTAATATTTATTAATAATATATATTAATAATATTATAATATTTTTAGTATATATTATTAATAATATAACCAACTATGATATAATATATATTAATATATATTATTAATATATTATTAGTTCTTTCGATTTATTAATAATATAACCATCTATGATATTAATATATCAATAAATATTAAAATATTATTTATTATTAATATATATTATTATTAAATATTATAATATTATTAATATATCAATAATTATTATTATTATTATTATATTAATAAATATTATTAATATATATTATATATATTTCAAGTTAATATATAGTATGTATATAGTTAATTGTATTAATATATTAATAAATATCATTAATAAATATTATAATATTATTAATATATCAATAAATATTATTAATATATATAAAATATTTTGGTGATTTTAATCATAATTAATATATTAATAAATATTATTATTAATATATATTATATATATTTCAAGTTAATATAATAATAATATTATATATAATATTTATTGACATATAATTTAATGTGTTGGGTAGTGGATATAGGCCTATCGGCGTATATCAACCACATTGGTGAATGTGGTTGTAAATATATTTTATATATGCCTATTAGCGTATATCAACCACATTAGTAAATATAACGTGGTTGTGCTAGTATATATACATTTAACTAAATATTCCTTCATCACCATTATATCCATGCAAACAAAGGAGCGAGTTAAGATCATCTAGGAGTAAACATGATGGACACATTAAATCACCATTAAATCCATTATTATATATATACATTTAACTAAATATTCATTCATCACCATCATATCCATGCAAAAAAAGGGGCGAGTTAAGATTATCTAGGAGTAAACATGATGGACACATTAAATCACCATAACTTAATTATCTAGAAAAGCACCCTAATCTAGTAGATCATAATATATTGTTCATACCAAAAAACATCTAACCATCCACATGTCCATTTATTTGAAATCAATCCACAATATAGTCTTAAACTATATAAAGGCCAATGCATTGTAGCAATTATCTGTTATAACCCTTGAATCAAAGTTCATTGTTCATTTTGAACAACGTGTTCCACTCATATGAAATGTGCTAGTGGAAAATTTTACAGAATGGCATCATGATCATCTATCGATAACCTCCATTATCGATGTTTTTTTCTACTCTTCACTTGCTTCAACTGCAACCGAGTTGTTATGACCAAGTGACTATATTAGGCATAAATAACCTCTGGCTGGTAATCTTGAAAAATAATATGATTTTTACATTTCTTTACTTCTTCAAAGAAATGTCCCATTAACACCATTGAACGGATTGGGTATGTATAATTTGATGGATCATTATACTCTTGCAGCAACGTGGACTTAGACATAGTGCATCGTAATAAATAATAATGCACTTTTTCTTGATTATTTTCTGGTGCAATGACAGCGAAGACATCACCTTCTCTAACCATATCAGAAACACGATCATAATAATTGTCAATCACAACCACTTAATTGTCCATTTCCTTGTCATTCATGTTTCCAAATGGGGGAATGGTGTCAATTCTTCGTTTTTCCATGGTTTAAAAAATTTCTTAATTTGATTTTCACAGTCATCGATGGACTCTATCTGATCAATACATGCAGAAAAAAAGAAAGAGCACTTTCGTTTCTCAATGCAATGTATATTCCCTTGGGTTCACCAATTCCTTTGGTTTATAATTTGTTGGGTAATGATTTTCCATTGGGTTCACCAATTCCTTTGGTTTATAATATTAAACCCTTGGGTTTATTAGCTCTTTTGGTTTATAATATGAATAATCGATCAATGTCATCCATGATCAAATGTCACATTCTGACAAATATTGTCTCAATATGAAAATCACCCATGGCCAACCATGGTCATAGTTGGTCCAACGTCGCATTGTGAGAACAATTGTCTTAATGTTTAAATCAATTCCCTTGGGTTCACCAATTCCTTCGGTTTATAATATTAAACCCTTGGGTTTATTAGTTGTTTTGGTTTATAATATGAATAATCGATCAATGTCATCTATGATCAAATGTCACATTCTGACAAATATTGTCTCAATATGAAAATCACCCATGGCCAACCATTCTCATAGTTGGTCCAACATCACATTGTGAGAACAATTGTCTCAATGTTTAAATAAATTCCCTTGGGTTCACCAATTCGTTTGGTTTGTAATTTGTTCGGTAATGGTTTTCCCTTGGGTTCACCAATTCCTTTGGTTCATAATATTAAACCTTTGGGTTTATTAGTTCTTTTGGTTTATAATATGAATAATCGATCAATGTAATCCATGATCAAATGTGACATTCTAACAAATATTGTCTCAATATGAAAATCACCATGGCCAAACATGGTCATAGTTGGTCCAACGTCGCATTGTGACAACAATTTTCTCAATGCTTAAATCAATTCCCTTGGGTTCACCAATTCCTTTGGTTTATAATTTGTTGGCTAATGGTTTTCCCTTGGGTTCACCAATTCCTTTGGTTTATAATATTAAACCCTCGGGTTTATTAGCTCTTTTGGTTTATAATATGAATAATCGATCAATGTCATCCATGATCAAATGTCACATTCTAACAAATATTGTCTCAATATGAAAATCACCCAAGGCCAACCATGGTCATAGTTGGTCCAATGTCACATTGTGACAAAAATTGTCTCAATGTTTAAATCAATTCCCTTGGGTTCACCAATTCCTTTGGTTTATAATATTAAACCCTTGGGTTTATTAGTTCTTTTGGTTTATAATATCAATAATCGATCAATTTCATCCATGATCAAGTGTCACATTATGACAAATATTGTATCAATATGGAAATCACACATGGCCAACAATGGTCACAGTTGGTCCAACGTCGCATTGTGACAACAATGCATCTCAATGTTCAGATCAATTCACTTGGGTTCACCAATTGCTTTGGTTTATAATTTTTTGGGTAATGGTTTTCCCTTGGGTTCAACAATTCCTTTGGTTTATAATATTAAACCCTTGGGTTTATTAGTTCTTTTGGTTTAAAATATGAATACTCGATCAATGTCATCCATGATCAAATGTCACATTCTGAGAAATATTGTCTCAGTATGAAAATCGCCCATGGCCAACCATGGTCATAGTTGGTCCAACGTCGCATTGTGACAACAATTGTCTCAATGTTTAAATCAATTCCCTTGGGTTCACCAATTCCTTTGGTTTATAATATTAAACCCTTGGGTTTATTAGTTCTTTTAGTTTATGATATGAATAATCGATCAATGTCATCCATGATTAAATGTCACATTCTGACAAATATTGTCTCAATATGGAAATCACACATGGCCAACCATGGTGATAGTTGGTCCAACATCGCATTGTGACAACAATGCATCTCAATGTTTAAATCAATTCCCTTTAGTTCACCAATTCCTTTGGTTTATAATTTTTTGGGTAATGGTTTTCCCTTGGGTTCACCAATTCCTTGTTTATAATATTAAACCCTTGGGTTTATTAGTTGTTTTGGCTTAAAATATGAATAATCGATCAATGTCATCCATGATCAAATGTCACATTTTGACAAAGATTGTATCAATATGAAAATCACCCATTGCGAACCGTGGTCATAGTTGGTCCAATGTCGCATTGTGACAACAATTTTCTCAATGTCTAAATCAATTCCCTTGGGTTCACCAATTCCTTTGGTTTACAATATTAAACCCTTGGGTTTATTAGTTCTTTTGGTTTATACTATGAATAATCGAGCAATGTCATTCAGTGATCAAATGTCACATTCTTACAAATATTGTCTCAATATGAAAATCACTCCATGGCCAACCATGGTCATAAGCTTGGTCCAACGTCACATCAGAAAACAATTATTTCAATGTTTAAATCAATTTCTTTGGGGTTCACCAATTCCTTTGGTTTACAATATTAACCCTTGGGTTTATTAGTTCTTTTGCTTATAATATGAATAATCGATCAATGTCATCCATGATCAAATGTCACATTCTCACAAATATTGTCTCAATATGAAAATCACCCATGGCCAACCATGGTCATAGTTGGTCCAATGTCACATTGTGACAACAATTTTATCAATGTTTAAATCAATTCCCTTGGTTTCACCAATTCCTTTGGTTTATAATTTTTTAGGTAATGGTTTTCCCTTGGGTTCACCAATTCCTTTGGTTTATAATATTGAACCCTTGGGTTTATTAGTTCTTTTGGTTTATAATATGAATAATGGATCAATGTCATCCATGATCAAATGTCACATTCTGACAAATATTGGCTCAATATGAAAATCACCCATGGCCAACCATGGTCATAGTTGGTCCAACGTCGCATTGTGACAAAAATTTTCTCAATGTTTAAATCAATTCCCTTAGGTTCACCAATTCCTTTGGTTCATAATATTAAGCCCTTGGGTTTTATTAGTTCTTTAGGTTTATAATATGAATAATTGATGAATGTCATCCATGATAAAATGTCACATTCTGACAAATATTGTCTCAATATAGAAATCAAACATGGCCAACCATGGTCATAGTTGGTCCAACGTCGCATTGTGACAACAATGCGTCTCAATGTTTAAATCAATTCCCTTGGGTTCACCAATTCCTTTGGTTTATAATATTAAACCCTTGGGTTTATTAGTTCTTTTGGTTTATAATATGAATAATCGATCAATGTCATCCATGATCAAATGTCACATTCTGACAAATATTGTCTCAATATGAAAATCACCCATGGACAACCATGGTCATAGTTGGTCCAATGTCGCATTGTGACAACAATTTTATCAGTGTTTAAATCAATTCCCTTGTGTTCACCAATTCCTATTATTTATAATTTTTTGGGTAATGGTTTTCCCTTGTGTTGACCAATTCCTTTGGTTTATAATATTAAACCCTTGGGTTTATTAGTTCTTTTTGTTTATAATATGAATAATCGATCAATGTCATCCATGATCAAATGTCACATTTTGACAAATATTGTCACAATATGAAAATCACCCATGGCCAACCATGGTCATAGTTGGTCCAATGTCGCATTATGACAACAATTGTCTCAATGTTTAGATCAATTCCCTTGGGTTCACCAATTCCTTTGGTTTATAATATTAAACCCTTGGGTTTATTAGTTCTTTTGGTTTATAATATGAATAATCGATCAATGTCATCCATGATCAAATGTCACATTCTAACAAATATTGTCTCAATATGAAAATCACACATGGCCAACCATGGTCGTAGTTGGTCCAACGTCGCATTGAGACAAAAATGCATCTCATTGTTTAAATCAATTCCCTTGGGTTCACCAATTTCGTTGGTTTATAATTTGTTGGGTAATGGTTTTCCCTTGGGTTCACCAATTCCTTTGGTTTATAATATTAAAACCTTGGATTTATTAGTTCTTTCGGTTTATAATATGAATAATTGATCAATGTCATCCATGATCAAATGTCACATTCCGACAAATATTGTCTCAATATGAAAATCACCCATGGCCAACCATGGTCATATTTGCTCCAACGTCGTTTCGTGAGAACAATTGTTTCAATGTTTAAATCAATTCCCTTGGGTTGACCAATTCCTTTTTTTTATAATATTAAATCCTTGGTTTATTAGTTCTTTTGGTTTATAATATGAATAATCGATCAATGTCATCCACGATCAAATGTCACATTCTGACAAATATTGTCTCAATATGAAAATCACCCAATGCCAAACATGGTTATAGTTGGTATAATGTTGCATTGTGACAACAATTTTCTCAATGTTTAAATCAATTCCCTTGGGTTCACCAATTCCTCTGGTTTATAATTTTTTGGGTAATGGCTTTCCCTTGGGTTCACCAATTCCTTTGGTTTATAATATTAAAAAATTGGGTTTATTATTTTTTTTAGTTTATAAAATGAATAATCGATCAATGTCATCCATGATCAAATGTCACATTCTGACAAAATTTGTCTCAATATGAAAATCACCCATGGCCAACCATGGTCATAGTTGGTCCAATGTCGCATTGTGACAACAACTGTCTCAATGTTTAAATCAATTCCCTTGGGTTCACCAATTCCTTCGGTTTATAATTTGTTGGGTAATGGTTTTCCCTTGGGTTCGCCAATTCCTTTGGTTTATAATATTAAACCTTTGGGTTTATTAGTTCTTTAGGTTTATAATATGAATAATCGATCAATTTCATCCATGACCGCTACATTCGACAAATATTGTCTAATATGTAGTAATCATACCTAACAAATTAATATTGTAGTTGGTCCAACCATATTGTGATAAAAATGTGTTCAACAAGTTAAATGAAATCAATTTTGGGTCACCAATTTTGTTTATACTTGTTAGCAATTGCTTCTTGCCCCACCAATTCTTTGGTTTATAATATTAAACCCTTGCGTTTATTAGTTTTTTTGGTTTATAATATGAATAATCGATCAATGTCATCCATGATCAAACGACACATTATGAGAAACATTGTCTCAATATGAAAATCACCCATGGCCAACCATGGTCATAGTTGGTCCAATGTCGCATTGTGACAACAATTGTCTCAATGTTTAAATCAATTCCCTTGGGTTCACCAATTCCTTTAGTTTGTAATTTGTTGGGTAATGGTTTTCCCTTGGGTTCCCCAATTCCTTTGGTTTATAATATTAAACCCTTGGTTTTCTTAGTTCTTTTGGTTTATAATATGAATAATTGATCAATTTCATCTATGATCAAATGTCACATTCTGACAAATATTGTCTGAATATGAAAATCAACCATGGCCAACCCTGGTCATAGTTGGTCCAACGTTGCATTGTGACAACAATTGTCTCAATGTTTAAATCAATTACCTTGGGTTCACCAATTCCTTTGGTTTATAATTTGTTGGGTAATGGTTTTCCCTTGGGTTCACCAATTCCTTTGGTTTATAATATCAAACTCTTGGGTTTTATTAATCTCTATTGTTTTTAATATTTCCCTTAGCCTTATTGATTCCTTAGGTTTTTAATATTTATCCCTTGGGTTCACCGATTCCTTTGGTTTATAATATTAAACCCTTGGGTTTATTAGTTCTTTTGGTTTATAATATTAATCACACATTCGGTTTATTACTCTCTTGAGTTTAAAATATTAATTCTTAGGGTTTATTAATTTCTTAGATTTTTCAGTTTAAAATATTAATTCTAAGGGTTTATTAATCTCTATTGTTTTTAATATTCATCCGTTAGGTTTATAATATTTATCCCTTGGGTTCATTGATTCCTTTGGTTTATAATATTAAACCCTTGGTTCTATTAGTTCTTTCAGTTTATAATTTTAATAATCTCGTTAGTTTATTAACATCTTATGTTTAAAATACTGATTCTTATGGATTATTAATTTATTAGGTTTTTTAGGTTAAAATATCAATTCTTACGGTTTATTAATCTTTTGTGTTTTTAATATTCATCCCTTATGTTTATAATATTTATCCCTTGGGTTCACCAATTCCTTTGGTTTATAATATTTAAACCTTTGATTTATGATGACATTGGGTTTGTATTATTAATTATCCCTTGGGTTTATTAATATCTTCAGTTTAACATATTAATTGATAGGGTTTATTAATCTCTTCGGTTTTTTGTTTTTAAATATTGTTTCATATGCTTTATTACTCTCTTGAGTTTAATATATTAATTCTTAAAGTTTATTTCTTTCTTATGTTTTTGGGTTTAATATTATTAATATATTAATATACATTATTAATAAATATTCTAATATTTATTAATAATATTATAATATTTTTAGTATATATTATTAATAATATAACCAACTATGATATAATATATATTGATATATATTATTAATATATTATTAGTTCTTTTGGTTTATTAATAATATAACCATATATGATATTAATATATCAATAAATATTATTAATATATATAAAATATTTTGGTGATTTTAATCATAATTAATATATTAATAAATATTATTATTAATATATATTATATATATTTCAAGTTAATATAATAATATTATTATATATAATATTTATTGTATATAAATTAATGTGTTGGGTAGTGGATATAGGCCTATCGGCATATATCAACCACATTGGTGAATGTGGTTGTAAATCTATTTTATATATGCCTATCAGCGTATATCAACCACATTAGTAAATATAATGTGGTTGTGCTAGTATATATACATCTAACTAAATATTCATTCATCACCATTATATCCATGCAAACAAAGGAGCGAGTTAAAATCATCTAGGAGTAAACATGATGGACACATTAAATCACCATTAAATCCATTATTATATATATGCATTTAACTAAATATTCATTCATCACCATCATATCCATGCAAAAGAAGGGGCGAGTTAAGATTATCTAGGAGTAAACATGATGGACACATTAAATCACCATAACTTAATTATCTAGAAAAGCACCATAATCCAGTAGATCATAATATATTGTTCATACCAACAAACATCTAACCATCCACATGTCCATTTATTTGAAAGCAATCCACAATATAGTCTTAAACTATATAAAGTCCAATGCATTGTAGAAATTATATGTTCTAACCCTTGAATCAAAGTTCATTGTTCATTTTGAACAATGTGTTCCAATCATATGAAATGTGCTAGTGGAAAATTTTCCATAATGGCATCATGATCATCTATCGATAACCTCCATTATCGCTGTTTTTTTCTACTCTTCACTTGCTTCAACTGCAACCGAGTTGTTATGACCAAGTGACTATATTGGGCATAAATAACCTCTGGCTGGTAATCTTGAAAAATAATATGATCTTTACATTTCTTTACTTCTTCAAATAAATGTCCCATTAACACCATTGAACCGATTGGGTATGTATAATTTGATGGATCATTATACTCTTGCAGCAACATGGAATTAGACATAGTGCATCGTAATAAATAATAATGCACTTTTTCTTGATTATTTTCTGGTGCAATGACAGCGAAGACATCACCTTCTCTAACCATATCAGAAAAATGATCATAATCATTGTCAATCATGACCACTTCATTGTCCATTTCCTTGTCAGTCATGTTTCCAAATGGGGGAATGGTGTCAATTCTTCATTTTTCCATGGTTTAAAAAATTTCTTAATTTGATTTTCATAGTCATCGATGGACTCTGTCTAATCAATACATGCAGAAAAAGAGAAAGAGCACTTTCGTTTCTCAATGCAATGTATATTTGTCATGTTCTTACTCCTAATTGAGTGTAAACTTCTTGTTTGAGGGATTCCAAGGAAACTAAATGGCAATGATCTATCAACATCACCCATTGTAATATTCCAAAACTACCTGCTAGAGAAAAACACACACACACATGTATGAGTCAAATCTTGAACAATATTTAATATTTTTTTGATAATAAAATACACACATATATGTATACACATATATATATATCTAGACATGTATAATATATTGTTAGTTAAATGTGTACGCCTACCTGTGCACATCAGCCATCCTTGGGTTCGATACATGCCTTAAATTGTCTTTGCACCAATTAACAACATCTAAATAATTTGCAAGTCGGGAAGCTAAGTGATTCAATTTATGCCTCCTAAGTGCACATTTTATGCATGCCCCAGCACCATCATGCTCTCCTTTTCCATGCCCTGTCTCAAATAAATTCCATGTATGTCGAATGTTGGTTCTCTTATGAAGACGAGACAACCAAAAGAAAAATCTTGCTGATTTAAATTGACCAGCACAACCATCTGACCATTCCTAATTTTATTTAAAAGTGACCCTTCGTTTCAAAAATTCATTATAAATAACATTAAAACAATGTTGAACAAAACATGTATCATGTTTTCGATCATCACTGATGTAGAAATGGTACTCCTTAATCACCTCATGATTATTTTAATCTCTATCAAAACCATCGATAGCAAGCTCTGCATGTCTATACAAAATATGCACACATATAGATACTTGGAATGACTGATAATACTCACTTTGTATCTCCTTTTGTGGACTAAACGTGTAATTCTTAGCGAAATCAACCACTGATAATATTGTTCTTTTTGGGAACACATCACGTGATTGCTTGAACTATAAATCTTGCCATCATGCTCTATGACAATGCTTAATATATTTGTATATTTGCACCCTGAACTTCTCCATGAAAGATGTCACTAGAATTTCATCGTCAAATAAAATGATCTTTTTTGATGTTGTGCTTGAATCTGCAACAGGAGTTTAAGTAACATTTTCATATCGATTCCAATTTAGACTGAGATTTGACAGTCTGGGATCATTAGGATCAATGGGATACTTTGCATCATAGAGTGCCAAATGAGAACATTCTGGGAATTTTCTTCCACCAACACATTCTTTTTTATAAAATAATTCATTATTCTCTCGTGCACATAATATCTTCGATCAAAATTCACAAACACTTAAAGGAGGGGGGTCATTTGACCAATATTTTATGCCAGAATTTACAAATGTCTCATAAAATAATTGGAATTCTACATGGTATCGACAACAACATGTGTCTCGAATAGTGATAGGCCTGGTATACCATGGTTTAATCTTCAGTATTACTCTCCATAAAGTTTTGGAATAATTCTACTTGACTGGCCTGTGTTATATGTTTGGAATGAGAATCATAAACTCCATTAGATATACGGCATCGCACATAATCCTTTTCATTTGGCGAAACACAAGAATTAAAATCCAAAAACTCTTTTACCCTATCCCTCACACCATGAAGAAGTCTATCATGATATGGATGCCTACAGATATTAGCCCAACATGCAAGTTCATCATTCTCATCTAATTTAATTCTAAATTTTCTATGCCTCCATAAACTTTTTCTTGATGTTTTAAACAATTTTGAAGTTGCTGACATCAATCGACTTGATGAAGTTCGTTTCATGACTACAACTGTTAAAATTTCTCTACGAGCATTCTTTTCAACTTGAGATCACTTTTTGGCTAGTGTGGCAAGCGCCGACATCACATTTTTTTATACCATTTCATTTTCTAAAACCTCTTTCTTACCTTTAATGCCCAATAATTCCACAGCATTTTTGAAAGATTTGTGCTTTAAAAATCCACGTAACATATGAGCTTGTGATATGATAGATTTACCTTCAAAAATATGTTTCAATCCAAAATTTACTTTATCTCGAACTTTCCTTTCCACCTTTGGTGGTCCCAATTCTTCAGTTTTAGTTGGATCCATATTTTCTAGAAACTTGTAGTTGTATACAACATTCTTGGAACTTCCAATTAATTGCAGTGAAATTCAAGGTGTGGTAGTATTTTCTTGTTCTTCTAATGTTGTCCCTGCATAAAAAACAATATTAACTTCTAATTTGAAATTGACATATACATATTTTTAATTTTAAAACTATCTTGAACTACAATGTTTAAAAAAAAAAAAAATACAAAATTCAAATTGAAGAAACTGTTGACTCACCAGTCAGATTGATATCAATATTCTCTTGGACATTTGTGTTTTCAATATTCTCATTGACAAGTTCCTCAAAATTTCTCATTTCCTTGTCATTGTCATGCACCTCTACATCTATTTCACGATGCTCTACCTCCACATTTATTTCGTGGCTTAATCTTTCCCTTTCTTCTCGCCTTTTTTTTGTAATCTCTCATTTTTATCCGCTGAATCAGTTCTTTTTCGATCGTGCCATGATAGGAAATTCCTTTGGTTTCCCATGTTCACAAAATTGGAAACCTAAAATCCAATTCTATTTGGACCAAATACCCAAAAAAACATAAAGACTTCAGAATAAGTACTTCATGCTTTCAATAAGAGAGAAAATTAAAAATAAATAATTAAATCATAAAGACATTTTGCAAAAATACTTCATGCCTTCATAGAGACATTTTGCAAAAATACTCCATGTCTTCATAGAGACACTTTGAAAAAATACTTTATGCATCCATGCACCCAAAAAAACTTCAAAAAAAAAATTTTCACCCAGAAAAACTTTCAAAAAAAATTTCGCCAAAAAAATTTCGCACCCAAAAAAAATTAATTTTTTTTTTTTTGCCAAAAGGAATTTTGTACATAGAAAATATTCGTACCTTGACAGAAAAAAAATTCGGACCCTCGCACCTTTGCAATTTTCGGACCCTCGCACCTCCGCAATTTTCACTAGTTCAGAATGGTGTGTCGAATTAATCTTTCGAATGAGAGTATTTATATACAACTCTCACCCGAAAAATTGCGTCAAATTTGGATTAGAATTTAATAAACTCTCATCGGAGAGATTAAAACATTCTATTATGAGAGTATAATAAACTCTTGGATGAGAGTTGGCCTTGGCTAAACTCTCGGCTGAGAGTTGGCTTGGGTAAACTCTCAGGCGTAAACTCTCGACCGAGAGTTTTTTAAACTTTCAGCTGAGAGTTTAGCTGCACGGTTAAATATAACCTATGGTGGTTTAAACTCCTGGTCGAGAGCTTTTATTTTCTTGGCTGAGAATTTAATAAATATCTCGTCTAAGAAATTATCTCGGCTGAGAGTTTCTGGGCAACGAAAAACCTAGAAAATTCTGCAGTTTTCAGGAACCTGCAACTTTGGAGGGGCATAACACCTACAAAAAAAAATGTTATATTTTGGACCATGTACCATTAGATTCATCTCTGAATCTAGTTTCTGATGATGTAACATTTGTGGATTTTTATTAAAAATTTCAATTTGTTATTAAGTTTATACTAAACTGTGTCCCTATGGAATTTAATTGTTCGGAAATGGAAACACCAAAAAATTCAGAAAAATCATATTGCGATTCCTCTCCCCGTCTTCTTCAAAAGGGTATTCTCATTTTTCTTATTGACGATCACATTGAAAAGAAATTATAGGGCTCAAAAAATGTACTGAAACATCATCGTTTTTTGTCTTTGTCCATTTCAAAAAATAATAAAAAATAGTGATTTAATCTAAAAATTACCGAACAATAGTCAGTGCACTAGTGCGATATATGTATGTTATGATGATATGGTTTATTTCCAAAAAATTAATAACCTTCCCTAAAAAAATTTAGGGTTCAAAAAGTGACTATTTATGTTTACCTAAAAATTTCAAGTATATGTATGTAAACAACAAATTTACCCCTCTATATGTCAATATTTAAAAAAAAAAAAAAATGAGTACGGAGGTAAGACAATTCTCTACAAATCTTGTTTTTATGTCAAAGCATAACTTGCATTAAAAATATGAGTTTACTGGAGTTGAATTTCAAAAAACAAAGAAAATTACAATTTTCAACGTAAAAAAAGTGCAAAAAGTGTTTCCCAACTTGACATTTTCACTAAAATGCTACTTTTATCTGTAGAAATTTCTTCCAAAAACTTCCATCTAAAGCCCCAATCATCCTCAAAGTAGTCAATTCTTCGCTCAACACACAGGTGACCAAATTAGAAATTATCTATTTCTTCAATTGACCATATAGAAGTGGATCCATCATTGACAAGACATATCAAATGATTCTTGCATATTGCTAATGACATACACCATATGTCAGTGATTGGAACAAATGAAAAAACCATTTTTTTTTTATTACATCAAACTAGTAGATTGTCTACCCACATCGAGGATAATCTTCATACTCTGTGTCCAAAAATAGAGCCAAAACAATTTATTTTTATAAAACACTCCATTTTGAGGAGGTGAAGTGCCACCAAATGGAAGATCAACCCTTCGCCAAACCCTATCAAGACTACTGTAAACATAAATTTAGACTGCATTCTATCATAGATATGTTTAAGAACAACCTAGTCGTATTTGTTTCTTCTGATATTTTCCAATAGCAGAAAGAATCCCCAGTCTCTAATTCGTATTCAGCCAAATTTTTTTAAGGCCTTTGTAAATGGATTCCTTACAAAATAGTTTTTTGAATGGGATAATTCTGTTGGTAAGGATAAAACTACCATTGGTCCAAAAATAGGCTCTACTATGTATCTTGAATCTATGGATCACAAATGAAAATGAGACATGCCCCCATTTTTATTAAGGTATTCAACAAAAAAAAAGTTGTCTTCATTATTGAGGAAAGGAACCATAAATCCAAATTCATTTGTACAAATATGCTTGTAGTGCAATAAAAAAGAAGGGTTTTGAAAAACATTCTCCCATTGCTTACAAACAGTGCTAAACTTTATCACAACCGATAAAGGGAGCCAGAGGAAGACAATTTCAAGAGTTTCAAATGGAATACAATTCCAAATAGTTGGATCCATGATAAAACAAGGAAATCACCTAACATAAAAGAAAACAAACGTGATATCAATTTTTTTTTTCTATTAATGGCGAATAGAATTAAAATTAGCATAAATAAGCAATTTTCCATCTACAAATATAATAAAATTTACATATATATAATGGATAAAATCATATGAGCGATAAAAAAATTATTACAATAGTGAAAAAGAACTAACAGTTTTATAAACATAATGTTTACAATCCAATATTATTAATCTTAATAAATCTATTTTTATGTCTCTATTAATGTCTATGTTTAATATTGATGTAAATGTTTGATGTTCAATATAAATATTTACTTAAAACAATTTTTTAATATTAAAAAGATTTATCTTATAAACTTCACGTTATAAAATAACATAATGCTACATTGGACAAACGATATAAAAATACCAAATTTTTTAATTCTAATGTCATTGAACCTAAAAAAACATAAAGTTAAATTCTAATGTCATTGAAGCTAAGTAAACCTAAAGTTATCAATCCTATTGTTTAATGAAATATCTATATTGATGTTTAACGTCAATGTTCACATTAATTTATAAATGTGAAATTTACTTTTATATAATTTTCTATCTTTAAAATTAACATCCATATTTATTATTAATATTAATTAACATTAACATTAAAAGAGATATTGATATTTAATATTAATATTAATAATTTATTATTTAATTTGAAATATTTATTTTTATTACTAATGTTAATATCAATGTATATTATTAAATTATTAATGCTAATATTAATCAATATTACTTTTAATAATATAAATGTTAATTTTAAATAATTAATATTAATAATAATAATATTAATATTAACAAAAATAATAGTATTAATATTAATCATAAAAATATTTATAATAGTGATATTCTAAATATAAATATTAATATTAATGTTTTATATGTTAATTTTAAACATTTATGTTTATCAATATTTATTAATATTAATAAAAAACATGAATATTGAACTTAATAACAAACATAAATATTGAAAAATTTAAGGTAAATAATAAGAAAATTTAGCAATATCTGGTAATATCTATTATACATATTTCATGAATGGCCCTCTTTGTATATGGATGAATCTCACTAGTGCATCAATATTAATTCTATAAATTTTTATATCATGTATTATTTAATAATTAAAAAGATAATTTAATAATTATAATAAATATATATTTACAATTATACTTTGATCTAATTTAATTAAATGGTAAAAAATAATATAAATGTAAAAATATAAAATAATTAATATTTGAAATTTTATTAATATAGATTGCAATTATAATATAAATTATAATAATTGTATTATATTAATGTATCAATATATTAATATATTAATAGTATTATATATTAATAATAATTATATTAAATGTATTAATTATATTATATTAACATTATTAATATTAACAATATTAATAAGTTAAAAATACTATTAAATAAATAATTAAAAATTTTCTTTAGTGAAGAGAGATGAAAAGAAAATTTCTTTAATATCCAGTAATATCTATTATTTGTATTACATGAATGACTTTTTTTTTGTATATAGATGAATCTCACTCATGCATCAATATTTTCTATAAATTTTTATATCATTTATTATTTAATAATTGAAATGATAGTTTCATAATCATATTAAATATATATTTACAAATATAATTTTCTCTTGATAATAAGTATTTTAATTTAATTAAATTTTAAAAATTAATATAAATGTTAAAAAAAAAATTGAAATTTCATTAATATAGTTTGTAATGATAATATAAGTTATATAAATTGTATTATATTAAAGTATCAATATATTTATAGTGTTAGTATTATATATTAATAATAATTATATTTATTGTATTATGTTATATTAATACTAACAATATTAATAAATAAATAATCAATATTAAAGTAAACTTTTGATATGTGCTTCAACTAATTTTATTTATTATTAAAATTACTAATTTAATTATATAATAGGCACATATATATAATTCAACAAATACATAGTTTTATTATAAATTATTATAAATTTGACATGTATAAAGTCAATAATAAAAGTAAAATGAATAATTTTTCACTTTCAACATGTCAATGGCATATGATATGTTTGAGTATGTCACATAAAATAATATTAACATTATCTATATTTGTTTGGAAAAACTAATAAATTTAGCAATGTAATAAAATAAATTTTCATTTTTAATATTTTATGTAAAAAAATAATTTATTTTAACAACATTTGTTTCTTATTTAATTTTTGTAAATTTTAAAAATATTTCTCATCAGAAAAAATATTCATTAGTGTTTTAAAATATTTCTCAATCATAACAAATATTCACTATTTTTTAATGTTTAGATATTTTTAATATTTTTAAAATTCTTTATTATAAATATTTTATAATATTCCTCTATGTTTCATTATAAATATAAAATAAAAAATTATTTTATCTATTCTAAATCTCATTCGTCCCTCTATATCTAAAATATAATTGTCTGAAATTTTATGGAATTAGTTTTCTCTAACTAACTATTGTGACTACTCTCAGTTTAACATCAACATTTGAAGTAAACATATTCTACATATATTTTAATAATAATTATATATTATTTATAAAGTATGGTTAGCCGTTCATAAACAAAGATTCATATTTATATGACTAGTACACATGGATAAAACTCTTTTTCCTTATTGTTAGAACCTTTTTTTATTTATTGTTAATTGTTAATGGTTAACCATTTCAGTTTTATTAATTTTTCATAGTTTCAATGCATCTAGCATTGTCTATTGCAAAATGTTCTTGTTGATACTATCTTTTGTTTTCTTGCACACTTTTAAAATCTTAATATTTTAACATTTTGTTCTATGGTTAAATCAATCAAAGATGGAAATCTCATTGTAAATATATGTCTTAATCTTAGGAAATTAAAAAAACATATTTTTAAACTAAAACTCTTAAGATGTCTACAAAATTATTTTATCATTTTAACCTTAATTCCAAGTGATTTATACATTTGGAGCCTTGGATTGTAAGATTTTATTTTCCATCCTAATCCAATTTTTTGAGCAAAAAATTCTTTAAAAAAAAGCCCCAATACATTTACATAATCATTCATAAGTTTAGATTGTTAGTTCAATCACTTCAATCAGACAATTGCTTAGCTTAATCTCTTTATTCACTCATTTTAATGAGACACTTCAAATATTTTTTTTTATAACTATTTGGTTGGTTTCATCTAGAAACCCAAGTACTTCAACCTTAGCTGCAAATCCATTATTTCAAAACAAATATAAATATGAAAATGAATGGCTACTAATTCTCATTTAGTTTTTATACAACACTCACATAAAAACAAAACGTCATCACACAAGTAAAAAATAATGTTTAATAATGAATTCAAATTTTTGTTTTTATTTTTAATAATATTTATTACTTATTTAATTTTTGTAAATTTTAAAAATATTTATGGATTAGAAAAAATATTCATTAATGTTTTAATATTTAGATTTTTTAACATTTTTAAAATTCTTTATTATAAAGATTTTACAATATTTCTATATTTATTCAATATAAATAAAAAATTAAAACTTACTCTATTTGTCTTTTTTTGTCTTTCTATATTCAAAATATAATTGTCTGAATTTTTATGAAATTAGTTTTCTCTAACTAACTAATGTGACTACTCTCAATTTAACACTTTCTTGCAAAATTTGAAGTAAACATATTTTGCATATATTTTAATAATCATAATATTTTATTGATAATGTATGGTTCAGCGATTAATAAACAAACATTCATATTAAATTAGCATTAGGTTATTAAATTTTTCAATTTAGTGATATTCTCAATACTAGGTTTTTGGGATCAGACATTGTATAAATACACATGGATAAAACTCATTTTACTAATTTTTACAACCCTTTTTCTTTATTGTTAATTGTTAATGGTTAACCATTTCAGTTTTATTAGTTTTTCAGAGTCTTCTATTGCAATATGTTTTTGTTGGTTTTTTATGTTGTCTTTTGTTTTCTTGCACATTTTTAAAATCTTAATATTTTTACATTTTTTTTTTAGGGATCAATCAATCAAAGATGGAAATATCATTGTAAATATAAGTCTTAATGTTAGGAAATTAAAAAAACATATTTTTTTTTACTAAAATTCTTAAGATGTGCACAAAAATATTTTATCATGTTAACGTTAATGCCAAGTGATTAATATATTTGGAGCCTTGGATTGTAAGATTTATTTTCCGTCCTACTCGATTTTTTTAGGAAAAAATTCTTTCAAAAAGAAAGCTCCAGTATACTTACATAATCATTCATAACTTTAGATTGTTTGTTCAATCACTTCAATCAACTTATTAGACAATTGCTTAGCTTAGTGTGTTTATTCACTAATTTTAGTGAGACACTTGGAATCTATTTTTCATAATCATTTGGTTGGTTTCATCTAGAAATCCAAGTACTTTTTTCATAATCATTTGATTAGTTTCATGTAGAAACTCAAGTACTTCAACCTTCGCTACAAATCTAATATTTGAAAAAAAATATAAATATGAAAATGAGTCGCTACTAATTTTCCTTTAGTTTCTATAAAAAACTCACATAAAAACAAAACATCATCAAATAAGCAAACAATAGTGTTTAATCATGAATTCAATTTTTTGTGTTTCTCTCGACATTAAGAGACATATACTCTTCTTTATATTTATTGGAGATATCTGTTTTCATATGGAAACTGGATTTTAACTCTTGTGCAGTTCTCAGGAATCAATGGCAACCAGTGCTGAGAATTCAATAAACATGTATAGATGATTAATTTATATAGAGTACTATTTAAGCCACTATTCACTCCATATTATTTTGAAACAATCACATTAAATGCTTTAATTTTAGTGCATGCAGTTATGAGGATGTTTTCATTTGAATAAAAACACATTGCATTAGCGAGAAGTATAAGATAAAGAAGTGCAATTGCCGATACCACTAGGCTCGCAACTAAGATACTTGGTCTGAATGACCTAAGAGGGGTTTTAATGATGGAGGCTTAGGAAATGATTAGTAGAGAAGAAATAAGTAGACTGGTTGGATTACTTCTAGATGGGAAAAGCAGTGCAGTGGAACCTCTGCTCCAGGGGGATAATATTTCATTTGGTAACCCTATTATATAGTGGGGATCAAGTGTGTGCAGGGCTAGAAACATCCTCAGAAATTACTGTAAAAGGAGTCTACACTTAAGTTAAGACAATATCAATATTTCAAAGACTTGAAGTGTTATCATGAATAATACATTGTTGTGTGTGAGGACATGAAGGAGAAATGAATCCTATAATGAGGATGAGTAAAAGTTTTTGGAAGCTCTCAAAACTATGGAGTAAGACTTGAAGGGGGCTTTATGAATTTTATTTCTTTTAAGGGTATAGTTGATCATATATGAGGATAAAAACGAAGATGAAATGGATAAGTCATGATTGTGAGAATTATCTATCATGTTCATCATGCTCATAATGAAAACAAAATTTCAACATGTTTATGGTATCAAAACAAAGAGGGCTTGAGTTTTACATACCTCCCACTTTCTATTGAGACTAGAACAAATTAATAAAGGCTTTAAGGTCAAATATCTGGCACTGAACCTTAGTATCAAATCGAAGCTCCACGTACCTGCTTACCATAGTCAATATATTATATACCATTCAATGTATTAAACCTAGGAAATTTCACTACAATTTTGGAAAAAACCAATGAACCATAAACTTGGGCTAACTTGGATATCAAATTGAAACTTGTGAAGAAAAAAAAAACTACATGACAGATCTTGTTTATGAAATGAGACTTGTAGCATCTCACAATTTGTTTGATTTCTTTTTAAATAAACTTCAATTCCTTTTGTATTGAATTTGTTTTGTGGAATTTGAATGACAACCGTTTCAATTTAACAAAAGTGTATTAAATAAATAATATGGAACATGAAGCACACACACCTCCAATGGTGGTGCTCCATGGAGCTCCATTGAAGGACATCATTGTAATTGTAATTTACATAATTAAATTGTAAGTTACATTATTATGTAATGTACAATTATTAAAATATAAAAAATATTATTAAAACAACAAATTATCATTAAAATATTAAAACAATTATTGTTACATAGAAATTAAACATAATAAATTCCTATAATACTAAGAAAACATATTTCATTGGTGTGTCACTCTATTCTTAAAATGAATAAAACACAATAAATTCTATATCATTAATTGTGAATGAATCATTTCTAGTTTGAGAATCTGAAGCTGCATCAGTTTCAGGTTTTGAATGGTTATGAATGACAATGAACATGTGGCTATATAAGACATTTCATAGTTTTATTATCTTACACATTTCATAGTTTTATGGTGGCTCAAATAGTGAAAGCTTTTTTTAGAAGTTTCATAAAGGTAGGACTTCAATGATGTGAATTTAATTTGCATTAATCATCTGGTCAATAGTTAATGGAACAATAAAATTTTAATTATAATTTGGTAAATTTTTTATTTAAGCGGAGTTTAATCATTTGATTTAGATATGCAAACAAGTTATGTTCATCAATTTTATCCATTGATGTAGTGGAAACGATAAAAATATTCGAACATCTTGTATTTTGAACCCTCATATTGGAATTTATGATTAACAAAATAATTAAAGTTGTGATTTCCAATAGGAAAAACACCTATCGATATAATTAACATCCAATAACAATAAAGATATATCAATATTATATATATATATATATATATATATATATATATATATATATATATATATATATATATTTCACATTTCAACATTCTTAAATTAAAAAAAATTGAGGAAGTTGACAAAACTAATGTGATTCAATACAAATACTGAATGTACGCCAATTTATTTTTATTATTATTATAAAATGATTTCAAAAACGTATTCATCGTTATTAAATAATTTTTTATCAATATTGATATATTAAATATTATTTAATTAATATACTAATGATTCTTTTTATTATAAATTTATTTATTATTATTACTACTTTTCATCTTTTAAAATTTTTTAGTATTATAATTAATTAATCTTATTAATCTTATTAATAAATTAAT
The DNA here is from genome assembly GCA_034641835.2 of Pinus albicaulis. Taxonomy (NCBI): domain Eukaryota; kingdom Viridiplantae; phylum Streptophyta; class Pinopsida; order Pinales; family Pinaceae; genus Pinus; species Pinus albicaulis. Next base: position 734,700,663 of record CM076578.1, on the reverse strand, counting down.
TTAGTGTAATTATAATAATTATAGTTATTAAAATTTTAAATACTATTTATTAATATATTAATCATTATTAGTATTCTTAATATATTCAAAATTATTATTATTATTATTATTATTATAATTTTGTCTAATCGTCATTAATATATTAAATAATTATAAATATTATCATTAATAATATAATTTTTACAATTTATTTTTATATTAAAGATTATTATTAATATAAGTATATTTATTATTATTATTATTATTAAAAACCATGTAAATAAAACTAAATTCTAAGATTTATTTATTATTATGTTTTAAGGTGATTTTATTTGAAAACAACTCTTCTAGGTGCCATTGTGTCCATGTCTCAGCCATTGGATCAAATGTTAAATGTTAGGCCATTATATTCACAAGTAAATAGTTTTATATATGTTTTTTATAATGTTAATTTTTTTCTTTTAATAAGTTGAATTGAATTTAGGTTTTTGTGAGACTATGTCAAATTACACAAAAATAAAAATAAAAGTAAATTAAATAAAAATATTGACATAATGTAATGGACATTTTAACTAAGTCAAAATACAATAAAAAATAAAAATAATAAAATAATAATAAACTATAAAAAAAACCCATGGTATTGACCCATGGTATTCATGTGGAATGTAGTTTATTTAAAGGGGAGAATTAATATGGCCTAGATCAATCTTAACTATGGATCTAGCAAGAGGCATGAGGGATCAAATGTCTAATAATAATAAACTATAAAAACAACCCATGGTATTGACCCATGGTATTCATGCACAATATATTTATGTAGTTTTATTATTCATGAGTAGTATTTCTAAATGTATAAAGAATTAAATTAATAATGATCTTTTTTAAATGTGTGATTTTTTTAAATTCCCAAATTATTTCAGATTTCTAATTTCTTAAATAACACTTTTATTTTTAATTACTTAATTGTAATAGTTTGTAACTAGATAACAGTTTGTAACTATATACATACTCTTTCGGATTTTTTTTTGTTAATGAATACCAAATTTCTTCCTTTAAAAAAAAACTATATACATATCTTTAATTACCTAATTGTAGCGAAAAAAATATCACATGTTTTTTACTTTATAATCATAAACAATTTTCATATTATATAATGTCAAACTTATTCAACTTTTTATTCTGAAATTTGAAACAATTTTTTCACTACATAATTTTAGCTTTTATAGTTTTTATATTTTTCAATTCCGAACAAAACTTACAAAAGTAAAAACCCACTCAGTCCTTAGGGTTTTTTTTACAAGTTTTATCATAACCTTTCCCTCTATCCAATATATTCTGTAGTGTCAGAGTGTATTCTAGTTTATAACCTCATCCACAATCAAAGAAAATGGCTAGGGATTTCACAAGTTATTAGTTCCTAACCTCATCCACAATCAAAGAAAATGGCTAGGGATGTCGCAAGTTACTATTCACACATTCACACAGTGATCTAAATGGATAAGGATGTCATAATTTATGTTTCACACATTCACACAGTGATGTATTCACATTCTCAGTTCAAATGGATCCTATTAGATGCAATGAGAATGTCAATATTGTTGTATAATAACTGATTTTTGAATCATTGTGACAAACAAAACATCACATTAGCTCACAGAATATATATCTAATTCTATAAGGATATGAGATGATAACAAAGTTTTGAATCATGATAACTAGGTGACAACCAAAACTAAATTTTAGCCACAAGAAAAAAATCACAACAACTCACAAAATATATCTATTGTTGCAATGAACCCCATACATTGTGATGGACATCATGGGAATTTTAGTGCACATAGAAAACCGCCCTTAAAATTCTATACTATTGGCCAATTAAGAATAAGCTAAGAGAATTTAGTTATGATAAGAAAATTGTGATAGTGTGCTATAATTTTCTCTACAAATGTGTTGGAGTTGTTTTCTCAATAAATGTGTTTTTACTGCTCCTAAGTGATGAAATCCATAGTTGTTGCATATAGGAGCATTTAGCTCTGATAAGAAAAGTGTTATAATGTGTTATAATTTTCTCTAAAAATGTGTTGGAGTTGTTTTCTCAATAAAAAAAAATTACTGCTCTTAAGTGGTGAATGTGATGGCAGGATACCCTGCAAAACCCACATACTCTACTATCAATGCATATAAAAATTCATGCACCCAATTTTGTGCTCAATACAAATTCCAATGTGGCAAACTGTTAAATGCGGAAGCTTTTCTATCTCATGGTTATAAAAACAAAATTTCAATAGCCATATGCGGAGGTTTACCTTTCTAGACCTATGGTTACAACCATAGTCAATTTCATTACTTCAACTCTTAATCGAAGGCTAACTTCATTTTCTGAATCTTCGAATCCACTATTTGAATTCTACAAACACCTTGGCTCTCACATATGTTAACATATGTTAATACTTTAACAACCTATCATGCATCCATTCAAATGTTTCGTCGAGACTCTAACTTACCATTTGGCACCCTTACTATCAACCTTTATACCGATGGTCACATCACTTCACACTTTCGCGGAATTTCATTAAACAACTTTATGCATTTCAAACTTTATAAAATCTCGATTTTGATTTAATACAAAACCCAACAAACATTAGGGTCCGCTCAGTCCCACAACTTAGTTAATGTACCTTTCTTTATCATTCATGCAACTTCACTGGCATTCACCGTTGATTTTCCAGTGCCGGGGTATCGAAAGGATATCGCATGCCATTTAACTCCATACCTTATCTCTCCAAAATTATGCGATATAAGTGGTAATGGAATACCACTCCAGATTACGTGTCAAACATTCAACGCGATCACATTCCAAATGGAAATACTACTTACCATTTAAAGCCAATGCGAGACTGCTGGTTTGGGGCTTTCAAACCCGCCTTCATGGTCCCTCCTCACGGTTCCGCTTCTTTCACAGTTCCAACTGCTTCAATTTTTCAACGGACCATTGAATCTTCTGCACTATCGAATTCCCATTCGATTCCATGGATTCATTAACCCAACACCTTCTCGGTTACTTCGGATTCAGTTTCATTAAATCGGTTCTCATTTCACTGTGCCCTCACGTTTTCATACCAGACTACACAAATCTGGTGTCGTATTCCACTCAATAATTCTATCCCGACTGCACCACTTCTTTTCTTTGATAGGTTCGTTTAATTCAATATTCCTGCGTGGAAACCCTTACCTCAGTTTCTCTCTGTTTCGGCCCCTGCATATGAACCCATAATTCATAATCCCTCTGCATATATAAATTATAACAGGAACGTATTTCTCGTCCTCATTCAATATTCTATCAAATTCTCAATGGTAACCAGAATACCATTTCAACCTTATTGGACTTCAAACACCATATTTAACTGTATTGTTTATATACACAAAACGGTTAACAAAACCCAACATTCTATTTTCTTAACACATCAAAGCAATTTAGACTTCAATTCCGAAGTCTGTGGAAACTTCATTTAATAGCATAGATCTACTCACAGAATTCACATAAATGAACATTCATTCTCAATCTCACAATCATCCCTCTCTCGGAAATTATATGGGTTTTCTCAATTACATACAGAAGGCATTCCAAAACCAACACAAAGTCTCATCATGGTTTCTTATTGAAGTTCTACAAATTCCTTACATAGAATTCAATCAGTCCATATACACATAATTTAGAAAAATATTCTTTCACATATATAAATGACATCACTTACAAAATTCTTCTTGTCTTTGACCAGATCTTCAAAATCAAATGGCCTTGTTCAATTGCCCATAGGCTTACAGGAACAAACCCTTGTTTTCCCTAAAACTGAATCAATCACACTCTCTCCAGATATTTCTTTAATGTCTTTAAGGCTTACATTTATACAAAATGATAATGAATCGATTCAGTTCCCCTAATAACCAAATCCCTATAATTACTGAAACTAATTCTAATTTCATTCCTAAATCTCAACTATCTCTTCACATTCCTGATTAATCAAATTCCCCTGTTCTCTAATCATTCGAGAAAGGTTACATTTTCTCTCAATATTTAATAGGATTTTTCTTTTAGCCTAATGCCCCTGCATCAGAATGTAATTGGCATATGTAGCAGAAATTGGAGTTAACTCTATTTATTTTAATAAAAATTCTCTTTATTTGCATCTATGCTAGATAGATTGTACTTGAATGTATTTAAAATATCTTATTTGAGTTACATGCTCATTTCATGCTTGTTTCAGATAATTATTAATCACCAAAGGATTTTCACCCCCAATTTCCTATTTCAATATATATAACAAAATGCTTATAAATGTGAACAAATTATGTTGGTTTACATATATTTTTTCATCCCCAACTGCTTATTTGAATATCTAAAACAAAATTTTCTCAACAATATCTTTGAAACCTCCATGACCTATTTCCATGGAAGCAAAATTTTCCTTTCATTCCTTCAGCATGGAAAAATTTCGTTTCATTCCTTTAGGATGGTTCCTTCTCTTCACAATGGTTCCTTATCTGCAACATTTTATTCCTTCTAGGCTACTCTTTCTCATGCTATTTCCTTAAGACGTTTCTTTCGCAACATGTGGTGGGAATATTAGTTTTATTTTTATTAAAAATTTCTTAAAAAAATTACAACATAAAAAAGAAAAAATAAAAAAATTAGCAAATAAAAAAAAATATATATATATAAACAAAATAGACGTAAGTGAGAAGTCAAACCTTTCTATTCATAAAAAGACTACTAATGTTGCCAACCTGACTCTCGTCTAAACCAGGATTGGGCCACATACTAGAACACAATGAAGGAACATTCTTGCGAGTTAACCTCCTGACTCCTCACTTCCCTCTTAGCCCAACTGTGTTGCTTGTCGAATCACTCTATCCACTGTTATAAACATTATATCAAGACTGTATCGACTTTTGACCACCTGACTGGCCACTACGATTCAACTTTCACCCAAATGTCTTTTGACTACCTGATTGACTTGAATTTAACACGGTCCTGAATTCTAACAACCTGCCCATGACAAAAATATTTTATTTTCTCGTTTTCTTGCGAAGAAAATTTTTCTTGAATTAATATTATAAAGCCCCTAAATAATATTAAACCATGGCAATTTTATTCTAACCCCACTGAATAATATTAAATCTTACGAATAAACTGTTAGATCAATAAAGTGAAGAAAGTGAATAAGAAGGAATATATATATATATATATATATATATATATTTTTTTCCATTCATTTTTGTAAATGGTTATTTCTTACTAAAAATTAAAAATAAAATTGCAACAAAAATATTGAAAAAAATTTAAAAATATTCAAATATGCAAATTGAAGGCTGGAGGTCGGGCCATTCTATTTCATAAAAACATTTCACAAGTTTCTGAATTTTTGACTCCCGACTATTGTGTGCAGATGGGACAACATAGCCGAAGAAAATGAATGAACTTTCTCCACACACAACCTTTCAACTACAGACGACCACGGTGGAGGTCGGGATCACAGTTATCATTCACACAAAGTTGAATTTAATAGCATCACGATTTTCGACTATCCGACTGCATTCTGCTCTGAATAAAAATAAATTAGCATTTTCCCGTAAGGGTTCAAAGGTACACCGAGGGAGCGAAATTTGTGTTAATGCCCATGCATATCAAAGGGTGTGGTCTCCATTGATCTTAAATCAATGACGACTTGCAGGCACAAACAAATCCATTGTTTAAACCAAACGATTCCCTAGTAGTTGACCTTGCCGTGTGTGCTTTGACCAAGATCACATTCACTGCGGGGTTAGAAGGCCGATGAACGAGTCGTACCCCGAGGTCCCTCCGTAGTGATGCAAGTGAAAAAGTTTCAGTGCGATGTGTTAAATTCGAATTGGATAAAGGAGTGACGAAATTCGAGTTAAATGATTCACTACAGTGAACAGTGCAAAAGTACACTCAAAAAATACAAGATTTGGGAAAATTATTTATTTATTTGTTAAAAGACAATTAAGAAAAATAATTTTATTTTAATATGAAAATTTGGAAAAATATTTAATATTTTTTAATAAAATTAAATTTAAAAGAAATATAACTTAATAAAAATAATCTTAATAATAAAAAAAAAATTCAAGTAAGCGACGGCGACGAGCAGTATTTTAGATTTGGGAGAGAGATCGATCAAATCCAACAAGATACAACGGATCAATCCAAAGGCACCACGACAATAACGGCAGAGGTAGAGGCGCAGATAAACACCATGATGGGGTCGGAATCGGCGATGCTTGAGTCCCTGATAACGGACCTCATGAGCGCTGAAAATGAGTAGAGAGGGTAGGCGGAGGCATTGTTCAACATATGCAAGGAGAAGCATGCAGATGCTCTGGCCCTGAAGCTCGTTCATGTCCTACCGTCATGTGGGCAGGTGGAAATCCGAGACATGGCCGCGATTCTCCTAAGAAAGCATATCACTGTTTCCACGACGTCTTCTAGGAGCTGCTTCACACTAAAACATTAAAAGAAACCAAACGTCAACAACAGAGACTCACTTTGAAGTACAAGGGCAGAACTAAATAACTCAAAAAAATAATACAATAGCTAAGAAATAAACTGACTAGACATGAACGGGAAGAAGAATTTGTAAACAGTTGAGCGATATTTAATTTTGATTTGGTTTCATCTTTACAATTAATCGTAATTAGAGACATATACAACTGCTTATATACAAGGTCGATCTGCATCAATCAGAAGTTTTAAACACATTTAATTCCCTTTCTTGGCATGCCTTAGAAGCCATAAATTATGCAATTTTTTTTTATTTTCAGGGTCGCAGAATCTAATTAACATTATTCATTTTAAGTGACAATTTTCTGAATTTCATTTGCTTTTGCTCTACTTTTACTTGTGCTACTATGGAATATTAGTTTATTGGTTAATTATGTTTTCCAGAGATTTTATTGATCATATTTTAGGAGTTCTTATTGCTACCACGCGTACGAAAATCATATTGACCGCTTTCACTCCCTTTTCAAAATGAATAAGTCAGCCACTTTCCCATGCAGAAATGTCTACATATGGTGTTATCTATTTAGTAATTCAACGAATTAAATACTAATATGTACATGGATGGTTGGTGTTCTCACCTGTTATATGGCTCTCCCTCAAAACCTTTTATTTCTGCAATTGCACACAGAGCCGTCTTCCATTTTTTAATTTTCTCTGACTTATATCGTTGTTGACCATCAACATTTTTTTTCTCTTCAAGTTCACATAGGGCTTGAGCGTAGACTCCCTTTCCGCTCTCCACCCATCGTAGCTCTGCAGGCTTGACACCATAGAAGACTGGGATGATGGTATGTTTCCTTGCTGGCCAATAACTCAGCACCACCCACCAAACAACCAGCCTGCATAGAAATCCCTCTTAACCGACTGATGAATCCATTATAACACATCATTCTTTTAGAAACAAATAGTTGAGGCCTACCTGTAAAAAGAACCGCTTCCGATTTGATGCTCTGCATATTTTGATGTCAACGTCACCAGGACTTTCAACTGGTCTTGGATGTAACTTTTGTACCAGTGGAATTTGAACTTGGATTGACAGTAGGCCACAGCTCGACTGACTAGAAGATCTTAAATTGTGAATTCGTGAGATACTATTTTAAACCACAAAAATATTTGTTCCTGAAATTCCTGAAACACAGAAAAATCAGCTGGCATTGACTGGAAAAGAAGATTACAACACACTGGCAAAGAAGATTACAACACACTGGCAAAGTACCAAGACTTGCAAGAATCGAGCCGGAGAACTAGTTTTTTTTGTAAGATTGATCTCGTACACAAACTGATTTCAGCAAGATATCAAACAATCATTGCATTCCATGAAAGCACTTCTCTTAGACATTTTTTTAAACAGTCAGGATGCAATATGCAGACTCCCAGATTTAGCGTACATGTCCAACAAATAATTCCCAACAAAACCTCGCTTAACCAGGTATCCATGGATTGATATACCTTGTTACAAAGTTGCCTATTGCAAACATTTCTGGAGCACGGATACTGTGGTTTTGCATTTGGTTCCACATCTTCTAATGGCATTAGATTAAAAAGGCCGAATTCCTCATTGGCACAACCATACTGGGCATATCCAAACACTATTACATTTCATGTGACCACATTTATTTCAAACATTTTGTAAATTAATTCCCGTGCAACCTCTATACTACTGCCTTTTTCATTTATATATATAAGTGCAGTAACCACGGAAACATTAGTTTCAAGCCCAGTTTTGACCAGTTCATCATGGATCTCTTTTCCCTCTCATAGAAATGAAAGGGATGTGCATGCCTTAAGCACAAAGGGAGAAGTAAAATTATCCTGTTGCATACCTCTCTGCTCCATTTCATAATACAGTGCAATGGCTTCTTCAGGGAATCATTTTTTAGCATACCCATTATGATGATGTCGTTCCATAAAAAATATCAGGATTGCATATTCTTTCAAAGACTAGGCGTGCATCATGCAAGCGTGCATCATGCAAGTATTGGACGTAGGTAGCGTTGACGGTGGTTCACCAGTCGTGACAACAGATGGTTGTTCGCTCCCCTTCGGGTCGGTGTGTCGGGGTTTTGTACATCACGCTTCATTTTGTCAGATTTTATCTTTAGAGGCACCATTGTTGTCGGTGACTATTTTAACAGTTCACCCAAATCAGTAGCCATCCAGAGTTCCAATTTTTTCTTTGCACCAACCATCTGGATTAAGAAAATGGCAAAGAAAATAGAGACATAGTCAGAAATGCCGTCAGGAGACAGGGAAGCAAAGGGGGATGACACGGGCTAAGCGAAGGGGGATGACACAGGCTAAGTAATGTCACAGGAGACGGAGTCGTTACAGGTGTTAAGGGCATTATGTTTTTTATTAAAAAGGACACTGTTCAGATTCTGTCAGAAACGACGAATCTGAACAGTGCCACGAACATAAATCCCACAATATAACACAATATTTTATTTTTCAGTTTGCGTGCCAGCTATAATTATCTCTTAGTTTTCTTTATTATTATTTTTAAAAAAAACCTCTAATCGTCATGTTTAAAAAAATATTCCCGCAACACTGATCACACAACCTCACCTCCGTTTTCACAGACAACTGGTTGAAACTAACTTCCTTGGAGTATATTTCCAAAAATAGAGCAAACCAAGATATATATTGTGAACTAGATGTTCACCACTATATTGCCTTAATATATTCCAAGTTTTATAATATAAAACAACATAAAAAAAAATATAGTGAAAATACCAAACTAACACAAATTTAAAAAGCATATAGACACTCGTATTTCCAAAAATATAGAAAACCGAGATTTGTAATTTGAACCATATTACCTGAAATGTTTTCCCCTGCTATATATATTATCTGAAATGTATTAAGTTCTATATCTGGTTTTGGATTAACAAGAAGTTTATATAAAACTTAAAACACTTGAGGGTATTTAAAAATAAACCTTTATGATATAATGAATGTTATGTTTTATAAGCATGTTTGCGCATGCTTCAATGAAATTCTTTAAAGTTATTCTTTGCTTATCAAAATTATGTGTCTCATATTTTCTTTAACGTGGATAGATAATTCTTCTATTTTAGGTTAAAGTTAACCCAAACTTAACCACATAGAGCCAAATTTTTATGCCAATATCTCACATTATCTGATCCAATGACTATGCCCTCACTATCTCATCTTACTTGTAATCCACTCGTGCCATTAGTTCGATTCATCTAATTACTCACGTCAATGCCTTCATTATCATATGTTATCTGTTATCTTCATCTTTTCCAAGGCTATAAACCTCTTCGGAATCTCCTGTACCTATTACAATTCCACGTACATTCCACTTGCCTTGCGTCAATGCCTTCACTAATCTTATAAACCTTTTATTAATCTCCATTATCTCTTGATGCCGTACTTTACACATTACAGTTGTCCAATTCATGTTTGCGTTACAGGCCCGCAGCATAGAAAAACTTTCATTCTGACTGATGGGAATTTTCCATATTTCTTTGGAGAAGTCATTCAATCTTCAACGAAAATCAGAACATGCTCTTCTTTAGTGATGGTATATAGTATATACCTCAATGGATATGTTTGCGTGGTAGACAGCTTGATTGTGTTTGCGTTATTATGAACGGAATTCAAAACAAAAATGTTCGTGTTTGGGCTATGTTATAAGAGAAATGTTCCTGAGTCTCTGTCTTTTATGTATTTCGGAATATTAAGAAAAATTAATTTGATTTAATAATATTCTAATCACATGTTTTTCATAGTTTTCTTGCATCATCCAAAGTGAAATTGCGTACCAACTGAGAGTAGTTTTTTTTTAAAACTGGTTAGGGGAGGAAATAGTTTTTTTTTTAATTGGTTAATAGTTTGTAGGGGAGGAAATAGTTTTTTTTTAATTGGTTAATCTGTTTTTTTTTAAACATAATTACTAGTAATATGATAGAAATTTTGGTATGATTTTGGGAAAATTTGGTTTTTTTTTGGAAAATTTAGATTATAGTTCTGAAACTTCAACATTTTCTCTGCCATAACAAAATATTCATATCCATTTCATGTTATCTAAGTGAAATTATAAGATCATTAGAAAGGCCTTTTTTCCTAATAATCTATTTGACATCATTAGAAAATAACATGAGAAGAGATAATTACTATGCTAAACTAAGATACAAGGTACTGTTATGAAAATAGGATTTAAAAATTTCAATCTTTTCAACTCACTTAAACCTTAGATTGATATCACCATTATGTTCATCTGGTCAAGACATGGCGATATAAAACTTCAACCACTACAAGAAAACTTCTACTTAGACTTGCTATGAGAATGGGATGTAAGTTACAAATTTAAATTTTTTAATGTATTATGAAGAGGCAAATCGATCCATCTGTGTGGAATGGGAAGAGTTTAAAAACATGGGAATATACTTCTTCAGTTGGAATGTGAAGACGTAGCGTGAGAATAAATTGCAGGAACAAGGAAGAAAAGGAGATTCTGTCTTATTGCATTCTGTTGGTTTTTTAGGTTTTTTTCTTCTGGCTCTTGGACTTTCGATATTGTACAATTTGGACAGAGTGCAATTGGTTGTTGTATAAGTTAGAGAGAGTTTTTTGGTTGTTGAATGGTGTTGTGTAACATCATAGGAATTTCAAGCACTTTAAGAACTCCACTTCTATATTTGAATTCGTATATGTAACAACAGTTTCTGAATGAATAAAATATATTTGAAATCCATTATGAGTTTTCATGTGTAGGTTTAGAATTAATTTTTTTGTTTATCCTCTGTAATATAATATAGTATTTGGATTAGTTTAGTACAGTAGTCAAAATCAAATGGTTGAGGTTGTGCACATTGTAACAACAATTTTGGTTTTATAGTTTACTATGAAAGCTACATAAGTCTGGATTACATTGAAACCTCACAAAAAAAAAGTGGTAACGAAAATTTCAATCTGATTTGTTTGATATAGATTTAAGGATCATATATAAACACTAACTTCCAGGGACAAGATCTCCAAAAATATAGTGAACCAAGATTTACAATTTGAAACAAAGGAGCCAAATCTACAATTTTCAAATTTCACCATCTGAAACCTCCTCACAGGAAAACTTATTTTTACCACAGATACAATGTACAAGATGACATTTAACTAGAAATTTCCCCAAAAGGTGCAAAGAGAGGCCAATAGAATTCTTAAATTAAAAAAAAGTACTTTAATTTTTGTAATATTCTCCTCTGATGGTTAGAAGGTTAGAATGTAAAGATTATACAAATAAAAGTAATGGGATAAGGGAATGTTATGATTATCTTTATCTTTAGTGATCAATAATCATTTCACTTTATTAAATATTTGTTTTTGAATTTGGACTTGTGAACACTACAACTTACACGATATTGAATGAAGCAGCCGTTGTGTAGGCAATAGTAGCTCCATACAAACTCTAATACTATAGAAGCCCACAAAACCATATTTTTGTTTTACCTGAGAAATATTAGAAAAATCAATTAGTAGTATATATCTATACATACGACTTAGAATCTTGATTAAGGAGGAAAGTACCAATAATACCTAAATTTCCTCTCACTGCAACAATATATGTGGGATTGCGTTTTCCTTTTGTAGGATGTTCCAATCTATAGCAATGAGCAAGAAAACATGAGGTATAATAATTTATGGTTGAGAAAATTAGCATGGCTGCAAGTCCATCAACCCATCCCAATTGTGTCATACACGAGGCCAATGACAACATAATGGTTGGAATTCAGGTGCAACTCTACCCAAAAAAAATAGAATAAACCCATTATTTAATTTAATGTGTGTCCAAAGACATATGACATATATTGTGCCACTTTAAATCTATACTAATTAATTTAAACCAAGTGATTAGTAACTTCAAAATCTTACCAATCTACAAATGCATCCCAATTTACCCTTCCTATCAAAAGTCCAACGCTAGGAAAAGTTGAAATGTTTGGTTATTGAAAAATAATGGAGAAATAGTGATACAAATCAAATTAAATTCCTAACTAAATTTTGCTCGGACTTTCCAATACCTTTGAGTAGGCTCGAAATTCAACCAAATCGATATATATTTTGACATCGGTGTTGTATATGAGTGACTAACATACAAACTATGATCTACTCACTGTAAAAATAAGGTATGAAAATTTACTTCTCTCTCATGCACTAAAAGTTCTTCTTCCCCATGTACAAAGCATTTATCAAATATTTATTCCATGATAACAGGAACAAACCTTCCTCGTAATCCTGAGAAATGAAGAATACAATTTGGTGATAATAAACCTCATTTGAAAGTAATATTACAAAACTGCTCGAGCGTACATTCTGAATGACCTTGCAGGAACATCCATGGTTTCTAGCTGGAGAAAATTCCAATACAGACTTGTATATATACAATATACATACTTGTATATACAGACTTTTGCTCCTTTCAACATTTGGAATGACGTTGCAGGAACATCCATGATTTTTAGATGGAGAAAATTCCATTACAAACTTGTATATATGTAATAGTCCTCAAATTTCGCTCCTTTCAACTTTGTAGGCCTTAATCCGATTGGGAAGGAAAATATCTGTACAAACAAATGAATGAATCATGAGATGAAATATACAAAATTTTAACAGTAAGGCAACCCCACAGATTCACAAATCACATCAAGACTTCGCATGCTTGTTTTGGTAGTCAAGAGATCTGTCGGAAACAAAAGAAAACATATTAGGTCTTAAAACATACCAATCTTCGTGCCCACTCAATTTTCCATTTTAGAGGGTGAGGGAAAGTTTTCAGGAAAAAAAATCACCTACTTGCGATTATGCGAGCACTCTTTGTCCATCTGATGAAGTTTCTTTACAATCTTATCAACATAAGAAAAATAGGAGACCAAGAACCAACACATAGTGAACATAGATCAACACATTGAAAAACACTACAGGAAAAGTTAGGATGATAAGAAAAGAGTCATTGCATAGTATTGGAGAAATCCTAGAAATGTAAAGCAATTAGTTATCTTGTTGATCTAATCATTTTAAGGCAATTTATCCTATTTTTTTGTAAACTTAGTAGATCCTTTCTATTTTCTATTTATAAACAAAATGCAGGTCACAAGATACATCTTTAGGCCTCAATCTGCAGTTAGCCGTCTTACCCAGCTATGGGCCATCCAAAACATAAACATCTTAAGTCTGTTGCTTACTGTCTTCAAGTAGCTAATATCAATATTTCCAATTATACACATACTAAAAAAGTAAAAGCTATCGGCTAGCATCCCCAAAAATTAAAACAAGGAAGGTCAGTTCTCATTCCTACATGGAGAGAAAATTCTATCAATCTTCATTTGAATTTACAGGAGCTGGATCTTTGACGTTGGAGCCACGCATGTCAACCTGGTGCATGCTTTGCAACTGCTTCTCAATTATTCCCAAGCGAACACACTGATGGTGTTGGCGCAGGTTAATTTCCTGAATGGACCTAGTGATATCTGCTAAATTTGAGACATCTTTGGGGTCTCCCCAGATCTCCTAAATAGAAACTATTTCCTTTACCCAAAGGCATTTCAACAACCAGTAAGTACGAATTGAGTGATGAAATAATGATATTCTGCCTCGAGTGTTACCAGGGTCAGTGATGATCAGATTCATCTCTTCCACAACCATATCCTCTTCTTCCTCCTGCTTGGCTTTTCCATGGCCCTCCCATCCATGGATAAATGACTTAATATAACATGGTGTACCATAGAAATAAGTTTGGAACATATTCTCCATGACCTCTTTGCCCAATTTCCTGCTACGTTTGGCTGGAGGTGACTTTGGAACCTTGGATTTTCCTTTGTCCTTTGCTTCCTTTTTTATCGAATTTCCTTTCACCATTATCTTGATATTCCAGTATTCCAGCAATTTTCTTGATAGGTAGGAGTTGCTTGGAAGACCTGTAACAGTGCAAAGCATGGCAAATTTAAAATATCCCGAACGAATTACAAATTAAGAGAGAGACAAGCCTTGAATTCTTCCATCAACAGATGGAGACTACAACTTTGAAAGAATTTGAAGACTCAACCTATTAAAAGAAATCCTATCCTGATCGGAACCACAGATTAGAGTAGACCCATTACCCAAAATAGTGTTGTGAGCCAGAGTAGACGAAAAAACCAGCGAAGAAGAAAACACCAAAACCAAAGAGTTACAAACCTTGTTCCACTTTCTTGCATTGCATTTGACCCGGATAACCCTTCCACAAGTACTAACAGTGTTACCCCTAAATAGGGAAGTAGTTAAAAAAAAAGGTGATAGCACAACCAACATAATTTACCCAATGACAGCACAAAACAATATTCCTACCCTTAGCTGTGTTACCCTTTACATTAACATCATTATAAGCCACTAGAGAAATTTCCCACCTTTGGTGGTCCAAATTGGAAGGTGATAAAGGAATAGGGCACCCAAAATGGGCAGCATGTAAATCAAAACAGTGCCATGCCTTGTCCATGAAGTAAGCTGGTGATTCCTTACATCTCCAATAATACCAATAATAGAGCCAAGAATTCCTTTCTAGCGAGAACAAAGTAAGAATGTAGGCCGTATTATGAAAAGGTCAATTCACAACATTTCTAGTTACATAAAGAAAAGTTCTATCTAAGCCTACCAAAACCTGTCTATCCACAGTGAGAACATCTACTTCACTATAATTCATATCGCTATCCATATGTAGAAATTTCAGAAAACTAAGCAGAAAACCAAAAGCATGTTGCATGACACTAATGCATATTACCGTATATCGAACCAAATAAATGTAATCAAGGAAAACCAATACCTTTCGTCGCATAGAACGAAACAAAGAGACTCGTTTCATGGCTATGAAGTGTGGAGAAATGGGTACATACCAATACAATTCAAGTTGTGAAGTCCTCCAACATCGGTTAACTTGTTTACAGGAGCTCTGTGCACGACAGAAACCAAACATGCAGAGAATGGTAAACTTGGAGAGAATGGCAAACATGCAAAGAATGATGAAAGCCTTATAATGATGAATGGTCCTTGCCATTTTATATGTGTGTGAATAATACGTTAAAATGTATTGGGATATGTGAAATTTTGGATCACCAAAATTTTCCTCGAAAACTATTTCACTGAATTACTTAAATAAAGAACCTTGCTAAGCTGATTGGACTGCAATGTATGAATGATACATAAAAGTAAATTGAGGATGGATATTACCCATGACACAGGTCAATCTGAGTACAAGAAGGCCTTCAGGTATCTCCAAAACAAAACCTACTTAAAACAAAAGGGAATATCAATACTGATTAAAGATGGGCTAGGTTTTTTCTTAAAAAAAAAAGTTACTGAGACACAAAATCTTAGCAGTGACATGTTACATAATTATTGAAGGCCATAAATAATTATGAGTTAGAGAGGGTGTTTTGGTTTTTTTATGAGTTAGAGAGGGTGTTTTGGTTGTTGCATGGTGTTGTGTAACATCATATGAATTTCAAGCACTTTAAGGACTCCACTTCCATATTTGAATTCCTATATGTAACAACAGTTTCTGAATGAATAAACCATATTTGAAATCCATTATGAGTTTTCATGTGTAGGTTTAGAATTAATTTTTGTTTATCCTCTGTAATATAGTATTTGGATTAGTTTAGTACAATAGTCAAAATCAAATAGTTGAGGTTGTGTACATTGTAACAATAATTTTGGTTTTATAGTTTACTACGAAAGCTACATAAGTCTAGATTACATTGAAACCTCACAAAAAAACAAGTGGTAATGAAAATTTCAATTTGACTTGTCTGATGTAGATTTAAGGATCATATATAAATGCTAACTTCCATGGACAAGATCTCCAAAAATATAGTGAACCAAGATTTACAATTTGAAACAGAGGAACCAAATTTACAATTTTCATGTTTCACCATCTGAAACCTCCTCAAAAAAATTTTATAGCGAAAATGTCATGATGTCTTGTTTGAAGCAGCAAAACCATAGGATTATGAGCTCTGATACCACATGTTATGATATTTGAGTCTTAAAAATGATAAGAAACCAGTAATTCCAATATTCTTTGGCAGGGAAACCTCTTTTTACCACAGATACAATGTACAAGATGATATTTAACTAGAAATTGCCCCAAAAGGTGCAAAGAGAGGCCAATAGTATTCTTAAATTAAAAAAAGTACTTTAATTTTTATAAGATTCTCCTCTCATGGTTAGAAGGTCAGAAGTGTAAATATTATACAAATAAAAGTGATGGGATAAGGGAATGTTATGATTATCTTTATCTTTGGTGATGAATAATCATTTCACTTTATTAAATATTTGTCTTTGAATTTGGACTTGTGAACACTACAAATTACACCATACTGAATGAAGCAATGATTGTGTAGGCAATAGTAGCTCCATACAAACTCTAATACTGCACAAGCCCACAAAACCATATTTTTATTTTACTGGAGAAATATTAGAAAAATTAGTTAGTATTATATGTCTATACATACGAGTTAGAATCTTGATTAAGGAGGAAAGTACCAATAATACATAAATTTTCTCTCACTTTATCAATATATGTGGGATTGCTTTTTCCTTTCATTGGATGTTCCAATATAAATTAATGACCAAGAAAACATGAGGTATAATAATTTATGGTTGAGAAAATTACCATGGCTTCCAATTTAGACTGAGATTTGACAGTCTGGGATCATTAGGATCAATGGGATACTTTGCATCATAGAGTGCCAAATGAGAACATTTTGGGCATTTTATTCTACCAACACATTCTCTTTTATAAAATAATTCATTATTCTCTCGTGCACATATTATCTTCTATTAAAATTCATGAACACTTGAAGGAGGGGAGTCATTTGGCCGATATTTTATGCCAGAATTTACAAATGTCTCATAAAATAATTGGAATTCTACATGGTATCGACAACAACATGTGTCTCGAACAGTGATAGGCCTGCTATACCATGGTTTAATCTTCAAAAATGTGCTAAGGCACATAAGTATTACTCTCCATAAAGTTCTGGAATAATTCTACTTGAATGACCTGTGTTATATGTTTGGAATGAGATTCATAAACTTCCTTAGATATATGGCGTTGCACATAATCCTTTTCATTTGGTGACACATGAGAATTCAAATCCCAAAACTCTTTTACGCTATCCCTCACACCATCAGGAAGACTATCATGATATGGACGCCTACAGATATTAGCCCAACATGCAAGTTCATCATTCTCATCTAATTGAATTCTAAATTTTGTATGCCACCATAAACTTTTTCTTGATGTTTTAAACAATTTTGAAGTTACTGGCATCAATCGAATTGATGAATTTTGTTTCACGACACCTGTTAAAAGTGCTCTACGAGAATTCTTTTCAACTTGAGATTTCTTTTTCGCTAGTGTGGCAAGTGTTGACGTCACATTTTTTTATACCATTTCATTTGCTAAAACCTCTTTCTCACTTTTAATGCCCAATAATTCCATAACATTTTTGAGAGATTTGTGCTTTAAAAATACACGTAAAATTTGAGCTTGTGCTATGATATATTTACCTTCAAAAATTTGTTTCAATCTAAAATTTACTTTATCTCGAACTGTCCTTTTAGCCATTAGTAGTCCCAATTCTTCAATTTTAGTTGGATCCATATTTTCTAGAAACTTGTAGTTGTATCCAATGTTCTTGGAACTTCCAATTAATTGTAGTGAAATTCGAGGTGTGGTAGTATCTTCTTGTGGTTCTGATGTTTTCCTTGCATAGAAAACAATATTAACTTCTAATTTGAAATTGACATAAACATATTTTTAATTTTAAAACTATCTTGAACTAAAATGTTCTTAAAAAAAAATACAAAATTCAAATTGAAGAAACTATTGACTCACCAGTGAGATCGATATCAATATTATCTTGGACATTTGTGTTTTCAATATTCTTGTTGACAAGTTCCTCAACATTTCTCATTTCCTCATCATTGTCATGCACCTCTACATCTATTTCACGATGCTCTACCTCCACTGTAACACCCCTAGTTTATGTTTTCAAATTAGACATTTGAACTTCAGTCCAAAGGGGAGTGGACCCCAATGGATAGTTATTGTGTGGATGTAATTAATTTATTATTTATGAAAAATAAATAAAATACTTTTTGTGCATATTGACCAAATGAAATTTTTGAGATCACTTGCCTAATCCATGAGGTATGGAAAGAGGCTAAGACTTTCCTCAAGAATATTTCAAAAAACCTTGAAAGAAATTATTTCCAATTTAGATTTTTGAGGAAAAATCTAGATTTTCCCAATGATGTGGAGAGTAGTTGGGAAGAGGTAAAAAACTGGAAAAGCAGAAAGCAGCTTTAAAAGTTCCTAAATAAGGAAGCCTAGGAAAATAGGAATAAAAGCATCATGTAATTCTGGATGTAGAATTAGAAACATGCTTTGGGGAGCATAAGCTTAAATAAGCTACTCAAGAAAAGATTGGGGTTGGTCTGTTCTAGGTAAGGATCTCAGCTCGGGAGTGAGTTATGTGGATAAAAGAACTCTAAGGTTGGGAGGACTGGTCATCACAGAAGTGGTATGCACACAAATTTTATGAATACTTAAGTTAGATGTTGTTAGACAGTATTGAAAGGTCCTGTAGTGGTTATGTTGAGTTTAGTTGCTGTGTTAGGAAATTCCTTACTTTTAACAGAATTACACAGAAGAAATAACTCTTCTAAATTTCTGTATGGTAGTAGGAATAAATTCTAGGGAATACTATCAACCGGAATCTCTAAACCATTGGGTGGCTTAAATTTGGAGATAGTATAAATAATTTCGTAGAATGAGTATAGTGTAACTTTAATCTGCTTCTATATTAAATAAGTAGATGAACAGAAAAATATAGTTTGGACATTGCTAGTCAACTGCTATGAATGTAATCCAGAAGTAAGAAAAGCTCTAGCTCAAGTACACTGTAATCTCAATCAGGAATAAGTATTATGTGGAAATAATACTAGAGAATCCTAGTCAGTACAAGTAAAGTGATATGTAAATCTGTAAAGAAAATTTCTCCTACCAAAATAAGTACTAAAAAATTCTGAAATAAATCTACTGCTTCTTATTGCTAGTTCAATTAACTGCATCTAGTATAATACACAAATTTATAAAACATGCATAAACATTTTCTGAAGATAGAAATAGAAGAGAATAAGAATTATTGCATGCGATGGAAGGATCATGCAAGTTATTAAACCCTTGTATGGGGATAAAATTATAAACTACAAGGAGTTAAGTTGAGGGTCAAGTATACTGCATCACTTATTTTATAGACAGAGGATATCCATAAGGTATGCTTGAAACAACCCATAACCAGTAAGTAAATTTATTCTCATCAATAGTATTTCCAAATTTTATAGATTGATATGCAAATTGGAAGTGCAGAAAGCTATTCTTTATAAAATTATTTGAGGTAGAATTAAAATCCTATGGTTGAGAAGTCAAAATATTCTTGATAATTTATCTCTGTACAGGTGATTATAATTATCAAATGTGAGAGTTCCTACATATTACTTTGACATATATGTATTTTCTGAATATTTAGAAATCTGGTAGTAAATGAAAGGAATTTTGTTGACCTGATATTTTGGAAAAAAAATTAAAATACACATATATATTAAATTTATCAAACAATTTCGATAAATTTTCCATAGATCAAAATACTGATCTATATGCTCTACACTATCATGTGTGGAATTAGTAGAATAAATTAAATCGAACCCATGTTTACACATTCACAGAGGCATATAATTAATCAATATAGAAGAGCATATACATCAATTGATATGAAATATATACATAGATATCAGCTAATGTAAATCTCGACTGATATAATATGAAACAAATCGTATAGAAGAAAATAAAAAGGAACTGGAAAGTCCAGTCGACATTGTTTCTTGACTGAATTAAATATTAAACAGTCTGAGTTGAAACTCTAGAAATGCGAACAAGAAGGTTAATATATATTCTCAACACAAAGTAAAACGTGATAGCAGAGTAGGCTAGCACTCAGAACAGAAGCAAACAAATTCAAGCAATATACAATCCTCAGAGTCGACAGTTGAAGAGCAACATTTTACCAACCTGTAAATGGAGAATTTAACCTTGGGTTAGTATGGGAATACAAATTCGAAGAGGAGCTATAAACCATAGCTAATGGAAACTCAATGCAAGAACGAGAATACCTACAATCAAAATAAATAGGAATTAAATTAGTCACAGAGGAAAGGTTGAACTCAAAACGTACAATAAGTTCACTGAAGTAACTTGGCGTAGTATTATTACATATGGGTCGAATGGAAATACTTAGCATTCATGACATACGTCACTGAGACAGAATGAACCAGAAGTAGTCATCCTAACCAAGGACAAAATGAAAAACTAACTTAAGTTCTGCGAGTTTGAAGCCAACCAATAACTTCTGTTCAGGAAGAAAAAAAGTTGAACTATGAAAACGATACATACAAATATATAATTTCCCCCAAAACCAACATAAATCTCTGAGAGGAAGAAAATAGAAATTACCAGGGTATGGCATTTGTAAATCAACAAAATTTATTATGCGTTATTGTCCAGAACGAATCTCATTTTCAACCTACGAAGTAGGAGAAGGACTCTCAGAAAATTTCAAAGAAGAAGCCAATTTCAATTCCATAGATTAACATAAAATTTTATGACGAGAAAAAATGGAGTTACCTGGGTGATGGAAATGCCTTGAGTCCAAGTAGAAAAACACTATAAGTCGTATGAATAATGCCTCACAGTCGGATTTCTAACCGAGGAACAATTTCTGGAAGGGAAAGGACCTCGGAGAAGAATGAACAGGAAATCTGGAGGGGTTTAATAGATATGTATATGATAACCTTAACCATATCTAACACTACACTTG
This sequence comes from Pinus albicaulis, assembly GCA_034641835.2. NCBI lineage: Eukaryota > Viridiplantae > Streptophyta > Pinopsida > Pinales > Pinaceae > Pinus > Pinus albicaulis. The sequence continues at coordinate 734,679,171 of CM076578.1, read as the reverse complement.
TCAGTCATCGAGTGTTCTTCTCAAGGATCGATAAACGAAAATCCATAAGTCATAAACCCTAAATCGTATCACACAATGTAGTATGCATACAAATAAGCAAATTAACTCAATGCATGGAGGAGTCTTGTCTGAGATTAAACAAACGATATCTTGTGAGGCTCGAGGAGAAGAAATCTCCATTGAATCAAATATACACGTACCCTTTAGGACTGGGATAGTACACAAAAACGTATGGAGTTAATCATAGCTACAGTATCGTTGGGCCAACGAGAAAATCAAATGAATTGTTAACCATAAGTAAGGGAACGACGTTATATGTAAAGTCCACGAAACGAATAACATAAATAAAACATGTGGCAATGATGTTATATATGACGTGGAGTGATCATAGCACCATTAACCACTTTACAAGATCATCATTTTTATCATAAGGCCCTATATATATATATATATATATATAGGTGGACATATGATTATATATTGTAAAAGTTTCAATTGTTAAGTATAAGTATGGAACACATACTTTATGTTATAAATGTAATTAAATGGAAAGTGAGGCTTAATGCTAAAAATATAATGACCCTTATACCAAGTAAGGAATTAAGTGGGATTATATATAAATATGAGGGTATACTAATCATGGCTATGTATACTGATATATATATATATGGGAAAGTATATTAGTAGAAATATGGTTCTAAAGTAAGTTAATATTCAATTGTGGAATAATAAGGTATATGCAGAGTTATAGACATTAGTTAAGAAGGTAGACAAGCTTACTGTAAGTGGAATTGTAACATAGAAAATTGAAAAAAAAAATGTAGTAGGAGAGACATTACAAATGGTATCAGAGCGAATGTTTGAAAAACTGGGCTGTTGTTGTGTGCTCACTGTATAAATTATTTTTTGAGAAAAAATTTATGTTACTGATGTGTTTTGTTTAGTGTACAGTGGTACTGGAACTGAAAAGTTAATGGCTGAAGGAGATGAAATTTATGTTGATCTCGGTGATGGGGATAACATGCCAGATCCCAACTCTCCTTTGATGGCTATGTTGCACAGGTTGCAATGGGAAATGGCTGAGCTAAGAAGCCAGAATGGCAGGCTGTCATTAGCCAGTGAGGAGCAGGAAAAATTGATAAGAGAACTGACCTCGCAGAATAGCCAAGAAGGAGAGGGTTTTGGAAAGAAGAGGAAACGCAAGTTCTCAGATTATTCTGAGGAAGATGACACTACTAGAGATCAGTCTAAACAAAAGAAGGAATTATAGGGTGAATTCGGAAAAATTAAACCTCCCTCCTATGATGGGGAGAAGGAGGAAGATGCTGATGCATGTCTGTTGAATATGATTAAGTATTTCCAGGTCTATGAATATGAGAGCAATTTGAAGGCCAGATTAGTTGTCTACCAATTGCAGGGTAAGGCTACCTTGTGGTGGGAGGAGATGAAAATGGTTCATGCCATTGATGAAAAAATAGTGACTTGGGAAGATTTCCAAGTCAAGTTTAAAAATCGCTATTTGAATGAATGTTATTATGACGATAAAGCAAAGGAGTTCCACGAACTCAGATTGGGACAGCTCACCATATATGAGCTTGTCACCAAGTTTACAAATCTGTTAAGGTATGTTTCTTATGTTCGTGAAGAGAAGGCAAAGGTACAAAGGTTGAACTGCTTGCCTGTTGTGTACAAGGAGAAAATAGAGTTCGATAATCAAAAAAATATGGACAAAGCAGTGAGGAAAGCTAGATTATGCCACCAATAGTTTAAAGGAAAGAGTGAACATGGAAAAAGCTGGGTAAACAAGGGAGAATTCAAAGGAAAGAAATAGAAACCAGCTTACTTGAAGAACTTTGGTAGGGATCATCAGCGGAAAAAATTTAACAAACCAAAGGAAAGTCAAACTGCTCAGTCTCAAGTTGGTTCAAAACCAATAGATGGGGATAATAAGAAGGAAGGAACAGTTAAAATTCGGGAACCTTTGAAATGTTGGGGTTGCAGAGAACCTCATCTGTTGAGGGACTGTCCACACAGAAATATTTAGATGATTATGAGAGATTGAGAAGCTACCACAGTGAATGATATATCAAGGAATATACCCACTATCAGTGCAGCCTTAGAGAACCGACAAGAAGAACACCAGGCTACTATGGTTGAGATGGAAGGTAAGATTGCTGACCAATTTTTTACAGTTTTAATTGATCCAGGTGCTTCTTTGAGTTACATTAGTCCACAACTTGTAGAGAAATGCAATCTCAAAATTGAAAAATTTCAGCAATCTTGGTTGGTCCAGTTAACCACTGGCACCAAGCGAAAACTAACTCATAAGTTACCTCAAACAAAAATTAAATTAAATGATTTCCAGAAAGAAGTAAATTTAAACATTCTGCCCTTAGTCTCATATGATTTGTTGATAGGAATGGATTGGTTAGAAAAGAGGTAGGCTATGATGAACTGTTGGGATAAAACTCTGCATTGCATAGATGAGGAGGGGAGACCCTTTATACTCAAAGGAGAACCAAAACCAATCTCCGTAAGAAAAATATCAGCACTACAATTAAAAAGAACAGCTAGAAAAGGATATCAAGTATATGTTGTACATGTTGAAGAATTAGGACAGCAACCTGAAGAAAAATTGCTAGAAACTCTACCAGTGGTAAGAGATTTTAAAGAAGTTTTTCCAAATGAGATTCCTCATCTTCCCCCCCAAAAGAGAAATTGATTTTTCAATTGATTTGGTGCCAGGAGAAACACTCGTTTCTAGAGCCCCTTACCAGATGAGCCCCCTTGAACTCATGGAGTTTAAAATGCAATTGCAAGAATTGGTGGATAAAGGTTACATCAGATCGAGTGTGTCCCCTTGGGGAGCACCGGTGCTGTTTGTGAAAAATAAGGATGGAACCTTCACAATGTGCATTGACTATCGTCAACTGAATAAGTTGACAATAAAAAACAGGTACCCATTGGCCAGAATAGATGACCTTTTTGATCAGGTGAGAGGGGCTTCAGTATTTTCTAAGATTGATCTGAGGACTAATTATCACCAACTTAGAATTAAGGAGGAAGACATCAATAAAACAACTTTTCGAACCAGGTATGGTCACTACGAATTTGTAGTCCTACCTTTTGGTTTGACAAATGCCCCTGCCACTTTTATGTGCTTAATGAACAACGTTTTGAACAAGTACTTGGATAAATTCATACTAGTGTTCATAGATGATATTCTGGTTTATTCAAAAAGTAAGGAAGAGCACAAAGAATACTTAAGGATAGTTTTGCAAACTTTGAAAGAAAACCAGTTATATGCCAAATTCAGTAAATGTGAATTTTATAAATACAAGATTCAATACTTGGGGCATATTATCTCTGAACAAGGATTGGCTGTTGACCCTGAGAAAATAAAGGCTATTAGAGAATGGTCGGTGCCGACTAATGTTTCAGCACTAAGATCATTTATGGGAATTGCAGGTTATTATCGAAGGTTTGTGGAAAGATTTTCTGCAATAGCATATCCCATAAATTCACTACAGAGGAAATGCACCAAATTTGAGTGGACTAAAAAATGCCAAAACAGCTTTGAACAACTAAAATTAAAACTTACTACAACCCCTATACGGAAAATTGCAGATCCTGACAAAGATTTTGTTGTGTGTACAGATGCATGTAGAGATGGATTGGGAGGAGTTCCGTTGCAAGAAAATTCTGTTATTGCATGTGAGTCTAGGAAACTTAAGAAACATGAACAGAACTACAGTGTATATGATTTGGAATTGGCTGCTGTAATTCATGCCTTGAAGATGTGGCGACACTATCTTCTTAGGAAAAAATTTACATTGATGACAGATCATATTAGTCTCAAGTATTTATTTTCTCAAACAGATTTGAATGCTCGACAAGCCAGATGGCTGTCTTTTCTGAGTGAATTTGATATGGACATAAAACATATCAAAGGGAAAGAAAACAAAATTGTTGATGCGCTAAGCAGAAATGCTTGCCAAAACATAAGCAACATTAGGAGTAGTGCTAGTTTTGACTTAGAAGAACTATTTAAAGAGGTAGCAGATCAAGACCCCAATTATGAAAATCTGCAATTAAAAATGCTGGGAAAAGAAATGGCTGAGTACACCCAAAACCAGAAATGGCTGATCTGTTATAAAAACATATTGTATATCCCCAATGTGGAGTCTTTGAAAAAAGAAATTCTAGATGAACATCATAAACAACCATATCCAGGACATCCTGGATATCATAAAATTCTTATAGCCTTGAAAAAGAAAGTTTTTTGGCTAGGAATGAAAAAGGATGTAGCAGACTATTTAGCTAGGTGCATGGAATGTTAACTAGTCAAAGTTGAACATCAACATCCAGCTGGTCTTTTAAATCCCTTGCCAATTGCAGAATGGAAATGGGACAATGTTTCTATAGATTATATAATCGGGTTACCCAGAACCAAGTACCATCATAACTCAATGATGGTAGTGGTAGACACTTTAACAAAATCTGCACACTTCATACCTATAAAATCTACTTTTGGGACAACCCAAGTAGCAGATGTGTTCCTAAAAGAAATAGTAAGGCTACACGGGGTCCCAAAGATGATTATTTCAGATAGGGACACCAAGTTCATAGCTACCTTCTGGAAAGGTCTGTTTGGAGGCATGGGCACTAAATTGAATTTTAGTACTGCTTATTACCCTCATACGGATGGTCAAACAGAGAGAAAAAATCAGATCTTGGAGGATATGTTGAGAATGTATGTGATGGATAGGCCATCAAAGTGGGAAGACTACTTGCATTTAGTTGAATTTGCTTACAACAATAGCTATCAATCCTCCATCAAAATGAGTCCATTTGAAGCACTCTATGGAAGGAAGTGTCGTACTCCTTTAAGCTGGAGCTAACCTGAAGATAAGCTAGTATTGGGGCTAGATACTTTACAAGAAACGAAAATGATTGTCAAACAAATACAGAGAAACATCAAGACAGCACAAGATCGGCAAAAAAGCTATGCTGATAAGAGGAGAGTGCATCGAGAGTTCAAAGTAGGTGATCATGTATATTTGCGTATTAAACCCAAAAAGAGCATACTTTATGCTGGAAGTTGTAAAAAATTGGCTCCTAGATATTGTGGGCCTTTTGAGGTGTTAGAAAGGGTTGGACCAGTGGCTTATAAGCTATCCTTACCGCCCCATGTTAAAGTTCATGATGTGTTTCATGTTTCATAATTAAAAATATATGTACATGATGTTTCTCACATTGTTGATTGGAATGTGATACAGGTGGAACCAGAAGGGGAGTTCCTTCCAGAGCCGCTTCAAATATTGGAGCGGGAAGAAATTGAATTGAGAAACCAAATAGTAGCAAGAGTAAAGGTGTAGTGGAAGCACTTTACTGTTGAAGAAGCTACATGGGAAAGAGAAACTGAGATGATGGAAAAATATCCATATCTATTTTCAAAATAAAATCTAGTAGTTAGTTGTTAACACCTGTAACACCCCCAATTTCTGTGTTGAATTTGAAAAAGTTAGACATTTGAACTTTAATCCTAAGGGGAGTGGACCCCAAAGGATAAGTATGGTGTGAATGTAATTTAATAATTAAATTGATGAAATAAATAAAATGATTGTGCATTTTGACCAAGATGAGAATTAGAGATCACTTGCCAAATCCATGAGGATGGATAAGGAAACAAATCCCCACAATATTTCAAAAAATCCTTGAAAGAAATTAATTTAGATTCTGAGGAGGAATCTAAATTTCCCCAATGAAGAGGAAAGTAGTTGGGAAGAGGTAACAAAAGCTGGAAAAGCTGAGGAAAAGCATAAAACAGCTTTAAAGAGTCCCAAAATGGGAAGCCTAGGCTAAACAGGAAAGAAAGCATCCTGCTATTCTGGACGCAGAATTAGAAACATGCTTTGGGAAAATATGAGCTTAAATAAGCTGCTCCTAAACAGATCAGAGGTGGATTTGTGATGGAGGTGATCTCAGCTCGGGGGTGAGTTCTGGGAGACAAAGAGGACTCTAAGGTTGGGAGGTTGGTCATTTGCTATAGTGGTATGTCTCTGAATTTTTTTGTTAAATTGATTTAATATGGTATGAATTGGCTACATATAAAATAACTTGGAATGGTATGTTTGAATGTTAGTACTACATTTAACAGAATCCATATTAAGGCCTTCACCTTCCAGATTTTGTATAGTTGTAGACTCAAAATCTGTAGAGTAGAAACCCACAGAATCTTTAAACCAAGATCGGTTTAAATCTGAAGGAACTTAATCTCCATAGAGGATTAAATATTAAATTGGTTTCTAATAATTTTATATATATAGGTGAAATTGTATAATCATTGTTATGCTAGAAAAATCCTATATCATAACAAAAAAATTATGTGGTACAACAAAACTAAGTGCAAGGACCTTAGAATATGTATTTTGAGTTCATGTTAAAACCAAGAAGTAAATCTATACTATAGAAGGGTTATAGCAATTTATAACAAGTATAGTGGCCATTGCATTCGTAGTTTACTACCAAAATTGAACTAAATATCATTAAAAAGGACCCAATATACATTTAAATCCCACTAATAAATCATGAAATACATGAATATGAAATCAATAAGAAAACAATAAATGAACCGTGAACTAATAGCACGGTATAACCCCGATTTTAAATAAAGAGTGGAAGCAAAAATTATATATATATATATGAACCACGATTTAAAATTGATGGGTTGAACGCAAGAGCTATATATATATATATATGAATCCAAAAATAGATTGGTTGAACGAATGGTAAAACCATATTAAAGTAGGTGGGTTAGTTGATTCACTGTACATGGAGGTAAATTTAAAACAATTCCTTCTACCACACCTTCGTAAATATTTCATTGCAATTTAGGGTTCTGTCAACCATGAGACAGACTGAACAAATACATCCATATAATTTTGAAACACCGCGTAGTTAACCAGGGGCAGCATTAAATCTACGAAATAACGAGTAGGCAAATAATGCCGAGAACCAAATCCCTGCGCAGAAGGTCGAGGCTTATATACTACGGGTAGAAGATTTTTATATATGGTAGAAGGTAGTATAATCAATTCTCAAGGCGATGCAGCTATACCTATTTGCGTGAGGAATGTACGAGCATTAAACATAACAGAAACAAAAAAACGCCATCGCATGAAGGGAGGAAATTATCGACATAGGAGCTCGATTTTTCCGTGGCAGGGTATTTGGCCGATATTTCCATCCACCATGAAACCAACCGATAGTATATGGATGCGAACAGCCAGTACGCCGATGACCTTGTTCATGACCGAGCCATGTTAATAAGAACATATAAAAAAAATCATAAAATAGGTTCTGTCGGAGAGCATTTGATCTCCGACGATATTAGATTTCCAGATATACTCACAAATAAAATGGAATGCATAAATTTCTGCAATCGGATGGCAGAACTAATGAGTAACCTGAGAGCAGGATTCCCTTTTGACCTTGATAACGCATCGATTTAAACAGAAAAATAAAACTAAAGCAATTAGTTAATACAATGAAAATAAAATGTCAGTAAGTCTGCAGTAGTGAGGCTACCAAACTTGAGCGTGGCGATAAGAGACCTGCAAAAAGGAAACCTTTACGAGTCAAACAACTCGTCTTCACGTCAAACAACCTACCAGTATCTACGATAAGAAAAACAAGGAGATGTCGGAAACCTGAAGAGAGCGGCCAGGGAAATCTCGTCTTCTGCACCCTCTGCACAAACAACCCATAAACGATTTAGAGACATCATTTCCTACGATATCAGAAGAAGTTGCAGATTTAAAGAAATGATAGAGGAAGGGTTAGGAGAAACGAGAAACCTTGCTGTGGAGTCCCTTCACGGGCAGGAGATTTACACCTTCACGCTGTGTTATCATCTCTGCACAAAAACCACAGGGAAAGAATCATGCCTTAGGTAAAGGCGTTGGAAACAATGACAAACACAACCACAAGAATAATATCCAACCAAAACCCGAACCAGCTATATAGATAATCATAGGTGGAGGGCGAGAGGAATGGCATCGAGTTGTTGCCACGAAGATAAATCGGATGGGTAGGATAAAAACCCTAATCCCACTGCCCCAGAAGGACAGGAAAATCCCAAAGTCGATATGGAAAAAAAAAACCCAGCTTCGTCGATCTACTAGTAAGATGCGATGTAACTGGGGTTGCAGAAGGGGTACGAAGATGCAGCATGGAGTCCTAGTTCTGGAGTCTGCTCAGCTGCAAGGATCGCCCTTTTTGTACCATCCAGCTGTGTGCTACGCCTCGAATGCATATTGGTGGTAGGATAACCCTAGAATTCAAAAAGCCCCAATAAAGAAATTGGCGCACCCCGTACTGAGCCAGAAGAGAGTCATGAAGCGAAACGTTACACGTAACGGGCGTGCTGGACACAGGTACATAAACACCGGCGTCGAGTGCTTAAATCTCCCGATCGAGAAGCCGGCCCTACATCCAAAACCATCAAACATCACAGTGAACACACATTAAATCAAACCATACGATCACAAACCTATACTGTTGTGTCTATCAATAGCCAGTACACAGGGGCGTATTATGCGTATAATAAAATCAGATTTTATACGAGCTGGTTCAAACCAAAATAATGTTAAATCGACGCAAGCGGTAATGAACACCCGACGCACAACTGGTGACCGCAGTGCAGGCGGAACCATTCATACAGGTATAAACTGAGAATAACATACCCTACGGCGACAAAATTGAAGAAGGGTGGAAAACGTGAAACCACGCCACCGAATTTGATGATTAGTGTAAATGGGTAGGTCTCGACGTCACATAATTGACAATCGGACCACTGTCATAACCATTAGCAATGCGTGTCGACGTGGCATAATAAATCGCCAAGTCACGGTTGTATATATCAATGAACCGGTCACCTTAATCTCCACGACGACATAGACTCGTTGACGTACTAAGCCATGATTTCATACCCATTGTATTATATGCAAAAATATATTTCAAAGTGTTATTGAGATATGGGTATATGATGTATAGTACAGGCTTGGGGGTGGGTTCAATTATATTATCAAATGCGATATACATGTGATTATAGCCATACGAATTTCATGCTTATAAATATATATATATATATATATATATATATATATATATATATATATATATATATATATAGGTGATATATATAGATGTGTGCCTTCGATTCATCATATTAAAGAGTAAATATATATATGTGTTATATATATATGTATGGGTTATATGATGTTATCAAAGGGTGTGTTTTATATATATATGCATTATATATGTGGTATAAATATATGTGGTATATATATATGTGGATTCAAAAATATGGTCAAGGGATGGTATATATGTATATATAGGTGTTAAATATATATATGCATTATGTATGTAAGTCCATAAAGCTTATGCTTATATTATGCCTAGGAAGAATATCGCAAGGTTGTAATGTATACCTGGGGAGTATTCAAAATCCTGAAGTTGGTAAGAGATACTAGATGAGTATAAGAAATTTTAACAAGAGGGAAATTAAAATTTAGCTCCTTACTCAAACAACCAGGTAAATGAAACCCCAGTATATAGGTGAAAAAAAAAAAAATTCTTAAACTGGAGGTGTTACAAATGGTATCGGAGCCCAAGTGCAAAAATTGGGCTGTTGTTATTGTGCTCACTGAATTCTGAATATTATTGAACATTGTAGAGAATTTTTTTTTTGTCTTACTAATTAAATGTATGAGTGTGTACAGTGGTGCTAAAATGGCTGAAGAGGGAGGAATTTATGTGGATCTGCGTGATGAGTTTGCTACTCCAGATCCCAATGCCCCGGTAATGTCTATGTTGCACAGAATGCAACGAGAGTTGGCTGAACTAAGAAGCCAGAATGACATGTTGTCATCAGCCAGTAAGGAGCAGGAAAATCTCATTAGAGAGATAACTTCCCGGAACAGCCAGGAAGGCGAAGGTTCTGTAAAGAGAAATATGGATGAGTCTGATGATGATGATGCGGCTAGACAACAACATAAATAGAAAAGAGAATTGCAGGGAGAATTCCGAAAGATCAAACCTCCCTCCTATGATGGGGAGAAGGAAGAAGATGCTGAAGCTTGGTTGCTGAACATGATCAAGTATTTCCAAGTTTATGAATATGAGAGCAATCTGAAGGCCAGATTAGCTGTGTACCAGCTACAAGGAAAAGCTACACTGTGGTGGGAGGAGACAAAAATGGTGCATGCCATTGATGAAAAGACAGTTACTTGGGAAGATTTTCAGGCTAAGTTCAAAAATCGTTATTTGAATGAACATTATTATGATGATAAAGCTAAAGAATTCCATGAACTTAGACTAGGACAGCTCACTATCGATGAGTTTGTCACTAAGTTTACCAATTTACTGAGATATGTCCCTTACATTAGGGAAGAGAAAGCAAAGGTCCAAAGATTTTTGAATTGCTTACCTACTGTGTACAAGGAGAAAATTGAGTTTGACAATCCAAAGACAATGGATGAAGCTGTTAGAAAAGCCAGATTATGCTATCAGCAGTTTAAAGGTAAGGCTGAACAAGGGAAGAGCTGGCTGAACAAGGGTGAGTTCAAAGGGAAAAGACCAAAACCAGCATATCTCAGAAATTTCGGCAGGGATCATCAGCGGAAAAAATTCAATAAACCAAAAGAAAGCCAAACTGCTCAGTCCCAAGTGGCTTCAAAACAAGTAGAAGGGAACAATAAAAAGGAAGGGACAGTCAGAATGAAGGAACCTTTGAAATGTTGGGGCTGTGGAGAACCCCATATGATGAGGGACTGCCCCCATCAAAATATACACATGATCAGCAGAGAGCGAGAGGCAACAACAGTAAATGACATAGCCAGAAATATACCAACTATCAGTGCAGCCTTGGAAAATCGGCAAGCAAAACATCAAGCAACCATGGTGGAAATGGAGGGTAATATTTCGGACCTACCTATTACTGTTTTGATTGATCCAGGTGCTTCTTTGAGTTACATTAGTCCTGGAATTGTAGAAAAATGTAAAATTAAACCTGAAAAATTTCAGCAGTTATGGTTGGTACAGCTGGCCACTGGAACTAAGAGAAAAGTCACACATAAGTTGCCCAAAACAGCAATACAATTAAATGGTTTTCCAACAGAAGTAAATTTGAACATATTGCCATTAGGATCCTATGATCTGCTAATAGGAATGGATTGGCTGGAAAGGAAGAAATCTCTGATGAACTGCTGGGATAAAACCCTGCATTGTGTGGATGAAGAAGGGAAACCTTTTACACTAAAAGGGAAACCAAAATCCATTTCAGTGAGACAAATATCAGCCTTACAATTGAAAATAATAGCTAGAAAAGGATACCAAGTTTATGTGGTACATGTGGAAGAAGTAGAACAGAGAACTGAAGAAAATCTGCTGAGTGAATTACCAGTTGTAAGGGAATTTAAAGAAGTTTTCCCAGATGAGATTCCTCATCTTCCCCCTAAAAGAGAAATTGACTTTTCCATAGATCTGGTGCCGGGAGCCACCCCTATTTCCCGAGCCCCCTATCGAATGAGTCCGCCTGAACTTATGGAGCTGAAGAAGCAGCTGCAAGAATTACTGGATAAAGGTTACATTAGACCAAGTGTGTCTCCGTGGGGAGCACCAGTTTTATTTGTGAAAAAGAAAGATGGGACTTTTAGGATGTGCATTGATTATCGTCAATTGAATAAGTTGAACATTAATAATAGATATCCACTCCCTAGAATTGATGATCTTTTTGATCAAGTGAGAGGGGCCTCGGTCTTTTCAAAGATGGACTTAAGGACTGGGTATCACTAGCTCAGAATCAAAGAAGAAGATATTAGCAAAACAGCTTTTCGAACCCGGTATGGACACTACAAGTTTGTAGTCCTACCTTTTGGTCTGACAAATGGCCCTGCCACCTTTATGTGCCTGATGAACAGTGTGTTAAATAAGTATTTGAATAAATTTGTTTTGGTGTTCATAGATGATATTTTAGTTTACTCCAAAGACAAAGAGGAACACAAGGAACATCTACGGATAGTGTTGCAAACTCTGAAAGAAAATCAGCTATATGCCAAGTTCAGTAAATGTGAATTTTACAAGGATAAGATTCAATATTTGGGTCATATTATTATAGAAAAATGGCTTGCGGTTGATCCTGAAAAGATAAAAGAAATTAAGGAATGGCCAGTTCCAACTGATGTTTCAGCAGTGAGGTCATTCATGGGGATGGCAGGCTACTATCGTAGGTTTGTGGAAAGATTTTCTGCCATAGCACATCCCATCACTTCATTGCAAAGAAAGGGTGTCAAGTTCGTGTGGAATGAGAAATTTCAAAATAGTTTCGAACAATTGAAACAAAAACTTATTTCAGCCCCTATACTAAAAATTGTTGATCCTGATAAAGAGTTTGTTGTATGTACAGATGCTTGCAGAGAGGGGCTAGGAGGAGTCCTATTGCAGGAAAATTCAGTTATTGCATATGAATCTAGGAAACTGAAAATACATGAACAGAATTATAGTGCATATGATTTAGAATTTGCAGCTGTTATCCATGCTTTGAAAATGTGGCGGCACTATCTTCTTGGGAAAAAGTTCACATTGATGACTGATCATATTAGCCTCAAATATTTCTTTTCTCAAACTGACCTGAATGCAAGACAAGCCAGATGGCTGTCCTTTTTAAGTGAATTTGATATGGACATAAAGCATATCAAGGGAAAAGAAAATAAAGTTGCTGATGCATTAAGTATAAATGCTTGTCAACATCTAAACAACATTGGGAGTAGTGCCCAGATGGAGGTAGAGGAATTGGTGGGAAAAGCAGCAAATCAAGATCCCAACTATGAAGCACTCTTGGTGAAACTACAAAAAGGGGATAAAACTGATTTCACTAAAAACCAAAAAGTGCTACTCTATTTCAAAAACAGGTTGTATATTCCAAATATAGAGTCATTAAAAAGAGAAATTTTAGATGAATATCAAAAACAGCCCTATGCAGGACATCCAGGATACCAAAAGATGTTAACAGCCTTGAAGAAGAAGTTGTTCTGGCCAGGAATGAAGAGAGATGTGGCAGAGTATTTAAGTAGATGTATGGAATGTCAGCTAGTCAAAGTTGAGCATCAACATCCAGCAGGACTTTTAAACCCTTTGCCAATTGCAGAATGGAAATGGGACACAGTTTCCATGGATTTTATAACAGGACTACCTAAAACCAAATACCAACATGATTCTGTAATGGTGGTGGTAGACACTTTAACCAAAGCTGCCCACTTTATACCAGTGAAATCTACTTTCGGAACAGCTCAAGTAGCAAATGTTTTCCTGAAGGAGATAGTAAGGCTTCATGGAGTTCCCAAAGTAATTGTTTCAGACCGAGATGCTAAGTTTACAGCAGAATTTTGGAAGGGATTGTTTGGAGGGATGGGTACTAAACTGAATTTTAATACTGCCTATCACCCCCAAACTGACGGGCAAACAGAAAGGACGAATCAAATTTTGGAGGATATGTTGAGAATGTATGTGATGGATAGACCATCAAAGTGGGAGGAATATCTGCATTTAGCTTAATTTTCCTATAATAACAGTTACCAATCTTCTATAAAGATGAGTCCGTTTGAGGCATTATATGGAAGAAAGTGTCGTACTCCTTTGAGCTGGAGCCAACCAGAAGATAAATTAATGCTGGGACGTGAGGCCTTACAAGAGATGGAAAGAATTGTTAAACAGATACAAAGAAATATCAAGACAGCACAAGATCGTCAGAAAAGCTATGCTGATAAGAAAAGAGTGCACCGAGAGTTCAAAGTGGGGGATCATGTGTATTTTCGCATCAAACCCAAAAATAGCACACTTTATGCTGGAAGTTGTGCAAAACTTGCTCCTACATATTGTGGACCTTTTGAAATTCTAGAAAGGGTGGGACCAGTGGCTTACAAGCTGGCCTTACCACCCCATGTTAAAGTGCATGATGTGTTTCATATTTCATTACTAAAAAGATATGTGCATGATTCTTCTCACATACTTGATTGGAATGTTGTACATGTGGAACCAGAAGGGGAGTTTCTGCCAGAACCGCTTCAAATATTGGAGCGGGAAGAAATTGAATTGAGAAACAGAACAGTGGCCAGAGTAAAAGTGCAATGGAAGCACTTTACTGCTGAAGAAGCTACCTGGGAAAGGGAAGCTGAAATGATGGAAAAGTATCCGTTTTTGTTTAAATGAACTCTAGTAGTTGAATAACAACACCGAGGATGGTGTTTATTTTCAGAGGGGGAATATGTAACACCCCCAATTTCTGTGTTGAATTTGAAAAAGTTAGACATTTGAACTTTAATACTAAGGGGAGTGGACCCCAAAGGATAAGTATGGTGTGAATGTAATTTAATAATTAAATTGATGAAATAAATAAAATTATTATGCATTTTGACCAAGATGAGAATTAGAGATCACTTGCCAAATCCATGAGGATGGATAAGGCAACAAATCCCCACAATCTTTCAAAAAATCCTTGAAAGAAATTAATTTAGATTCTGAGGAGGAATCTAAATTTCCCCAATGAAGAGGAAAGTAGTTGAGAAGAGGTAATAAAAGCTGGAAAAGCTGAGGAAAAGCATAAAACAACTTTAAAGAGTCCCAAAATGGGAAGCCTAGGCTAAACAGGAAAGAAAGCATCCTGCTATTTTGGACGCAGAATTAGAAACATGCTTTGGGGAAATATGAGCTTAAATAAGCTACTCCTAAACAGATCAGAGGTGGATCTGTGATGGAGGTGATCTCAGCTCGGGGGTGAGTTCTGGGAGACAAAGAGGACTCTAAGGTTGGGAGGTTGGTCATTTGCTATAGTGGTATGTCTCTGAATTTTTTTGTTAAATTGATTTAATATGGTATGAATTGGCTACATATAAAATAACTTGGAATGGTATGTTTGAATGTTAGTACTACATTTAACAGAATCCATATTAAGGCCTTCACCTTCCAGATTTTGTATAGTTGTAGACTCAAAATCTGTAGAGTAGAAACCCACAGAATTTTTAAACCAAGATCGGTTTAAATCTGAAGGAACTTAATCTCCACAGAGGATTAAATATTAAATTGGTTTCTAATAATTTTATATATATAGGTGAAATTGTATAATCATTGTTATGCTAGAAAAATCCTATATCATAACAAAAAAATTATGTGCAAGGACCTTAGAATATGTATTTTGAGTTCATGTTAAAACCAAGAAGTAAATCTATACTATAGAAGGGTTATAGCAATTTATAACAAGTATAGTGGCCATTGCATTCGTAGTTTACTACCAACATTGAACTAAATATCATTAAAAAGGACCCAATATACATTTAAATCCCACTAATAAATCATGAAATACATGAATATGAAATCAATAAGAAAACAATAAATGAACCATGAACTAATAGCACGGTATAACCCCGATTTTAAATAAAGAGTGGACGCAAAAATGATATATATATATGAACCACGATTTAAAATTGATGGGTTGAACGCAAGAGCTATATATATATACGAATCCCAAAATAGATTGGTTGAACGAATCGTCAAACCATATTAAAGTAGGTGGGTTAGTTGATTCACTGTACATGGAGGTAAATTTAAAACAATTCCTTCTACCACACCTTCGTAAATATTTCATTGCAATTTAGGGTTCTGTCAACCATGAGACAGACTGAACAAATACATCCATATAATTTTGAAACACTGCATAGTTAACCAGGGGCAGCATTAAATCTACGAAATAACGAGTAGGCAACTAATGCCAAGAACCAAATCCCTGCGCAGAAGGTCGAGGCTTATATACTACAGGTAGAAGATTTTTATATATGGTAGAAGGTAGTATAATCAATTCTCAAGGCGATGCAGCTATACCTTTTTGCGTGAGGAATGTACGAGCATTAAACATAACAGAAACACAAAAACGCCATCGCATGAAGGGAGTAAATTACCGACATAGGAGCTCGATTTTTCCGTGGCAGGGTATTTGGCCGATATTGCCATCCACCATGAAACCAACCGATAGTATATGGATGCGAACAGCCAGTACGTCGATGACCTTGTTCATGACCGAGCCATGTTAATAAGAACATATAAACAAAATCATAAAATAGGTTCCGTCGGAGAGCATTGATCTCCGACGATATTATTTTTCCGGATATACAGACAAATAAAATGGAATGCGTAAATTTCTGCAATCGGATGGCAGAACTAATGAGTAACCTGAGAGCAGGGTTCCCTTTTGACCTTGATAATGCATCGATTTAAACAGAAAAAGAAAACTAAAGAAATTAGTTAATACAGCGAAAATAAAATGTCAGTAAGTCTGTAGTAGTGAGGCTACCAAACTTGAGCACGGCGATAAGAGACCTGCAAAAAGGAAACCCTTACGAGTCAAACAACTCGTCTTCACGTCAAACAGCCTACCAGTATCTATGATAAGAAAAACAAGGAGATGTCGGAAACCTGAAGAGAGCGGCCAGGGAAATCTCGTCGTCTGCACCCTCTGCACAAACAACCCGTAAACGATTTAGAGACAGCATTTCCTACGATATCAGAAGAAGTTGCAGATTTAAAGCAATGATAGAGGAAGGGTTAGGAGAAACGAGAAACCTTGCTGTGGAGTCCCTTCAGGGGCAGGAGATTTACACCTTCACGCTGTGTTATCATCTCTGCACAAAAACCACAGGGAAAGAATCATGCCTTAGGTAAAGGCGTTGGAAACAATGACAAACACAACCACAAGAATAATATCCAACCAAAACCCGAACCAGCTATATAGATAATCATAGGCGGAGGGCGGGAGGAATGGCATCGAGTTGTTGCCACGAAGATAAATCGGATGGGTAGGATAAAAACCCTAATCCCACTTCCCCAGAAGGACAGGAAAATCCCAAAGTCGACATGAAAAAAAAAAACCAGCTTCGTCGATCTACTAGTACGATGCGATGTAACTGGGGTTGCAGAAGGGGTACGAAGATGCAGCATGGAGTCCTAGTTCTGGAGTCTGCTCAGCTGCAAGGATCGCCCTTTTTGTACCATCCAACTATGTGCTATGCCTCGAATGCATATTGGTGGTAGGATAACCCTAGAATTCAAAAAGCCCCAATACAGAAATTGGCACACCCCGTACTGAGCCAGAAGAGAGTCACGAAGGGAAACGTTACACGTAACGGGCGTGCTGGACACGGGTACATAAACGTCGGTGTCGAGTGCTTAAATTTCCTGATCGAGAAGCCGGCCCTGCATCCAAAACCATCAAACATCACAGTGAACACACGTTAAATCAGACCATACGATCACAAACCTATACTGCTGTGCCTATCAATAGCCAGTACACAGGGGCGTATTATGCGTATAAGAAAATCAGATTTTATACGAGCTGGTTCAAACCAAAATAATGTTAAATCGATGCAAGCAGTAATGAACACCCGACAGACAACTGGTGACCGCAGTGCAGGCGGAACCATTCATACAGGTATAAACTGAGAATAACATACCCTACCGCGACGAAATTGAAGAAGGGTGGAAAACGTGAAACCACGCCACCGAATTTGATGATTAGGGTAAATGGGTAGGTCTCGACGTCACATAATTGAAAATCGAACCACTATCATAACCATTAACCATGCATGTCGACGTGGCATGATAAATTTCCAAATCACGGTTGTATATATCAATTGACCGGTCACCTTAATCTCCACGACGACATAGACTCGTCGATGTACTAAGCCATGATTTCATACCCATTGTATTATATGCAAAAATATATTTCGACGTGTTATTGAGATATGGGTATATGAGTATAGTACAGGCTTGGGGGCGGGTTCAATTATATTATCAAATGCGATATACATGTGATTATAGCCATACGAATTTCATGCTAAAATAAAAAGGGAGTGTTATAAATATATATATATATATATAGGTGATATATATATAGATGTGTGCCTTCAATTCATCATATTAAAGGGTAAAGATATATATGTGGTATATATATATGTATGGGTTATATGAGGTTATCAAAGGGTGTGTTCTATATATACATGTATTATATATGTGGTATAAATATAGGTGGTATATATATATGTGTGGATTCAAAAATATGGTCAAGGGAGGATATATATATATATATATATATAGGGTTACATATATATATGCATTATGTATGTAAGTTCACAAAGCCTATGCTTATATTATGCCCAGGAAGAATATCGCAGGGTTGTAATCTATACCTGGGGAGTATTCAAAATCCTGAAGTTGGTAAGAGATACTAGATGAGTATAGGAAATTTTAACAAGAGGGAAATTAAAATTTAGCTCCTTACTCAAACAACCAGGTAAATGAAACCCCAGTATATAGGTGAAAAAAAAAAAAAATATTCTTAAACTGGAGGTGTTACAAATGGTATCGGAGCCCAAGTGCAAAAATTGGGCTTTTGTTATTGTGCTCACTGAATTCTGAATATTATTGAACATTGTAGAGATTGTTTTTTTGTCTTACTAATTAAATGTATGAGTGTGTACAGCGGTGCTAAAATGGCTGAAGAGGGAGGAATTTATGTTGATCTGCGTGATGAGTTTGCTACTCCAGATCCCAATGCCCCGGTAATGCCTATGTTGCACAGAATTCAACGAGAGTTGGCTGAACTCAGAAGCCAGAATGACATGTTGTCATCAGCCAGTAAGGAGCAGGAAAAGCTCATTAGAGAGCTAACTTCCCGGAACAGCCAGGAAGGCGAAGATTCCAGAAAGAGAAAGATGGATGAGTCTGATGATGATGATGCAGCTAGACAGCAACATAAACAGAAAAGAGAATTGCAGGGAGAATTCCGAAAGATCAAACCTCCATCCTATGATGGGGAGAAGGAAGAAGATGCTGAAGCTTGGTTGCTGAACATGATCAAGTATTTCCAAGTTTATGAATATGAGAGCAATCTGAAGGCCAGATTAGATGTGTATCAACTACAAGGAAAAGCTACACTGTGGTGGGAAGAGACAAAAATGGTGCATGCCATTGATGAAAAGACAGTTACGTGGGAAGATTTTCAGGCTAAGTTCAAAAATCGTTATTTGAACGAACGTTATTATGATGATAAAGCTAAAGAATTCCATGAACTTAGACTGGGACAGCTCACCATCGATGAGTTTGTCACTAAGTTTACTAATTTACTGAGGTATGTCCCTTACATTAGGGAAGAAAAGGCAAAAGTACAAAGGTTTTTGAGCTGCTTGCCTACTGTGTACAAGGAAAAAATTGAGTTTGACAACCCAAAGACAATGGACGAAGCAGTTAGAAAAGTAAGATTATGCTATCAGCAGTTTAAAGGTAAGGCTGAACAAGGAAAGAGCTGGGTGAACAAGGGTGAGTTCAAAGGGAAAAGACAAAAACCAGCATATCTAAGGAATTTTGGCAGAGATCATCAGCGGAAAAAATTTAATAAACCAAAAGAAAGCCAAACTGCTCAGTCCCAAGTGGCTTCAAAACAAGTAGAAGGGAACAATAAAAAGGAAGGGACAGTCAGAATGAAGGAACCTTTGAAATGTTGGGGCTGTGGAGAACCCCATATGATGAGGGACTGCCCCCATCGAAATATACACATGATCAGCAGAGAGCGAGAGGCAACAACGGTAAATGACATAGCCAGAAATATACCAACTATCAGTGCAGCCTTGGAAAATCGGCAAGCAGAACATCAAGCAACCATGGTGGAAATGGAGGGTAAGATTTCTGACCTACCTATTACTGTTTTGATTGATCCAGGTGCTTCTTTGAGTTACACTAGTCCTGGAATTGTAGAAAAATGTAAAATTAAACCTGAAATTTTCAGCAGTCATGGTTGGTACAGCTGGCCACTGGAACTAAGAGAAAAGTCACACATAAGTTGCCCAAAACATCAATACAATTAAATGGTTTTCCAAGAGAAGTAAATTTGAACATATTGCCATTAGGATCCTATGATCTGCTGATAGGAATGGATTGGCTGGAAAGGAAGAAAGCTCTGATGAACTACTGGGATAAAACCCTGCATTGTGTGGATGAAGAAGGGAAACCTTTTACACTAAAAGGGAAACCAAAATCCATTTTAGTGAGACAAATATCAGCCTTACAAATGAAAATAATAGCTAGAAAAGGATACCACGTTTATGCGGTACATGTGGAAGAAGTAGAACAGGGAACTGAAGAAAATCTGCTGAGTGAATTACTAGTTGTAAGGGAATTTAAAGAAGTTTTCCCATATGATATTCCTCATCTTCCCCCTAAAAGAGAAATTGACTTTTCCATAGATCTGGTGCCGGGAGCCACCCCTATTTCCCGAGCCCCCTATCGAATGAGTCCGCCTGAACTTATGGAGCTGAAGATGTAGCTGCAAGAATTACTGGATAAAGGTTACATTAGACCAAGTGTGTCTCCTTGGGGAGCACCAGTTTTATTTGTGAAAAAGAAAGATGGGACTTTTAGGATGTGCATTGATTATCGTCAATTGAATAAGTTGACCATTAAGAATATATATCCACTCCCTAGAATTGATGATCTTTTTGATCAAGTGAGAGGGGCCTTAGTCTTTTCAAAGATTGACTTAAGGACTGGGTATCACCAGCTTAGAATCAAAGAAGAAGATATTAGCAAAACAGCTTTTCGAACCCGGTATGGACACTACGAGTTTGTAGTCCTACCTTTTGGTCTGACAAATGCCCCTGCCACCTTTATGTGCCTGATGAACAGTGTGTTAAATAAGTATTTGGATAAATTTGTTTTGGTGTTCATAGATGATATTTTAGTTTACTCCAAAGACAAAGAGGAACACAAGGAACATCTGCGGATAGTGTTGCAAACTCTGAAATAAAATCAGCTATATGCCAAGTTCAGTAAATGTGAATTTTACAAGGATAAGATTCAATATTTGGGTCATATTATTTCTGAAAAAGGGCTTGCGGTTGATCCTGAAAAGAGAAAAGCAATTAAGGAATGGCCAGTTCCAACTGATGTTTCAGCAGTGAGGTCATTCATGGGGATGGCAGGCTACTATTGTAGATTTGTGGAAAGATTTTCTACCATAGCACATCCCATCACTTCATTGCAAAGAAAGGGTGTCAAGTTCGTGTGGATTGAGAAATGTCAAAACAGTTTCGAACAATTGAAACAAAAACTTATTTCAGCCCCTATACTGAAAATTGCTGATCCTGATAAAGAGTTTGTTGTATGTACAGATGCTTGCAGAGAGGGGCTAGGAGGAGTCCTATTGCGGGAAAATTCAGTTATTGCATATGAATCTAGGAAACTGAAAATACATGAACAGAATTATAGTGCATATGATTTATAATTTGCAGTTGTTATCCATGCTCTGAAAATGTGGCGGCACTATCTTCTTGGGAAAAAATTCACATTGATGACTGATCATATTAGCCTCAAATATTTCTTTTCTCAAACTGACCTGAATGCAAGACAAGCCAGATGGCTATCCTTTTTAAGTGAATTTGATATGGACATAAATCATATCAAGGGAAAAGAAAATAAAGTTGCTGATGCATTAAGTAGAAATGCTTATCAACATTTAAACATCATTGGGAGTAGTGCCCAGATGGAGGTAGAGGAATTGGTGGGAAAAGAAGCAAATCAAGATCCGAACTATGAAGCACTCTTGGTGAAACTACAGAAAGGGGATAAAACTGATTTCACTAAAAACCAAAAAGGGCTACTCTATTTCAAAAACAGGTTGTATATTCCAAATATAGAGTCATTAAAAAGAGAAATTTTAGATGAATATCACAAACAGCCCTATGCAGGACATCCAGGATACCAAAAGATGTTAACAGCCTTGAAGAAGAAGTTGTTCTGGCCAGGAATGAAGAGAGATGTAGCAGAGTATTTAAGTAGATGTATGGAATGTCAGCTAGTCAAAGTTGAGCATCAACATCCAGCAGGACTTTTAAACCCTTTGCCAATTGCAGAATGGAAATGGGACACAGTCTCCATGGATTTTATAACAGGACTACCTAAAACCAAATACCAACATGATTCTATAATGGTGGTAGTAGACACTTTGACCAAAGTTGCCCACTTTATACCAGTGAAATCTACTTTCGGAACAGCTCAAGTAGCAAATGTTTTCCTGAAGGAGATAGTAAGGCTTCATGGAGTTCCCAAAGTAATTGTTTCAGACCGAGATGCTAAGTTTACAGCAGCCTTTTGGAAGGGATTGTTTGGAGGGATGGGTACTAAACTGAATTTTAGTACTGCCTATCACCCCCAAAATGACGGGAAAACAGAAAGGACGAATCAAATTTTGGAGGATATGTTGAGAATGTATGTGATGGATAGACCATCAAAGTGGGAGGAATATCTTCATTTAGTTGAATTTGCCTATAATAATAGTTACCAATCTTCTATAAAGATGAGTCCGTTTGAGGAATTATATGGAAGAAAGTGTCGTACTCCTTTGAGCTGGAGCCAACCAGAAGATAAATTAATGCTGGGACCTGATGCCTTACAAGAGATGGAGAGAATTGTTAAACAGATACAAAGAAATATCAAGACAGCACAAGATCGTCAGAAAAGCTATGCTGATAAGAAAAGAGTGCACCGAGAATTCAAAGAAGGGGATCATGTGTATTTGCGCATCAAACCCAAAAAGAGCACACTTTATGCAGGAAGTTGTGCAAAACTTGCTCCTAGATATTGTGGGCCTTTTGAAATTCTAGAAAGGGTGGGACCAGTAGCTTACAAGCTGGCCTTACCACTCCATGTTAAAGTGCATGATGTGTTTCATATTTCATTACTAAAAAGATATGTGCATGATGCTTCTCACATAGTTGATTGGAATGTTGTACAGGTGGAACCAGAAGGGGAGTTTCTGCAAGAACCGCTTCAAATATTGGAGCGGGAAGAAATTGAATTGAGAAACAGAACAGTGGCCAGAGTAAAAGTGCAATGGAAGCACTTTACTGCTGAAGAAGCTACCTGGGAAAGGGAAGCTGAAATGATGGAAAAGTATCTGTTTTTGTTTAAATGAACTCTAGTAGTTGAATAACAACACCGAGGACGGTGTTTATTTTCAGAGGGGGAATATGTAACACCCCCAATTTCTGTGTTGAATTTGAAAAAGTTAGATATTTGAACTTTAATCCTAAGGGGAGTGGACCCCAAAGGATAAGTATGGTGTGAATGTAATTTAATAATTAAATTGATGAAATAAATAAAATGATTGTGCATTTTGACCAAGATGAAAATTAGAGATCACTTGCAAAATCCATGAGGATGGATAAGGCAACAAATCCCCACAATATTTCAAAAAATCCTTGAAAGAAATTAATTTAGATTCTGAGGAGGAATCCAAATTTCCCCAATGAAGAGGAAAGTAGCTGGGAAGAGGTAACAAAAGCTGGAAAAGTTGAGGAAAAGCATAAAACAGCTTTAAAGAGTCCCAAAATGGGAAGCCTAGGCTAAACAGGAAAGAAAGCATCCTGCTATTTTGGACGCAGAATTAGAAACATGCTTTGGGGAAATATGAGCTTAAATAAGCTACTCCTAAATAGATCAGAGGTGGATCAGTGATGGAGGTGATCTCAGCTCGGGGGTGAGTTCTGGGAGACAAAGAGGACTCTAAGGTTGGGAGGTTGGTCATTTGCTATAGTGGTATGTCTCTGAATTTTTTTGTTAAATTGATTTAATATGGTATGAATTGGCTACATATAAAATAACTTGGAATGGTATGTTTGAATGTTAGTACTACATTTAACAGAATCCATATTAAGGCCTTCACCTTCCATATTTTGTCTAGTTGTAGACTCAAAATATGTAGAGTAGAAACCCACAGAATCTTTAAACCAAGATCGGTTTAAATCTGAAGGAACTTAATCTCCACAGAGGATTAAATATTAAATTGGTTTCTAATAATTTTATATATATAGGTGAAATTGTATAATCATTGTTATGCTAGAAAAATCCTATATCATAACAAAAAAATTATGTGGTACAACAAAAATAAGTGCAAGGACCTTAGAATATGTATTTTGAGTTCATGTTAAAACCAAGAGGTAAATCTATACTATAGAAGGGTTATATCAATTTATAACAAGTATAGTGGCCATTGCATTCGTAGTTTACTACCAACATTGAAATAAATATCATTAAAAAGGACCCAATATACATTTAAATCCCACTAATAAATCATGAAATACATGAATATGAAATCAATAAGAAAACAATAAATGAACCGTGAACTAATAGCACGGTATAACCCCGATTTTAAATAAAGAGTGGACGCAAAAATTATATATATATATATGAACCACGATTTAAAATTGATGGGTTGAACGCAAGAGCTATATATATATATACGAATCCCAAATAGATTGGTTGAACGAATGGTCAAACCATATTAAAGTAGGTGGGTTAGTTGATTCACTGTACATGGAGGTAAATTTAAAACAATTCCTTCTACCACACCTTCGTAAATATTTCATTGCAATTTAGGGTTCTGTCAACCATGAGACAGACTGAACAAATACATCCATATAATTTTGAAACACCGCGTAGTTAACCAGGGGCAGCATTAAATCTACGAAATAACGAGTAGGCAACTAATGCCGAGAAACAAATCCCTGCGCAGAAGGTCGAGGCTTATATACTATGGGTAGAAGTTTTTTATATATGGTAGAAGGTAGTATAATCAATTCTCAAGGCAATGCAGCTATACCTATTTGCGTGAGGAATGTACGAGCATGAAACATAACAGAAACACAAAAACGCCATCGCATGAAGGGAGGAAATTACCGACATAGGAGCTCGATTTTTCCGTGGCAGGGTATTTGGCCGATATTGCCATCCACCATGAAACCAACCGACAGTATATGGATGCGAACAGCCAGTACGTGGATGACCTTGTTTACGACCGAGCCATGTTAATAAGAACATATAAACAAAATCATAAAATAGGTTCTGTCGGAGAGCGTTTGATCTCCGACGATATTAGATTTCCGGATATACAGACAAATAAAATGGAATGCGTAAATTTCTTCAATCGGATGGCAGAAATAATGAGTAACCTGAGAGCAAGGTTCCCTTTTGACCTTGATAACGCATCGATTTAAACAGAAAAAGAAAACTAAAGAAATTAGTTAATACGGCAAAAATAAAATGTCAGTAAGTATGCAGTAGTGAGGCTACCAAACTTGAGCGTGGCGATAAGAGAACTGCAAAAAGGAAACCCTTACGAGTCAAACAACTCATCTTCACGTCAAACAGCCTACCAGTATCTATGATAAGAAAAACAAGGAGATGTCGGAAACCTGAAGAGAGCGGCCAGGGAAATCTCGTCGTCTGCACCCTCTGCACAAACAACCCGTAAACGATTTAGAGACAGCATTTCCTACGATATCAGAAGAAGTTGCAGATTTAAAGCAATGATAGAGGAAGGGTTAGGAGAAACGAGAAACCTTGCTGTGGAGTCCCTTCACGGGCAGGAGATTTACACCTTCACGCTGTGTTATCATCTCTGCACAAAAACCACAGGGAAAGAATCATGCCTTAGGTAAAGGCGTTGGAAATAATGACAAACACAACCACAAGAATAATATCCAACCAAAACCCGAACCAACTATATAGATAATCATAGGCGGAGGGCGGGAGGAATGGCATCGAGTTGTTGCCACGAAGATAAATCGGATGGGTAGGATAAAAACCCTAATCCCACTGCCCCAGAAGGACAGGAAAATCCCAAAGTTGATATGGAAAAAAAAAAACCCAGCTTCGTCGATCTACTAGTACGATGCGATGTAACTAGGGTTGCAGAAGGGGTACGAAGATGCAGCATGGAGTCCTAGTTCTGGAGTCTGCTCAGCTGCAAGGATCACCCTTTTTGTACCATCCAGCTATGTGCTACGCCTCGAATGCATATTAGTGGTAGGATAACCCTAGAATTCAAAAAGCCCCAATACAGAAATTGGCGCACCCCATACTGAGCCAGAAGAGAGTCACCAAGGGAAACGTTACACGTAACGGGCGTGCTGGACATGGGTACATAAACGTCGGCGTCGAGTGCTTAAATCTCCCGATCGAGAAGCCGGCCCTGCATCCAAAACCATCAAACATCACAGTGAACACACGTTAAATCAGACCATACGATCACAAACCTATACTGCTGTGCCTATCAATAGCCAGTACACAGGGGCGTATTATGTGTATAAGAAAATCAGATTTTATACGAGCTGGTTCAAACCAAAATAATGTTAAATCGACGCAAGCGATAATGAACACCCGACGCACAACTGGTGACCGCAGTGCAGGCGGAACCATTCATACAGGTACAAACTGAGAATAACATACCCTACGGCGACGAAATTCAAGAAGGGTGGAAAATGTGAAACCACGCCACCGAATTTGATGATTAGGGTAAATGGGTAGGTCTCGACGCCACATAATTGACAATCGGACCACTGTCATAACCATTAGCAATGTGTGTCGACGTGGCATAATAAATCACCAAGTCACGGTTGTATATATCAATGAACTGGTCACCTTAATCTCCACGACGACATAGACTCGTTGACGTACTAAGCCATGATTTCGAAGTGTTATTGAGATATGGGTATATGATGTATAGTACAGGCTTGGGGGCGGGTTCAATTATATTATCAAATGCGATATACATGTGATTATAGCCATACGAATTTCATGCTAAAATAAAAAGGGAGTGTTATAAATATATATATAGGTGATATATATAGATGTGTTCCTTCGATTCATCATATTAAAGGGTAAAGATATATATGTGTTATATATATATATGTATGGGTTATATGATGTTATCAAAGGGTGTGTTTTATATATATATGCATTATATATGTGGTATATATATATATGTGGATTCAAAAATATGGTCAAGGGATGGTATATATGTATATATAGGTGTTACATATATATATGCATTATGTATGTAAGTCCATAAAGCTTATGCTTATATTATGCCTAGGAAGAATATCGTAAGGTTGTAATGTATACCTGGGGAGTATTCAAAATCCTGAAGTTGGTAAGAGATACTAGATGAGTATAGGAAATTTTAACAAGATGGAAATTAAAATTTAGCTCCTTACTCAAACAACCAGGTAAATGAAACCCCATTATATAAGTGAAAAAAAAATAAAAAATCTTAAACTGGAGGTGTTACAACACCAAGGACGGTGTTTGTTTTCAAAGGAGCAATATGTAACACCCCTAGTTTATGTTTTCAAATTAGACATTTGAACTTCAGTCCAAAGGGGAGTGGACCCCAATGGATAATTATTGTGTGGATGTAATTAATTTATTATTTATGAAAAATAAATAAAATACTTTCTATGCATATTGACCAAATGAGATTTTTGAGATCACTTGCCTAATCCATGAGGTATGGAAAGAGGCTAAGATTTTCCCCAAGAATCTTTCAAAAAACCTTGAAAGAAATTATTTCCAATTTAGATTTTTGAGGAAAAATCTAGATTTCCCCAATGATGTGGAGAGTAGTTGGGAAGAGGTAAAAAGCTAGAAAAGCAGAAAGCAGCTTTAAAAGTCCCTAAATAAGGGAAGCCTAGGCAAACAGGAATAAAAGCATCCTGTAATTCTAGATGCAGAATTAGAAACAGGATTTGGGGAGCATAAGCTTAAATAAGCTACTCAAGAACAGATTGGGGTTGGTATGTTCTGGGTAAGGATCTCAGCTCGGGGGTGAGTTCTGTGGATAAAATAACTCTAAGGTTGGGAGGACTGGTCATCATAGAAGTGGTATGCAGACAAATTTTATGAATACTTAAGTTAGATGTTGTTAGAGAGTAGTGAAAAGTGTTGTAGTGGTTATGTTGAGTTTAGTTGTTGTGTAAGGAAATTCCTTACTTTTAACAGAATTACACAGAAGAAATAACTCTTCTAAATTTCTGTATGGTAGTAGGAATAAATTCTAGGGAGCACTATCAACTAGAATCTCTAAACCATTGGGTGGCTTAAATTTGGAGATAGTATAAATAATTCCGTAGAAGGAGTATAGTGTAACTTTAATCTGCTTCTATATTAAATAAGTAGATGAACAGAAAAATATAGTTTGGACATTGCTAGTCAACTGCTATGAATGTAATCCAAAAGTAAGAAAAGATCTAGCTCAAGTAAACTATAATCTCAATTAGGAATAAGTATTCTGTGGAAATAATACCAGAGAATCCTATTCAGTACAAGTAAACTGATATGTAAATCTGTAAAGAAAATTTCTCCTACCAAAATAAGTACTAGAAAATTATGAAATAAATCTATTGCTTCTTATTGTTGGTTCAATTAACTGCATCTAGCATAATACACAAATTTATAAAACATGCATATACATTTTCTGAAGATATAAATAGAAGAGAATAAGAATTATTGCATGCGATGGAAGGATCATGCAATTTATTAAACTCTTGTATGGGGATCAAATTATAAACTACAAGGAGTTAAGTTGAGGGTTAAGTATACTGCATCACTTATTTAATAGACAGAGGATATCCATAAGGTATGCTTGAAACAACCCATAACCAGTAAGTAAATTTATTCTCATCAATAGTATTTCCAAATTTTATAGACTGATATGCAAATTGGAAGTGCAAAAAGCTATTCTTTATAAAATTATTTGAGGAATAATTAAAATCCTATGGTTGAGAAGTCAACATATTCTTGATAATTTATCTCTGTACAGGTGATTATAATTATCAAATGTGAGAGTTCCTACATATTACTTTGACATATATGTATTTTCTGAATATTTAGAAATCTGGTAGTAAACGAAAGGAATTTTGTTGACCTGAGATTTTGGAAAAAAAATTAAAATATACATATATATTAAATTTATCAAATAATTTCGATAACTTTGCCATAGATCAAAATATTGATCTATACGCTCTACACTATCAGGTGTGGAATTACTAGAATAAATTAAATCAAACCCATGTTTACACATTCACAGAGGCATATAATTAATCTATATAGAAGAGCGTATACATCAACTGATATGGAATATATACACAGATATCAGCTAACGTAAATCTCAGCTGATATAATATAAAACAAATCATATAGAAGAAAATAAAAAGGAACTGGAAAGTCCAGTCGACATTGTTTCTTGACTGAATTAAATATTAAACAGTCTGAGTTGAAAATCTAGAAATGCAAACGAGAAGGTTAATATATATTCTCAACACAAAGTAAAACGTGATAGCAGAGTAGGCTAGCACTCAGAATAGGAGCAAACAAATTCAAGCAATATACGATCCTCAGAGTCGACAGTTGAAGAGCAACATTTTACCAACCTGTAAATGGAGAATTTAACCCTGGGTTAGTATGGGAATAAAAATTCGAAGAGGAGCTATAAACCATAGCTAATGGCAACTCAACAGAAGAACGAGAATACCTGCAATCAAAATAAATAGGAATTAAATTACTCACAGAGGAAAGGTCAAACTCAAAACGTATCAATAAGTTCACTGAAGTAACTTGGCGTAGTATTATTACATATGGGTCGAATGGAAATACTTACCATTCATGACTTGCGTCGCCGAGACAGAATGAACCAGAAGTAGTCATCCTAACAGAGGACAAAATGAAAAACTAAGTTAAGTTCTGCGGGTTTGAAGCCAACCAATAACTTTTGTTCAAGAACAAAAAAAGTCGAATTATGAAAAAAATACGTACAAATATATAATTTCCCCCAAAACCAACATAAATCTCTGAGAGGAAGAAAATAGAAATTACTAGGGTATGGAATTTGTAAATCAACAAAATTTATTATGCGTTATTGTCCAGAACAAATCTCGTTTTCAACATACAAAGTAGGAAAAGGACTCTCAGAAAATTTCGAAGAAGAATCCAATTTCAATTCCATAGACTAACATAAAATTTTATGACGATAACAAATGGAGTTACCTGGGTGATGGAAACGCCTTGAGTCCAAGTAGAAAAGTGCTGGAAGTCGTATGGATAATGCCTCACAGTCGGATTTCTAACTGAGGAACGATTTCTGGAATGGAAAAGACCTCGGAGAAGAATGAACAGGAAATTTGGAGGGTTTTAATAGAAACATATATGATAACCCTAACCATATCCGACGCTACACTTGTCAGTCATCGCGTGGTCTTCTCAAGGATCGATAAACGAAAATCCATAAGTCATAAACCCTAAATCGTATCACATGATGTAGTACGCATACAGATAAGACCATTAACTCAATGCACAGAGGAGTCTTGTCTGAGATTAAATAAATGATATCTTGTGAGGCTCGAGGAGAAGAAATCTCCATTGAATTAAATATACACCTACCCTTTAGGATTGGCATAGTACATAAAAATGTATGGAGTTAATCATACCTACAGTATCGTTGGGCCAATGAGAAAATCAAATCAAGTGTTAACCATAAGTAAGGGAACGACGTTATATGTAAAGTCCACGAAACAAATAACATAAATAAAACATGTGGCAATGACATTATATATGACGTGGAGTGATCATAGCGCCATGAACCACTTTACAAGATCATCATTTTTATCATATATATATATATATATATATATATATATATATATATATATATATATACATAAGATTAAATCCTTATAAAATTTGCGATTGTTAAGTATAAGTATGGAACACATACTTTATGTTATCAATGTAATTAAATGGAAAATGAGGCTTAATGCTAGAAATATAATGACCCTTATACCAAGTAAGGAATTAAGTGGGATTATATATAGATCTGAGGGTATACTAATCATGGCTATGTATATATATATATATATATATATATATATATATATATATATATATATATATATATATATATATCTGGGAAATTATATTAGTAGAAATATGGTTCCAAATTAAGTTAATATTCAATTGTGGAATAATAAGGTATATGTAGAGTTATATACATTAGTTAAGAAGGTAGACAAGCTTACTGTAAGTGGAATTATAACATAGAAAATTGAAAAAAAAAAAAAATAGTAGGAGAGACATTATATCCACATTTATTTCGTGGCTTAATATTTCCCTTTCCTCTCGCCTTTTTTTTGTAATCTCTCATTTTTATCCACTGAATCAGTTCTTTTTCGATCGTGCCTTCATAGGAAATTCCTTTGGTTTCCCATGTTCACAAAATTGGAAACCTAAAATCCAATTCTATTTGGAACAAATACGCAAAATAACATAAAGACTTCAGAATAAGTACTACATGCTTTCCATAAGAGAGAAAATTAAAAATAAATAATTAAATTCATAAATACATTTTGCAAAAATACTTCATGCCTTCATAGAGACATTTCGAAAAAATACTCCATGTCTTCATAGAGACATTTTGCAAAAATACTTCATGCATCCATGCACCCAAAAAAACTTAAAAAAAATATTTTGCACCCAGAAAAACTTTCAAAACAAATTTCCCCAAAAAAATTTCACACCCAAAAAAACTTAAATTTTTCTTTTGCCAAAAAGAATTTTGCACATAGAAAATATTTGCACCTTGACAGAAAAAGAATTTGGACCCTCACACCTTCGCAATTTTCGGACCCTCACACCTTCGCAATTTTCGCTAGTTCAGAATGGTGTGTGGAATTAATCTTTCGAACAAGAGTATTTATATACAACTCTCGCCCGAAATATCACGTCGGCTTTGGATTAACATTTAATAAACTCTCGCCAGAGAGATTAAGACATTCTCATCCAAGAGTATAATAAACTCTCGGACGAGAGTTTATAGAACTCTCAGATGAGAGTTCGCCTTGGCTAAACTCTCGGCCGAGAGTTGGCTTGTGTAAACTCTCGGGGGGAAAATATCGGCCAAGAGTTTAGCCGCTCGGTTAAATGTAACATGTGGTGGTTTAAACTCTCGGTCGAGAGTTTTATAAATATCTTGTCTGAGAAATTATCTCATCCGAGAGTTTCTGGTCAACAAAAAACCTAGAAAATTCTGCAGTTTTCAGGAACCTACAACTTTGGAGGGGCGGAACAACTACAAAAACAAAATGTTATATTTCGGACCAGGTACCATTACATTCATCTCTGAATCTAGTTTCTGATGATGTAAGATTTATGGAGTTTCATTAAAAATTTCAATTTGTTATTAATTTTATACTAAACTGTGTCACTGTGTAATTTCATTGTTCGAAAAATTGCACTGAATGAAAATTCAATAACTTTAAAATGGCAACACCAAAAAATTTAGAAAAATCATATTGAAATTCCACTCCTTGTCTTCTTGAAAAGGGTACTCTCATTTTTCTTATTGATGATCACATTGAGGAGAAAATCTAGGGCTCATAAAATGTACTGAAACATCACCGTTTTTTTGTCTTCGTCTATTTCAAAAAATAATAAAAAATAGTAATTTAATCTGAAAATTACCAAAACATAGTGAGTGCACTAGTGCAATATATATATATATATATATATATATATATATATATATATATATATATATATATATATATATATATATATATATTATGCTGATATGGTTTATTTCCAAAAAATTAATAACCTTCCCTAAAAAAAGTTAGGGTTCAAAAAGTGACTATTTATGTTTGCCTGAAAATTTCAAGTATATGCTGTTAGTAAACAACAAATTTACCCCTCTACATGTCAATATTTTTTTTTTAAATATGAGTATGGAGGTAAGACAATTCTCTACAAATCTTGTTTTTATGTCAAAGCATAATTTGCATTAAAAATATGAGTTTAGTGGAGTTGAAGTTGAAAAAACATAGAAAATTACAATTTTCAACGTTGAAAAAGGGCAAAAAGTGTTTCCCAAATTCATATTTTCACTAAAAGTGCTATTTATATTTGTATAAATTTCTTCCAAAAACTTCCATCTAAAGCCCCAATCATCCTCAAAGTATTCAATTCTTCGTTCAACACACAGGTGAACAAATTAGAAATATCTATTTCCTCAATTGACCATATAGAAGTGGATCCATCATTGACAAGACATATCAAATGGTTCCTGCATATTGCTAATGACATACACCATATGTCAGTGATTGAAACAAATGATTTTTTTTTATTATTATTACATCAAAATAGTAGATTGTATACCCACATCAAGGATAATCTTTATACTCTATGTCAGAAAATAGAGCCAAAACAATTTACTTTTATAAGACACTCCATTCTGAGGAGGTGAAGTGCCACCAAATGGAAGATCAACCCTTTGTTAAACCCTATCAAGACTACTGTAAACACAAAATTTAGACTGCATTTTATCATAGATATGTTTTAGAACAACCCAGTCATATTTGTTGCTTCTTATATTTTCCAATAACAAAAAGAATCCCGAGTCTCCAATTCGTATTCAACTAATTTTTTTAAGGCCTTTGTAAATGGATTCATTACAAAATATTTTTGTGAATGGGATAATTTAGTTGGTAAGGATAAAACTACCATTGCTCCAACAATAGACTCTACTATGTATCTTGAATCTATGAATCACAAATGAAAATCAGACATGCCTCCATTTTGATTAAGGTATTCAACAACAAAATAGTTGTCTTCATTATTGAGGAAAGGAACCATAAATCCAAATTCATTTGTACAAATATGCTTGTAGTGCAATAAGAAATAAGGGTTTTGTAAAACATTCTTCCATTGCTTACAAACAGTGCTAAACTTTATCACAACCGATAAAGGGAGCCAAAGGAAGATAATTTCAAGAATTTCAAATGGAATACAATTCCAATAGTTGGATCCATGATAAAACAAGGAAATCACCTAACCTAAAAGAAAACAAACTTGATATCAATTTTTTTTTTCAATTAGTACTGAATAGAATTAAAATTAACATACATAAGTGATTTTCCATCTACAAATATAGTAAAATTCACATATACATAATGTATAAAATCATATGAGCGATAATAACATTATTACAATAGTGAAAAGGAACTCAAAATTTTATAAACATAATGTTTACAATCCAATATTATTAATCTTAATAAATCTATTTTTATGTCCCTAGTAATGTCTGTGTTTAATATTGATGTAAATGTTTGATGTTCAATATAAATATTAACTTAAAACATTTTTTTTTAATATTAAAAAGATTTATCTTATAAAGGTCACCTTATAAAATAAAATAATGCTACATTGGACAAACGATATAAAAATACTAATTTTTTTAATTCTAATGTCATTGAACCTAAGTAAACCCAAAGTTATCAATCCTATTGTTTAATGAAATATATATATTGATGTTTAACGTCAATGTTCACATTAATGTATAAATGTAAAATTTACTTTTATATAAATTTCTATTTTTAAAATTAACATCTATATTTATTATTAATATTAATATTAATTAACATTAAAAGAGATATTGATATTTAATATTTATATTAATAATTTCTTATTTAATTTGAAATATTTATTTTTATTATTAATGTTAATATCAATGTATATTATTAAATTATTAATGCTAATATCAATCAATATTAATTTTAATAATATAAATGTTAGTTTTAAATATTTAATATTAATAATAATAATATTATTATTAACAAAAACAATAATATTAATATTAATCATGAAAATGTTTATAATAGTGATACTCTAAATATAAATATAAATATTAATGCTTTATATGTTAATTTTAAACATTTATGTTTATCAGTATTTATTAATATTAATAAAAACCATGAATATTGAACTTAATAACAAACATAGATATTGAAAAATTTAAGGTAATTAATAAGAAAATTTAGCAATATCCAGTAATATCTATTATCTATATTTCATGAATGATCCTATTTATATATGGATGAATCTCACTAGTGCATGAATATTAATTCTATAAATTTTTATATCATGTATTATTTAATAATTGAAAAAATAATTTAATAACTATAATAAATATATATTAAATATATGTTTACAATTACACTTTCATCTAATTTAATTAAATGGTAAAAAATAATATAAATGTAAAAATATAAAATAATTAATATTTGAAATTTTATTAATATAGGTTGCAATGATAATATAAATTATAATAATTGTATTAGTTGTATTATTTTAATGTATCAATATATTAATAGTATTATATATTAATAATATTTATATTAAATGTATTAATTATATTATATTAACATTATCAATATTAACAATATTAATAAGTTAAAAATATTATTAAATAAATAATCAAAAAATTTCAGGCAGATGAAAAGAAAAAATCTTTAATATCCAGTAATATCTATTATTTGTATTACAAGAATGACTTTCTTTGTATATGGATGAATCTCACTCATGCATTAATATTAATTCTATAAATTTTTATATAATTTATTATTTAATAATTGAATGATAATTTCATAATTATATTAAATATATATTTACAAATATAATTTGATCTTGATAATAAGTATTTCAATTTAATTAAATTTGATTAATATAGATTATAATGATAATATAAAATAAAATAAAAATTAGAATTTGAAATTTGATTAATATAGATTGTAATGATAATATAAATTGTATAAATTATATTATATTAAAGTATCAATATATTTACAGTGTTATATTATATATTAATAATAGTTATATTTATTGTATTAATTATGTTATATTAATACTAAAAATATAATAAATAAATAATCAATATTAAAGTAAACTTATGATATGTGCTTCAACTAATTTTATTTATTATTAAAATTACTAATTTAATATTATAAATGATATGGGCTTCAACTAATTTTATTTATTATTAAAATTAATAATTTAATATTAAATTATTAATTTTAATAATAAATAAAATTAGTTGAAGCACATATCATTTATAATATTAAATTAGTAATTTTAATAATAATAATATATATATATATATA
Organism: Pinus albicaulis; assembly: GCA_034641835.2. Classification (NCBI taxonomy): domain Eukaryota; kingdom Viridiplantae; phylum Streptophyta; class Pinopsida; order Pinales; family Pinaceae; genus Pinus; species Pinus albicaulis. Next base: position 734,643,247 of record CM076578.1, on the reverse strand, counting down.
ATTAATTTAACAAATAAATAGTTTTATTATAAATTATTATAAATTTGACATGTATAAAGCCAATAATGAAAGTAAAATGAATAATTTTTTAGTTACAACATGTCATTGGCATATGATATGTTAGAGTCTGTCACATTATCTATATTTCTTTGGAAAAACTAATGAATTTAGCAATGTAATAAAATAAATTTTCATTTAAATTTTAATATTTTATGTAAAAAAAAAATTATTTTTAATAATATTTGTTTGTTATTTAATTTTTGTAGATTTTAAAAATATTTCTCAATCAGAAAAAAATATTCATTAATGTTGTAGATTTTTAAAATATTTCTCAATCATAACAAATATTCACTAATTTTTTAATGTTTAGATATTTTGAATATCTTTAAAATTCTTTATTTAAACATTTTATAATATTCTTGTATTTTTCATTATAAATAAAAAAATAAAAAAATACTTTATCTGTTCTAAATCTCCTTTTGTCTCTCAAAATATAATTGTCTGAATTTTTATGGAATTAGTTTTCTCTAACTAACTAATATGACTACTCTTAGTTTAACATCAGCATTTAAAGTAAACATATTCTACATATATTTTAATAATTGTTATATATTATTTATAAAGTATGGTTTAGCGATTCATAAACAAACATTCATATTTATATGACTAGTACACATGGATAAAACTCTTTTTCCTTATTGTTAGAACTCTTTTTCTTTATTGTTAATTGTTAATGGTTAAACATTTCAGTTTTATTAATTTTTCATAGTTTCAATGCATCTACCATTGACTATTGCAATATGTTCTTGCTGATACTGTCTTTTGTTTTCTTGCATACTTTTAAAAGCTTAATATTTTAACATTTTGTTCTAGGGTTCAATCAATCAAAGATGGAAATCTCATTGTAAATATGTCTTAATATTAGGAAATTAAAAAAACATATTTTTAAACTAATACTCTTAAGATGTCTACAAAAATATTTTATCATTTTAACCTTAATGCCAAATGATTTATACATTTGGAGCCTTGGATTGTAAGATTTTATTTTCTATCCTAATCCAATGTTTTGAGCAAAAATTTCTTTTAAAAAAAGCCCCAATATATTTACATAATCATTCACAAGTTTAGATTGTTTGTTCAATCACTTCAATCAACTTATTAAAGAATTGCTTAGCTTAGTCTCTTTATTCACCATTTTAGGGAGACACTTCAAATGTTTTTTTTTAATAACCATTTGGTTGGTTTCATCTATAAATCCAAATACTTTTTTTCATAATCATTTGGTTGGTTTCATCTAGAAACCCAAATACTTCAACCTTAATTGCAAATCCATTATTTGAAAACAAAAATAAATATGAAAATGAATGGCTACTAATTTTCATTTGGTTTCTATACACCACTCACATAGAAATAAAACATCATCAAACAAGTAAACAATAGTGTTTAATAATGAATTCAAATTTTTGTTTTTATTTTTAATCATATTTATTACTTATTTAATTTGTGTAGATTTTAAAAATATTTATGAATAAGACAAAATATTCATCACTGTTGTCGATTTTAAAAATATTTCTCAATAACAAAAAATATTCATTAATGTTTTAATATTTAGATTTTTTAACATTTTTAAAATTCTTTATTATAAATATTTTACAATATTTCTATATTTTTCATTATAAATAAAAAATTAAAACTTACTCTATCTATTTTCTTTTGTCCTTTTATATCCAAAATATAATTGTCTCAATTTTTATGAAATTAGTTTTCTCTAACTAACTAATGTGACTACTCTCAATTTAACATTTTCTTGCAAAATTTGAAGTAAACATATTTTGCATATAATTTTATAATCATGATATATTATTAATGATGTATGGTTCAGCAATTACTAAACAAAAATTCATATTAAATTAGCATTAGGTTATTGCATTTTTCAATTTAGTGATATTCTCAGTACTAGGTTGTTGGGATCAGACATTGCATAAATACACATGGATAAAACTCATTTTACTAATTTTTAGAACCCTATTTCTTTATTGTTAATTTTTAATGGTTAACCATTTCAGTTTTATTAGTTTTTCATTGTCTTCTATTGCAATATGTTTTTGTTGGCTTTTTATAGTGTCTTTTGTTTTCTTGCACATTTTTAAAATCTTAATATTTTAAGAATTTTTTTTAGGGCTCAATCAATGAAAGATGGAAATCTCAGTGTAAATATAAGTCTTAATCTTAGGAAATTAAAAAAACATATTTTTTTAAACTAAATTCTTAAGATGTGCACAAAAATATTTTATCATGTTAACATTAATGCCAAGTGATTAATACATTGGGAGCCTTGGATTGTAAGATTTATTTTCCATCCTACTCCATTTTTTTTAGCAAAAAATTCTTTCAAAAAGAAAGCTCCAGTATACTTACATAATCATTCATAAGTTTAGACTCTTTGGTCAATCACTTCAATCAACTTATTAGACAATTGCTTAGCTTGATCTGTTTATTCAGTCATTTTAGTGAGACACTTCGAATCTGTTTTTCATAATCATCTAGTTGGTTTCATCTGGAAATCCAAGTACTTTTTTCATAATCATTTGGTTGGTTTCATGTAGAAACCCAAGTACTTCAACCTTAGCAGGAAATCCAATATTTGAAAACAAATATAAATATGAAAATGAGTCGCTACTAATTTTCCTTTAGTTTCTATACAAAACATCATCAAATAAGCAAACAATAGTGTTTAATCATGAATTCAAAGTTTTGATTTTCCCTTGACATTAAGAGACATATACTTTGCTTTATATTTATTGGAGATATTCCTTTTCATATGGAAACTGAATTTTAACTCTTGTGCAGTTCTAAGGAATCAATGGCAACCAGTGCCAAGAATTCAATAAACATGTATAGATGATTAATTTATATAGAGTACTGTTTAAGCCACTATTCACTCCATATTATTTTAAAACAATCACATTAAACGTTTTAATTTTAGTGCATGCAGTTATGAGGATGTTTGCATTTGAATAACAACACATTGCATTAGCAAGAAGTATAAGATAAAGAAGCCCACAATTACAGATACCACTAGGCTCCCAACTGAGATACTTGGTCTCAATGACCTAAGAGGGGTTTTAATGATGGAGGCTTAGGGAATGCTTAGTAGAGAAGAAATAAGCAGACTAGTTGGATTACTTCTAGATGGGAAAAGCAGTGCAGTGGAACCTCTACTCCGGGGGGATAATATTTCGTTTGGTAACCCTTTTATATAGTGGGGATCAAGTGTGTGTAGGGGTAGAAACATCCTCAGGAATTACTACGAAAGGAGTCTACACTTAAGTTCATACAATCCCAATATTTCAAAGACTTGAAGTGTTATGATGAATAATACATTGTTGTGTGTGAGGACTTGAAGGAGAAATGACTCCTATAATGAGGATGAGTAAAAGTTTTTGGAAGCTTTCAAAACTATGGAGTAGGACTTGAAGGGGGCTTTATGATTATTTTTCTTTTAAGGGTATAGTTGATCATATATGAGGAGAAAAACGAAGATGAAATGGATAAGTCATGATTGTGAGAATTATCTATCATGTCCATCATGCTCATAATGAAATCAAAATTTCAACAGGTTTATGGTATCAAAACAAAGAGGGCTTGAGTTTTACATACCTCCCACTTTCTATTGAGACTGGAACAAATTAATAAAGGCTTTAAGGCAAAATATCTAGAACTGAGCCTCTGTATCAAATAGAAGCTCCATGTACCTACTTACATAGTAAATCTATTATATACCATTCAATGTATTAAACTTAGGAAATTTCACTGCAATTTTGGAAAAAACCAATGAACCATAAACTTGGGCTAAGTTGGATATCAAATTGAAACCTGTGAAGAAACAAAAAAACCTACACGACAGATCCTGTTTATGAAATAAAAATTGCAGCATCTCACAATTTGTTCGATTTCTTTTTAAATAAGCTTTAATTCTTTTTGTATTGAATTTGTTTTGTGGAATTTGAATGACAACTGTTTCAATTTAACAAAAGTGTATTAAATAAATAATATGGAACATGAGACACACACACCTCCAATGGTGGTGCTCCATGGAGCTCCATTGAAGGGCATCATTTTAATTGTAATTTACATAATTAAATTGTAAGTTACATTATTATGTAATGTACAATTATTAAAATATAAAAAATATTATTAAAACAATAAATTATCATTAAAATATTAAAAAAATTATTGTTACATAGAAATTAAACATAATAAATTCCTATAATACCAAGAAAAAATATTTCATTGGTGTGTTACTTTATTATTAAAATCAATAAAACACAATAAATTCTATATCATTAATTGTGAATGAATCATTTCTCGGTTTGAGAATCTGAAGATGCATAGTTTCACGTTTTGAATGGTTATGAATGACAATGAACATGTGTTTATATAAGACATTTCATAGTTTTATTCTCTTGCTATAGGACATGTTTCATAGTTTTATGGTGGTTCAAATAGTGGAGCCCTTTTTTAGAAGTTTCATAAAGGAACAACTACAATGATGTGAATTTAATTTGCATTAATCATCTGGTCAATAGTTAATGGCACAATAAAATTTTAATCATAATTTGGTAAATTTTTTATTTAAGCGACGTTTAATCATTTGATTTAGATATGAAAACAAATTATGTTCATCAATTTTATCCATTAATATAATGGAAATGATAAAAATATTCGAGCATCTTGTATTTTTATTAAGATCCAATAACTATATATATATATAGATAGATATATATATTTCAACATTCCTAAATTAAAAAAAATTCAAGAAGTTACCAAACTAATGTGATTCAATGCAAATACTGAATGTAACCCAATTTATTTTTATTATTATTATAAAATGATTTCGAAAACATATTCATCGTTATTAAATAAATTTTTTTATCAATATTGATATATTAAATATTATTTAATTAATATATTAATCATTCTTTTTATTATAATATTATTTATTATTATTATTGCTTTTCATCTTTTAAATTTTTTTGGTATTATAATTAATTAATTTTAGTAATATAATTAATAAATTAATTTAGTGTAATTATAATAATTATAATTTTAAATACTATTTATTAATATGTTAATCATTATTAGTATTCCTAATATATTCAAAATTATTATTATTATTATTATTATTATTTTGTCTGATCATCATTAATATATTAAATAATTATAAATATTATCATTAATAATATATTTTTTACCATTTATTTCTATATTAATGATTATTATTAATATAAGTATATTTATTGTTATTATTATTATTATTATTATTATCATTATTATTAAAAACCATCTAAATAAAACTAAATTCTAAGATTGATTTATTTTATTTTTATTAAAAATTTCAAAAAAAATAAAAAAATAAAAATAAAATTACAAAAGAAAAAAAAAATATATATATATATATATATATATAAACAAAATAGATGTAAGTGAGTAGTCGAGCCTTTCTATTCATAAAAAGACTACTAATGTTGCCAACCTCCTGACTCTCGTCTAAACCGGGATTGGGCCGCATACTAGAACACAATGAAGGAACATTCTTGCGAGTTAACCTCCTGACTACTCACTTCCCTCTTAGCCCAACTATGTTGCGTGTCGAATCACGCTATCCATTGTTATAAACATTATATCAACACTGTATCGACTTCTGACCACCTGACTGGCTACTGCGATTCGACTTTCACCCAACTGTCTTTCGACTGCCTGATTGACTTGAATTTAACACGGTCCTGAATTCCTACAACCCGCCCATGAAAAAAATATTTTATTTTCTCGTTTGCTTGCGAAGCAAAATTTTCTAATATTATAAAGCCCCTAAATAATATTAAACCATGGAAATTTTATTCTAAATCCAGTCAATAATATTAAATCTTACGATTATCAACTATTAGATCAATAAAGCGAAGAAAGTGAATAAGAAGGAATATATATATATATACATTCATTTTTGTAAATGGTTATTTCTTTCCCAAAAAAATAAAATAAAATTGCAAAAAAAGTATTGAAAAAAATTTAAAAATATTCAAATGTGCAAATTGAAGGCCGGAGGTCGGGCCTTTTTATTTCATAAAAACATTTCACAAGTTTCTGAATTTTCGACTCCCGACTACTGTTTGCAGATGGCACAACATAGTCGAAGAAAATGAATGAACTTTCTCCACACGCATCCTTTCGACTACAGACGACCACGGTGGAGGTCGGGATCGCAGTTATCGTTCACACAAAGTTGAATTTAATAGCATCACGACTTTCGACTATCCGACTGCATTCTGCTCTGAATAAAAATAAAATATTTTATTTTTCAGTTTGTGTGCCAACTATAATTATTCTTTTGGCTTTCTTTATTATTTCTTTTTTAAACAAACTCTAAAATAGTAAGAAGTCATGTTTCAAAAAAATATTCCCCCAACTCTGACCACACAACGTCAACTCCGTTTTCACACACAAATGGTTGAAACATCTAGTCACTGGAATGAATAATTAACAAGTTTTATGCAAATTTATTGTTGGACGTCCTGAGGGTTTAAACAAAATTGATCAACTTTCTTGCTTTCCGCTTTTTATTTTGCACTCTCTTCTCCACATCTTGTTTATAATGGTTATATGAAACTTATTTCTCATGAGAAACTATCAAGTTCAAATTCACTACAAGCTTTTTGATTTCTAAAGATGCACTGCCAAACAAAATTGCATTAATAAATTTTTGGGCATATAAAAAACCATAACTTTTTTAGAGTATATCTCTAAAAATATAGCAAACTAAGATCTGTATTGTGAACAAGATGTTCACCACTATATTGCCTTAATGTGTTCCAAGTTTTATAATATAAAATAATATAGAAAAAAATTATAGTGAAAATAACAAACTAACACAAATTTAAAAAGCATATAAAAACTCTAACATCCTTGAAACATATTTCCAAAAATATAAAAAACCAAAATTTGCAATTTGAACCATATATTACCTAAAATGTTTTCTCATGCTACATATTATCTCAAATGTATTAAGTTCTATATCTGGTTTTTGATTAACAAGAAGTTTATATAAAACTTAACACACTTCAGGGTATTTAAAAATAAACATTTATGATATCATGAATGTCATGTTTTATAAACATGTTTGCACATGCCTAAATGAAATTCTTTAAAGTTATTTTTTTCTTATCAAAATTATGTGTTTGATATTTTTTATAAGGTGGATAGATAGTTCTTCTATTTTAGATTAAAGTTAACCCTAACTTAACCACATAGTGCCAAATTTTTATGCCAATATCTCATCTTACTTGTAATCCACTCGTGCCATTCCTTCGATTCATCTAATTACTCACTTCGATGCCTGCATTATCATATGTTATCTGTTATCTTCATCTTTTCCAAGGCTATAAACCTCTTCGGAATCTCCTGTACCTATTACAATTCCACCTACATTCCACTTGCCTTGCGTCAATGTCTTCACTAATCTTATAAACCTTTTATAGGATCATTTTTGGTAGCCTTTTGAAATTGCTTCACCGATTCTGCAAAAATGGGAGGAGTCTGTTAAAAGGCATACTAGACTGGGGTGACTCTCTTAAAAATTTTGTATGAATTGTTTTTTTGTGATAGTTTGTTCTGGTACATGAATATACATAAGAGGTTTTTCGTGTGAAAAAAAAAACAACTTTTATTAATCTCCATTATCTCTTGTTGCTGTACTTTCCACATTACAGTTCTCCAATTCATGTTTGCGTTACAGGTGCGCAGCATAGAAAAAATTTCATTCTTGTTGAGATTTATTTTAATTAAATTTGGAGAAAATCTTATGAATATGACAATAATAGGATTTGTTGCTAAATTGACTCCATCTAATCTTGATGTGGAGTTATTGCATCCTATTTTGTTGTTATTGAATTTATGATTCAGTTTCTACTCCCAGATATAAAATGTAAGCCCGTAGAGGCAAATATTCATGAGGGATGTGAGGTGAGTGGAAGAGAAGTGCAGATGAGTAATTCTGCTGTTGTATTCTTCTGTTGATGAATGAGATTGCCGATGCCTCTGTTTGGTGGACATAGCCCAGATTGGTTGGGTGAACCATGTTAAATCTGTCTCTCATGTTTTATGTTGTGCATCTGTGTGTTTTATTTAAGTTTTCGCTTTGTTTTTCTCCTAAAAATTGGTATCAGAGCAAGAGTGAGCAATCAGAGCCAGAGTGTTGAAAGGATTGGGCATCGTGGACTGTTGCACGAATCAGGCAACGTTGATTTTATAACACAAAGCCGTGTTATATATGTGCGTAGAAGCCATGGACCGTGGTTGTTGCTGAGGTCGCAAGAGCTGGGGGTTGAGCAGTGCTGTGGAGGTTGTAAGATTTCATTTAGCCATGAGCTGTATTCATGACTTTGTAGAACCGTGAATGAAGATCTGGTCTGTGTATTGCATGAGAACAACCCCACGGCACTGCCATCCTGTAAACATAGTTGAACAACATTATGAGGGCCGAGTCTCCTACGTGCAGCTGTGTCAAGCACCATAGACTGTTAGGCCGGGTTCGTTGTGGAAAATGCCATCTTTTTTTGAAGTCATGGTCGTGTGAGTGAAGAGAATAGCTGCCGGCCGTGAGTTGGAGGATGTTGGGCTGGGTGGACTGTTGAACAAAGGCTTGTAAATGGCGAACGACTTATGAACGGTGAAGTGTTGTGTTAATATGCTGTTTAAAATCGATTTGTTTTGATATGCCTTTTTTAAATCGATTCGTATTGAAATGTGAAATGAAGAATCAATTTAATTGTATTCATTTAAATCGAGTTGTATATGAAATGCATATTGTATATCAATTGTAAATTGATTTGTATTTTAAAATGCCTTTAGTATTCATTTAAATCGATTGATTGTAATATCGATTTATTGGATTGTAATATCGATTTAAATGGGTCTGGTAAGGATTGTGATATCGATATTATATATCAAGTTATTATAATATGTCATTAGATTGGGCCTAGGGCCTAGGGGATAGGGAATTTTTTATGAAGGGTATTTTTTTTTATCAAAATTATTAATTTTGATTAAAATAAAAATCTTCATTTATTAAGATTTGTGATTGGAGATTTTTTGACACAAGCTACTCGAAATGGAAAAAACACAAAGTGATCGATTTGAGATCGAGAAGTTTAATTGGAAAAACAACTTCGAGATCTGGAAAGTTAAGATGCATGATATACTCGTGCAACAAGGCGTGGTGAAGGTGGTTTTGGGAAAAGCCAAACAACCTCTCGCCATGACAGATGACGAATGGAGTGACATGGAAGATAGAGCACTGAGCAACATTCGATTGTGTTTGGCGGATGATGTTTTGTTTAACATTGTGTCAGAGAAAACTGCTGTTGGTTTGTGGACAAAGCTTGAAAATTTGTACATGAAAAAATCCTTAACAAATAGGATTCTTCTGAAGAGACAGTTATACAGCTTGCGCATGAAGAAGGTACGATGATAATTGATCATTTGAATACCTTTAATACTCTCTTGGTGCAGTTAGAAAGTATAGAAGTAAAATTTGATTCAGAAGATAAAGCTGTAACTTTATTATGCTCTTTGCCTGAGTCATGGGATCATTTTGTTACTTCTATATGTCTTAGTTCATCAGAAACCCTTGAATTTGATGATGTGGTTGGAGCTTTGTTATCTGAAGAAATAAGGAAAAGGTCAAATTCAGAAACCTCTACATCAGAAGCAATGATGGTTAGAGGTCGTTCTAAAGAAAGATGCTTTAGTAAGCAGAACAACTCACGGTAAAAATCGAAGGGGAAGAAGAGTAAGGTAAAGTGTTGGTTTTGTGGCAAATCAGAACATTTGAAGAAGGACTGTTGGAAGAGACAGAAAACATCCAAAGGAAACTCTTCGATAGAGAAGAAAGAAGCAAACACGACAGATATAGGTTCGGCATCCGTTTTAGGTATGAGTGATGAAGTGTTATCAGTTAGTTTGTGTAATCATGATCAACATTGGTTATTAGATTCTAGTGCACCAAATCACATGTGCATTCATAGAGAGTGGTTTAAATCTTATAAATCAATCAATGATGGAGTTGTTTACATGGGAAATGATGTCTCATGTAATATTGTGGGAATTGGAAGCATACAGATTAAAATGTTTGATGGAACAAATAAAATATTAACTGATGTAAGACACGTGCCTGAACTCAGAAAAAACCTCATTTCTCTAGGAGTGATAGACACAAATGGATATAAAACCCTTATTCAAGGTAGAGTAATGAAATTTTATAAAGGAATTTTACTAGTAATGAAAGCAAAGCAGGTTGGAAATATTTTTCAATTAGGAGGAAGAACAGATTCAAATCATGTTTGTACAGTATCTGAAAATGATAGTAATTCTATTTGTCTATGGCATGAACGGTTGGGCCATATGAGTGAAAGAGGATTAAAAATTTTATTTGATCGTAAGTTACTTCCTAGTTTAAAATATTCTAAGTTAGATCTCTACGAACATTGTATATTTGGGAAACAAAGCAAGCAGAAGTTTAAAACTGGAAAACATACTAGTAAGGGAATCCTTGATTATATCCATTCCAATGCTTGGGGTCCATCTCCTATGACCTCATATGGAGGACCATCATATTTTGTATCTTTTATTAATGATTTCTCTAGAAAAGTGTGGGTCTATATGTTAAAGAAAAAGTCTGATGTATTCACAGTTTTCAAACAATTTAGAGCATTAGTAGAAAACATCACTGGAAGAACCATTAAATTTTTAAGAACTGACAATGGTGGTGAGTTTACTTCAAAGGAATTTGATAATTACTGCAAGGAAGTTGGGATCGAAAGGCATATAACTATTGCTTATACTCCTCAGCAAAATGGAGTTGTTGAATACATGAACAAGACTCTTTTAGAGAGAGCAAGAAGTATGCTTAGTAACGCCAATTTGCAGAAGGAACCTTGGACAGAAGCAGTATCTATGGCTTGCTATTTGATAAATTGATCACCATCAACTGCAATAGGATGCAAAATTCCTCAAGAGGTATGGAAAGGTCATCCTTGTGATTATTCTAAAATGAAAGTTTTTGGTTGTCATGCATATGCTCTAATTCTGAAACATAAACGTTCAAAATTAGATCCTAAATCAAAAAGATATATATTTGTTCGATATGGTGATGGGACTAAGGGATACAAGTTGTGGGATCCTACTACTCACAAGATCATCATTAACAGAGATGTTAAATTCAATGAACTTCACTCAATAATCCAGATGTAGATGATAAATTGAAATAGGATAATGTACCTAAGTTTCAACATATTCAGTTTGAAACCAGTTCAAACACTGATGATAGTGTAGATCATGAACAAGTTTCAGATGAAGATCATGAACAAGTTTTAGATGCAGATCATGAACATGTTTCATATGCAGATCATGAAAAATTTCCTACAGATAATAATCAGCAAATTGTGGAAGAACCAGAAACATATTTAAGGAGGTCCACGAGAATCAGAAGTCCTCCTAAAAGGTATGATGAATATGTTACTTCAGTTGCTTTAACCGCTAATGATGATGAACATTTATGCTATCACGAAGCTGTAGAAGGTTCTAACAGTTATAAGTGGAAAGAGGCTATGAAGGATGAGATGAAAGCATTAGACAAGAATGCCACATGGGATCTGGTGGAACATCCTAAAGACAAAAAAAATGTGGGATGTAAATGGGTTTATAGATTGAAAAGGGGCATTGATGATACAAAAGACAAGTACAAAGCAAGGTTGGTTGCAAAAGGTTTTTCTCAGAAAGAAGGAATTCACTTTCATGAGATATTTTCACCAGTTGTAAAAATTGTTTCAATTTGGATTGTGTTAGCATTAGTTGCTTTACTTGATTTAGAATTACAACAACTAGATGTTAAAAATACATTTTTACATGGAGATTTAGATGAGGAGATTTACATGGAACAACCAGAAGGGTTTGTTCAAAATCGCATCAACAAATTTGTCTGCAGGCTCAAGAAATCATTGTATGGTCTGAAGCAGTCGCCTCGACAATGGTACAAGAAATTTGATTCTTTCATGATGAGTCAAAATTATATAAGAAGTGAACATGATCATTGTGTTTACTTTAACAAATTGAGTAATGGCATGTTCATTATCTTGGTGTTATATGTTGACGATATGCTTTTAGCAAGCAAAAGCATAAGTGAGATCAACAAGTTAAAGGCTCAGATGGCTAGGACGTTTGATATGAAAGATCTAGGAGCAACAAGACATATTTTGGGCATGGCGATTTTCAGAGACATGAGAAATGGTAAGCTGTGGCAATCAAAAAAGAAGTATATTGAGAAAATAATCTTGAGGTTTGGTATTAACAATGTGAAGCCTGTTTCAGTCCTTTTAGCTTCCCATTTTAAGCTTTCTTCAAGTTTATGTCCTAATAGAAATGAAGAAAAGGAATATAGGTCTCAAATTCTATATGCCAATGTAGTAGGTTGTTTGATGTATGTGATGGTTTGTACACGACCAGATATTTCACATGTAGTTGGGGTTATCAGCAAGTATATGGAAAATCTAGGGAAAGAACATTGGTCAGCTCTGAAATGGGTGCTTCGGTATCTGAGAGGCACAAGTGATTATTGTATCACTTATAACATAAGTAGTGAATTTGTTTGCGGATATGTTGATTCCGATTTTGGAGGTGATTTCGATAAGAGAAGGTCAACTTCAGGATATGTCTTTACTCTTGTAGGTGGAGCTATAAGCTGGATGTCAAAGCTACAAAACATTGTTGCTTTATCCACTACAGAAGCAGAATACATAGCTGCTTCACATGCTTGCAATGAAGCATTTTGGTTGAAAGGTTTGTTTGGTGAGTTTGGTAGGTTGCAGGACAACATCAAGTTATTTTGTGATAGTCAAAGTGCAATTCACTTGGCTAAAAATCCCGCCTATCATAGTAAATCAAAGCATATACCTATCAAGTACCATTTTGTAAGACAGGTTATCACTCAACGAGGAGTCTCTCTTGAAAAAGTGCATACAAAGAAAAACTGTGCAGACATGTTCACGAAACCAGTTTTATTAGAGAAGCTACGATGGTGTCTGGCTTCTCTTGGCTTGCAGAAAAGATAAAAATAATAATGCAACAGGGTATCAGGCTAATTTTTGTCAAGGTGGAGACTGGTGAGCTTTATTTTAATTAAATTTGGAGAAAATCTCATGAATATGACAACAATAGGATTTGTTGCTAAATTGACTCCATCTAATCCTGATGTGGAGTTATTGCATCCTATCTTGTTGTGATTGAATTTATGATTCAGTTTCTACTCCCAGCTATAAAATGTAAGCCCGTAGAGGAAAATATTCATGAGGGATGTGAGGTGAGTGGAAGAGAAGTGCAGATGAGTAATTCTGCTATTGTATTCTTCTGTTGATGAATGAGATTTCCGATGACTCTATTTGGTGGACATAGCCTAGATTGGTTGGGTGAACCACGTTAAATATGTCTCTCATGTCTTATGCTATGCGTTTGTGTGTTTTATTTAAGTTTTCGTTGTGTTTTTATCCTAACAATTCTAACTGATGGGAATTTTCCATATTTCTTTCTAGAAGTCATTTAATTTTCAACGAAAATTAGAATATGCTCTTCTTTAGTGATGGTATATAGTATATATCTCAATGGATATGTTTGTGTGGTAGACAGCTTGATTGTGTTTGCATTATGATGAATGGAATTCAAAACAAAATTGTTCGTGTTTGGGCTATGTTATAAGAGAACTGTTCTTGAGTCTCTATCTTCTTTGTATTTACAGTTATAATGTTGTTATAGATTTCAGAATATTAAGAAAAAATAATTTGATTTAATAATATTATAATCACATGTTTTTCATAGTTTTCTTGCATCATCCAAAGTGAATTGCATACCAACTGAGAGTAGTTTTTTTAAAAACTGGTTAGGGGAGGAAATAGTTTTTTTTTTTTAATTGGTTAATAGTTTGTAGGGGAGGAAATAGTTTTTTTTTTAATTGGTTAATATGGTTTTTTTAACATAACTATCAGTAATATGATAGAATTTTTGGTATGATTGTGAGAAAATTTGGTTTTTTTTTGAAAAATTTAGATTATAGTTGTGAAACTTCAACATTTCTTGTGCCTTAAAAATTTTTGATGGTGCTGAATCTATATCCATTTCCTTCTATCCAAGTGAAATTATAAGATCATTAGACAAGCCTTTTTTCCTAATAGTCTATTTGACATCATTATAAAATAACATGAAAGGAGATGGTTGCTATGCTAAACTAAGATACAAGGTACTAAAACTGTTACCGATGAAATAGGTAACTGCACTAGTACCTACTTTTTGAAGTAGCAAGAAAAACACCCAACTTTGAAAACTGGTTATGCAGAATCAATTTGTATTTTTTTAAGCATGTTTTTGGCACTTTAATAATTTTTTTTTAATTTTTTTTTCCTGTGATGCTTTTTATGTCGATTTTGAATAGTGGTGGCGTATCATCACCAACATTTTTTTAGAGGATTTATTTTGACACTATACATTTTCTAATGTCTTCTTCTTCCGTGAGATGTTTATTTTTAAGTGCATTTATGTACTTGTGTTTTAAAAAGAGAAAAATAATTTTTTTCTAAATAAAAATTTGTAATGATATCTTCACTTTTTCACATGGATAAAAAATGAAAAAAGAGTCAATATTATAAATTTTATATTTTCTACAAGTTTATGTATTGCTAATTAATTTTTCAATGCACAGAAAATAATTGTCACTAAAAAAGCAATATTTTGAATGATATGATAAAAAAATACGAATTTTCAATACAAATAGAATGCAAAAATTACACTTTTAGAGACCTTTTGTTAAAAAAAACATGTTAAATAAACTAATTTTTGGGAAAATCTTAACCAAAAAACTTAAGAAAATAGCATTTTTATTGAATTTTATGTCAAAAAATAATAGTAATCATATGTTTTTTGCAAAAAATAAGGATTCTTCTCATAAAATATCAAAGTATAAACATTACAAGTAAAACTGATTAATAGATCTCAAAAATGAGCTTTGTTTGCAAGCATAACTTAAAGATCCTCAACAATATCAACTAATACATGTTCAACATCATCTAGAACATCATTGATGACTTCTTCTGCAACATTTTCTACTTCATTTTGGTCATTGTCATCTTCTAATGGATCTTTCATGTCTACAAATCTTCCGAAGTGTCCATTTCCAATCATTCCATATAATGGTGGTTGAGGTTCCTTTGCTTTGTTTACCACACGTGATTCAATAAAATCCCCTTTCCTCAAACCAACTTCTTGCTTCGCATATGGAAGGAATTCAAGAGTGTTAATTCCTTGTTGAATAAATTTTCATTGCACTGGGTCTTTCTCAATGGCAATGCAATTTCCTCCTTTTGGTAGGCAACATGCTATCATTGTATCTAATCAACAAGTGCAAAAGAAATAAGTAAGAAAATTAGTATAAAGACATAAAAAGTAAAAAACAAAATATTTAAATTTAAATTTGTATAATAAAACTTACTTGAACCTGAAAATAGATCCAAAACCCAATCTCCTTCATTTGACGGTGTCGCCCGTCCTGCCTCCGGAACCCAGTTGGGTGGAGGGAAATTTTGAGAATCGCCTTTCACCCAGTCAGGGGCCGGAGGCAAGCTGGGCAGCCCTTGACGACGCCACCCGGCTGGCCTTTGCCCAGCCAGGGGCGATTCTCGGAATTTCCCTCTGCCCTGCCGGGGGTGATTCTCCGAATTTCCCTCCGCCCAACTGGGAGTGATTCTCGGAATCACCCTCCACCTGGCCGGGGGTGATTCTCCAAATCGCTCTTTGCCCAGCTGGGAGCGATTCTTCGAATTTCCCTCTGCCCAATCGGGGGCCGGAGGCAAGCTGGGTGGCACCGTCAAGGGCTGCCCAGCTTGCCTCTAGCCCCCGACTGGGCGGAGGTAAGCTAGGAAGCCCCTGATGGAGCCACCCGGCTGGCCTTCGGCCCCCATCTAGGCGGAGGGAGATTCTTGGAAACACCCTCCGCCTTGTCGGGGACCGAAGGCCAGCCAAGTGGCATTGTTGAGGGCTTCCCAACCTACCTTCGGCCCCCAGCTCGGCGGAGGACGATTTCGATAATCGCCCTCCACCCAACCCGGGTCAGATGCAGGTTGGGCAGCCCTTGATAGCATCGCCCGGCCTGCCTTCGGCCCCAGTGCGGGCAAAGGTCGATTCCGAGAGTCACCCCCGGCTGGGTAGAGGGCAATTCCGTGAATCACCCCCGACTAGGAAGAGCGCATTTCCAAGAATCACCCACAGCTGGGTGGATGAATCATCCTCCACCTAGCTGGGGGTGATTCTCAAAATCGCCCTCTGCCCAACCGGGGATCGGAGGCAGGTCGGGCAGCATCATCGAGGGCTACCTAGCCTGCCTCCGGCCCCTGCTGGGCAGAAGGCGATTCCAAGAATCACCCCCGGCTAGGCAGAGGGTGATTCTTGGAATCGCCCTTCGCCCAACAGGGGGTGATTCTTGGAATCGCCCTCCACCCAACCGGGGATGATTCTCGGAATCTCCCTCTGCCCAGCTGGGGGTGATTCTCAGAATCACAATCACCCTCCACCCAGCCGAGGGTGATTCTCGGAATCACCCTAAGCCCAGCCGGGGATGATTCTCAAAATTTCCCTCCTCCCAGCCAAGGGTGATTCTCAGAATCGCCCTCCACCCAACTGGGGATTATTTTCAGAATTTCCCTTTGCCCACCTGGGCATGATTCTTGGAATCGCCCTCCATCCACCTGGGGGTGATTCTCAGAATTTCCCTCTGCCCAGCCGAGGATCGGAGGTAGGCTGGGCGGCACCGTCGAGGGCTGCCCACCCTGCCTCCGACCCACGACTGGGTGGAGGGTGATTCTCAGAATCGCCCTTCACCCAGCTAGGGGCCAGAGGAAGGCTGGGCAGCCCTTGACGGTGCCATGAGGCCGGTCTCCGACCCCTGGCTAGGTGGAGGGTGATTTTGAGAATCTCCCCCTGCCTAGCCGAGGGCCGAAGGCCAACTGGGTGGCGCCATCAAGGGCTGCCGAGCCTGCCTCCTCCTAGTCGGGGGCCGGAGGTAGGCTGGGTAACCCTCAATGATGCGGCTCAGCCTGCCTTTGGCCCCCGGCTGGGCGGACGGTGATTCCGAGAATCACCCTCGGTTGGGCAGAGGGCGATTCCGAGAATCACCCTCAGTTGGGCAGAAGGTGATTCTGGGAATCACCCCCGGCTGGGCAGAGGGAAATTATGAGAATCACCCCTGGCTGGGCAGAGGGTGATTCCGAGAATCACCCCTGGGTGGGCGGAGGGAAATTCCGAGAATCACCCCAGGGTGGGTGGAGTGTGATTTTGAGAATCACCCCCGGCTGGACGAAGGGCGATTCCGTGAATCACCCCTGGTTGGGCGGAGGGAGATTCTGAGAATCACCCTCCGCCTAGCCTAGGGTGATTCTTTAAATCGCCCTCTACCCAGCTAGGGACCAGAGGCTGGCCGGGCGGCGCCGTCGAGGGCTGCCTAGCCTGCCTCCGACCCCCGGTAGGCGACATTTTTTTTTTTTTTCAAACACAAACTATTTAAAAATTTTAATTTTTTTTTAAACAAAAACTATTATTATAAAAAAAAAAAATATTGTTTAATATTAAAAAAAAAAACTATTTAATTAAAATTTTAAAATATAAAAAAACAATAAAAAAAAATTAAAAAATATGTTTTAAAAAATAAGCAAACAAATATTAAAAAATATATATATTTTTTAATTTTAGTTTTTTTAAAATTAAAACAATTATTATTTAAAATATAAAAAAACAATTAAAAAAAATTTAAAACATGTTTTAAAATATAAACAAACATATATAAGAAGATTTTAATTTTTAATTTTTATTTTCTTAAAACTAAAACAATTATAATTTAAAATATAGAAAAAAAATAAAAAAAAATAAAAAATATGTTTTTATATATAAACAAAAAAATATATGAATAATAAATTTTTCATTTACTTGTTCATTTTTAAAAATTGTTTAAGTCATATAATTTCTCCATAATTTCATGGTTCAAGTATCTTGAAAACTTAAGATTTAAAAACATGATATTTACAACTTGTCATTAAGGTTTTTATGTGCTGCGAAATTTTATCTTTAATGTTATGGATGACGATAATTACAATTTTAAGGTTGTTTAGAGTCAAGATATTTTATGTTTAACAACATGGATAAAACTTTTTCGAAATGATAAGCCCTTTAGACATGATTTTGTTTATATTTAACATCATCTGTCAAAAAATTTAGAATTTTACGATTTTTCAATGTCCTAATATGTTGTCTTTAATTCTATTGTCACAATGTGTCAAAAGTGTGACATAATGTTTTTTTTTGTTATTCCAGCATCAACTCGTTTAGTTTTGAGGGTGTTTTTTCAATCATTTTTTCAAGAAACAATTTCTTTTTTAGCATAATTTTATAAAAAGGTGAAATTTGACCTTGAGAAAAAAACAAATGCATTCTGGAATACACACTTTTTTTTTGGCACGTTTTTTCATGTTTTTTTGAGTCTTTTTGGGCTAGAGTTCTCGTTTTGAGGTAATAGTTCCCGTTTCATCAGTAACATTACTTACTGTTATGAAAATGAGGTTTAAAAATTTCAAACTTTTCAACTCACTTAAACCTTAGATTGATATCACCATTATGTTCATCTCGTCAAGAGGATTATGGTGATATAAAATTTCAGCGGCTACAAGAAAAATTCTACTTAGACATGCTACGAGAATGGGATGTAAGTTACAAATTTAAATTTTTTAATGTATTATGAAGAGGAAAATTGATCCATTTGTGGAATGCGAAGAGTTTAAAAACATGGGAAAATACTTCTTCAGTTGGAATGCGAAGAGGTCCGTAGCATGAGAATAAATTGCAGGAACAAGGAAGAAAAGGGGATTCTGTGTTATTGGATTTTTTTGGTTGTTTCGGTTTTTTCTTCTGGCTCTTGGACTTTTGATATTGTACAATTTGGAGAGAGTGCAACTGGTTATTGTATGAGTTAGAGATGGTGTTTTGGTTGTTGAATGGTGTTGTGTAACATCATAGGAATTTCAAGCACTTTAAGAACTCCACTTCCATATTTGAATTTATATATGTAACAACAGTTTCTGAATGAATAAAACATATTTGAAATCCATTATCAGTTTTCATGTGTATGTTTAGAATTAATTTTTGTCTATCCTCTATAATATAGTATTTGGATTAGTTTAGTATAGTGGTAAAAATCAAATGGTTGAGGTTGTGCACATTGTAACGACAATTTTGGTTTTATAGTTTACTATGAAAGCTACATAAGTCTGGACTACATTCAAACCTCACAAAAAACAAGTGGTAACGAAAATTTGAATCTGACTTGTTTGATATAGATTTAAGGATCATATATACACGCTAAATTCCATAGACGAGATCTCCAAAAATATAGTGAACCAAGATTTACAATTTGAAATAGAGAAACCAAATCTACAATTTTCAAGTTTCACAATTTGAAACCATAGGATTATGAGCTCTAATACCAAATGTTATGATCTTTGCGTCTTAAAAATTATAAGAAACCAATAATTCCAATATTTTTTGGCAAGAAAACCTCTTTTTACCACAGATACAATGTGCAAGATGATATTTAACTAGAAATTGCCACAAAAGGTGCAAAGCGAGGCCAATAGAATTCTTAAATTAAAAAAAGTACTTTAATTTTTATAAGATTCTCCTCTCATGGTTAGAAGGTTAGAAGTGTAAATATTATACAAATAAAAGTGATGGGATAAGGGAATGTTATGATTATATTTATCTTTGGTGATCAATAATCATTTCACTTTATTAAATATTTGTCTTTGAATTTAGACTTGTGAACACTACAAATTACACCATACTGAATGAAGCAGTGATTGTGTAGGCAATAGTAGCTCCATACAAACTCTAATACTACACAAGCCCACAAAACCATATTTTTGTTTTACCAAAGAAATATTAGAAAAATTAGTTAGTAATATATATCTATACATACGAGTCAGAATCTTGATTAAGGAGGAAAGTACCAATAATACCTAAATTTCTCTCACTGCATCAATATATGTGGGGTTACGTTTTCCTTTCGTTGGATGTTCTAATCTATAGAAATGAGCAAGAAAACATGAGGTATAATAATTTATGGTTGAGAAAATTAGCATGGTTGCAATTCCATCAACCCATCCCTATTGTGCCATACACGAGGCCAATGACAACATAATGGTTGGAATTCAGGTGCAACTCTACCCAGAAAAATAGAATAAAACAATTATTTAATTTAATGTGAATCCGAAGACATATATTGTGCCACTTTAGATCTATACTAATTAATTTAAACCAAGTGATTAGTAACTTCAAAATGTTACCAATCTACACATGCATCCCAATTTACCCTTCCTATCAAAAGTCGAAAGCTAGGAAAAGCTAAAATGTTGGGTTATTAAAAAATAATGGAGAAATAGTGATACAAATCAAGTTAAATTCCTAACTAAATTTTGCTCGGACTTTCCAATACCTTTGGGTAGGCTCGAAATTCAACCAAATCGATACAGATTTTGACATCAGTTTTGTATATGAGTGACTGACATACAAACTATGATCTAGTCATTGTAAAAATAAGGTATGAAAATTTACTTCTCTCTCATCCACTAATAGTTCTTCATCCCCATGTACAAAACGTTTATCAAGTATTTATTCCATGATAACATTAACACACCTTCCTCGTAATCTTGAGAAATGAAGAATACCAATTTGGCAATAATAAACCTCATTTGAAAGTAATATTACAAAACTGCTCGAGTGTACATTTAGAATGACCTTGTAGGAACATCCATGGTTTCTAGCTAGATAAAATTCCAATATAGACTTGTATATACACAATATATAGACTTGTGCTCCTTTCAACATTTGGAATGACGTTGCAGGAACATCCATGATTTCCAGATGGAGAAAATTCCATTACAAACTTGTATATATGTAATAGTCCTCAAATTGTGCTCCTTTCAACTTTGTAGGCCTTAATCCAATTGGGAAGGAAAATATCTGTACAAAAACATGAATGAATCATGAGATGAAATATACAAAACTTTAATAGTAAGGCAACCCTACAGATTCACTAATCACATCGAGACTTCACATGCTTGTTCTGGTAGTCAAGATATTTGTAGGAAAAAAGAAAACATATTAGGTCTTCACACATACTAATCTTCGTGCCCACTCAATTTTTCATTTTAGAGGATGAGGGAAAGTTTGCAGGAAAAAAAATCACCTACTTGCGATTATGCGAGCACTCTGTGTCCATCTGATGAAGTTTATTTACAATCTGATCAACACAAGAAAAATAAGAGACCAAGAACCAACACATAGTGAACATGGATCAACACATTGAAAAACACTCAGACAGGAAAACTTGGCATGATAAGAAAAGACTCATTGCATAGTATTGGATAAATCCTAGAAATGTAAAGCAATTAGTTATCTTGTTGATCTAATCATTTTAAGGAAATTTATCCTATCTCAATATGGTCTATGTCGTTTTTTTTTTTTTGTGTAAACTTAGTAGATCCTTTCTATTTTCTATTTATAAACAAAATGTAGGTCACAAGATATATCCTTAGGCTTCAATATGTCGTTGGCCGTCTTACCGAGCTATAGGCCATCCAAAACATAAACATCTTAAGTCTGTTACTTACTGTCTTCAAATAGCTAATATGAGTATTTCCAGTTATACACATACTAAAAAAGTAAACACTATCTGATAGCATCCCTAAAAATTAAAACAAGGAAGGTTAGTTCTCATTCCAACACATAGAGAAAATTCAATCAATATTCTTTTGAATCTATAGGAGCTAGATCTTTGACGTTGGAGCCAGGCATGTCAACCTGGTGCATGATTTTCAATTTCTTCTCAATTATTCGCAAGAAAAAACACTAATGGTGCTGGCGCAAATTAATGTCCCGAATAGAACTAGTGATATCTGCTAAATTTGAAGCAGCTTTAGGGTCTCCCAAGATCTCCTAAATAGAAAATATTACCTTTACCCAAAGGCATTTCAGCAACTAGTAAGTACGAATTGAGTGATGAAATAATGATATTCTGCCTCAAGTGTTACCAGGGTCATTGATGATCGGATTCATCTCTTCCACAGCCATATCCTCTTCTTCTTCCTTCTTGGCTCTTGCGTGGCCCTCCCATCCATGGATCAATGACTTAATATAACATGGTGTACCATCGAAATAAGTTTGGAACATATTTTCCATGACCTCTTTGCCCAATTTCCTACCACGTTTCGCTGGAGGTGACTTCGCTACCTTGGATTTTCCTTTGTCCTTTGCTTCCTTTTTTACCGAATTTCCTTTCACCATTATCTTGATAGTCCAGTATTCTAGAAATTTTCTCGACAGGTAGGAGTTGCTTGGAAGACCTATAACAGTGCAAAGCATGGTAAATTTAAAATATCCCGAATGAATTACAAATTGAGAGAGAGATAAGGTCTCACTTCTTCCATCAACAGATGGAGACTACAACTTTGAAAGACTCTAAAGACTCAACCTGTTAACAAAATTCCTATCCTGATTAGAACGATAGAACAGAGTAGACCCATTACCCAAAATAGTCCTGTGAGCCAGAGTAGACCCAATAACCAACTAAGAAGACAACACCCAAACAAAAGAGTTACAAACCTTGTTCCACTTTCTTGCATTGCATCTGACCCGGATAACCCTTCCACAAGTACTAACGGTGTTACCCTTAAAGAGGGAAGTAGTGAAAAAAAAAAAGGTGATAGCACAACCAACATAATTGACCCACTGACAGCGCAAAACAATATTCCTACCCTTAATTGTGTCACCCTTTACATTAACATCATTATAAGCCATTCAAGCAATTTCCCACCTTTGGTGGTCCAAATTGGAAGGTGATAAAGGAACACGGCACCCAAAATGGGTAGCATGCAAGTCAAAATATTGACATGCCTTGTCCATGCAGTAAGCTGGTGGTTCCTTACATCTCCAATAATACCAATAATAGAGCCAAGAATTCCTTTCTGGGGAGAACAAAGTAAGAATGTAGGTCGTATTTGAAAAGGTCAATTCACAACATTTCTAGTTACATAAAGAAAGGTTCTATCTAAGCCTACCAAAACTTGTATATCCACAGCGATAACATCTACTTCACTATAATTCATATTGCTATCCGTATGTAGAAAATTTAGAAAACTAAGGAGAAAACTAGAAGCACATTGCATGACACTAATGCATATTATAGTATATTGAACCAAATAAAAGTAATCAAGGAAAAACCAATATATTTCTTTGCATAGAATGAAACACAGAGACTCATTTCATGGCTATGAGGTGTGGAGAATTGGGTACATACCAATACAATGCAGGTTGTGAAGTCCTCCAACATCGACTGACCTGTTTATAGGAGCTCTGCGCACGACAGAAACCAAACATGCTGAGAATGGTAAACATGCAGAGAATGGAAAACATGCAAAGAATGATGAAGGCCCGGTAATGATGAATGGTCCATGTCATTTTATATTTGTATGAAAAATAGGTTCAAATGTATTGAGATATGCGAAATTGCAAATAACTAAAATTTTCCTGGAAAACTATTTCACTGAATTACTTAAATAAAGAAGCTCGCTAAGCTGATTGGACTGCAATGAATGAATGATACATAAAAGTAAATTCAGGATGGATATTAACTGTGACACAGGTCAGTCCGAGTAGAAGAAGGCCTTTGGGTATCTCCAAAACAGAACCTGCTTAAAAAAGAAAAAGAATATCAATACTGATTAAAGATGGGCTAGGTTTTTTCTTAAAAAAATTTTATTGAGACACAAAATCTTAGCTGTGACATGTTACATAATTATTGAAGGCCATTAATAATTATGAGTTAGAGAGGGTGTTTTGGTTGTTGCATGGTGTTGTGTAACATCATAGGAATTTCAAGCACTTTAAGGACTCCACTTCCATATTTGAATTTGTATATGTAACAATAGTTTCTGAATGAATAAAACATATTTGAAATCCATTATGAGTTTTCATGTGTAGGTTTAGAATTAATTTTTCTTTATCCTCTATAATATAGTGTTTGGATTATTTTAGTACAGTAGTCAAAATCAAATGGTTGAGGTTGTGCACATTGTAACAACAATTTTGGTTTTATAGTTTACTATGAAAGCTACATAAGTCTGGATTACATTGAAACCTCACAAAAAGCAAGTGGTAATGACAATTTCAATCTGACTTGTTTGATATAGATTTAAGGATCATATATAAACGCTAACTTCCATGGACACGATCTCTAAAAATATAGTGAACCAAGATTTACAATTTGAAACAGAGGAACCAAATCTTCAATTTTGAAGTTTCACCATCTGAAACCTCCTCAAAAAAATGTTATAGCTAAAATTTCATGATGTCTTGTTTGAAGCAGCAAAACCATAGGATTATGAGCTCTGATACCAAATGTTATGATCTTTGTGTCTTAAAAATGATAAGAAACCAATAATTCCAATATTCTTTGGCGGGAAAACCTCTTTTTACCACAGATACAATGTACAAGATGATATTTAACTAGAAATTGCCCCAAAAGGTGCAAAGAGAGGCCAATAGTATTCTTAAATTAAAAAAAGTACTTTAATTTTTATAAGATTCTCCTCTCATGGTTAGAAGGTCAGAAGTGTAAATATTATACAAATAAAAGTGATGGGATAAGGGAATGTTATGATTATCTTTATCTTTGGTGATGAATAATCATTTCACTTTATTAAATATTTGTCTTTGAATTTGGACTTGTGAACACTACAAATTACACCATACTGAATGAAGCAATGATTGTGTAGGCAATAGTAGCTCCATACAAACTCTAATACTGCACAAGCCCACAAAACCATATTTTTATTTTACTGGAGAAATATTAGAAAAATTAGTTAGTATTATATGTCTATACATACGAGTTAGAATCTTGATTAAGGAGGAAAGTACCAATAATACATAAATTTTCTCTCACTTTATCAATATATGTGGGATTGCTTTTTCCTTTCATTGGATGTTCCAATATAAATTAATGACCAAGAAAACATGAGGTATAATAATTTATGGTTGAGAAAATTACCATGGCTACAATTCCATCAACCCATCCCAATTATGCCATACACGAGGCCAATGACAACATAATGGTTGGAATTCAGGTGCAACTCTACCCAATAAAAATAGAATAAACCCATTATTTAATTTAATGTGTGTCCAAAGACATATATTGTGCCACTTTAGATCTATACTAATTAATTTAAACCAAGTGATTAGTAACTTCAAAATCTTACCAATCTACAAATTCATCCCAATTTACCCTTCCTATCAAATGTCCAAATCTAGGAAAAGTTGAAATGTTGGGTTATTGAAAAATAATGGAGAAATAATGATACAAATCAAATTAAATTTCTAACTAAATTTTTCTAGGACTTTCCAATACCTTTGAGTAGGCTCGAAATTCAACCAAATCGATACAGATTTTGACATCAGTGTTGTATATGAGTGACTGACATACAAAATATGATCTAGTCACTATAGAAATAAGGTATGAAAATTTACTTCTCTCTCATCCACTAAAATTTCTTCATCCCTATGTACAAAAAAATTTATCAAATATTTATTCCATGATAACAGGAACACACTTCCTCGTAATATGGAGAAATGAAGAATACCAATTTGGCGATAATAAACCTCATTTGAAAGTAATATTACAAAACTGCTCGAGCATACATTCGGAATGACCTTGCAGGAACATCCATTTTTTCTAGCTAGAGAAAATTCCAATATAGACTTGTATATACACAATATACAAACTTGTATATACAGACTTGTGCTCCTTTCAACATTTGGAATGAAATTTCAGGAACATCCATGATTTCCAGATGGAGAAAATTCCATTACAAACTTGTATATATGTAATAGTCCTCAAATTGTGCTCCTTTCAACTTTGTAGGCCTTAATCCGATTGGGAAGGAAAATATCTGTACAAACAAATGATTGAATCATGAGATGAAATATACAAAAGTTTATAAGTGTGGAAAACCCATGGATTCACTAATCACATCGAGACTTCACATGCTTGTTCCGGTAGTCAAGAGATCTGTAGGAAACAAAAGAAAACATATTAGGTCTTCACACATACTAATCTTCGTGCCCACTCAATTTTCCATTTTAGAGGGTGAGGGAAAGTTCGTAGGAAAAAAAATCACCTACTTGCTATTATGCGAGCACTCTATGTCCATGTGATGAAGTTTCTTTACAATCTAATCGATACAAGAAAAATAAGAGACCAAGAACTAACACATAGTGAACATAGATCAACACATTGAAAAACACCCACATAGGAAAAGTTAGCATGATAAGAAAAGACGCATTGCATAGTATTGGAGAAATCCTAGAAATGTAAATCAATTAGTTATCTTGTTGATCTAATCATTTTAAGGAAATTTATCCTATCTCGATATGGTCTATGTCGTTTTTTTGTTTTTGTAAACTTAGTAGATCCTTTCTATTTTCTATTTATAAACAAAATGTAGGTCACAAGATACATCTTTAGGCCTCAATCTGTCGTTGGCCATCTTACCGAGCTATAGGCCATCCAAAACATAAACATATTAAGTTTGTTCCTTATTGTCTTCAAGTAGCTAATATCAATATTTCCAGTTATATGCATACTAAAAAAGTAAAAGCCATCCACTAGCATCCCCAAAAATTAAAACAAGGAAGGTCAGTTCTCATTCCAACACACAGAGAAAATTCAATCAATCTTCATTTGAATCTACAGGAGCCAGATCTTTGACGCTGGAGCCAGGCATGTCAACCTAGTGCATGATTTGCAATTGCTTCTCAATTATTCCCAAGCGATCACACTGATGGTGCAGGCACAGGTTAATTTCCTAAATGGACGTAGTGATATCTGCTAAATTTGAGGTAGCTTCGGGGTCTCCCTCGATCTTCTGAATAGAAACTATTGCCTTTACGCAAAGGCATTTCAGCAACCAGGAAGTATGAATTGAGTGATGAAATAATGATATTCTTCTTTGAGTGTTACCAGGGACAGTGATGATCGGATTCATCTCTTCCACAACCATATCCTTTTCTTCCTCCTGCTTGGCTCTTGCATGGCCCTCTCATCCATGGATCAATGACTTAATATAATATGGTATACCATCGAAATAAGTTTGGAACAGATTCTCCATTACCTCTTTGCCCAATTTCCTGCCACGTTTGGCTGGAGGTGACTTTGGAACCTTAGATTTTCTTTTTTCCTTTGCTTCATTTTTTACTGAATTTCCTTTCACCACTATCTTGATAGTCCAGTATTCCAGCAATTTTCTCGACAGGTAGGAGTTTCTTGGAAGACCTATAACAATACAAAGCATGGAAAATTTAAAACATCCTGAACAAATTACAAATTGAGAGAGAGACAATTCCTGACTTCTTCCATCAACAGATGGAGACTGCAACTTTGAAAGACTCTGAAGACTCAACCTATTAATAGAAATCCTATCCTGATCGGAGCCACAGACCAGAGTGGACCCATTACCCAAAATAGTTCTGTGAGCCAGAGTATACCCAAAAACCAGCGAAGAACACAACACCCAAACCAAAGAGTTACAAACCTTGTTCCACTTTCTTGCATTGCATCTGACCCAGATAAACCATCCACAAGTAATAACAGTGTTACCCTTAAAGAGGGAAGTAGTTTAAAAAAAAGGTGATAACACAACAAACATAATTGACCCACTGACAGTGCAAAACAATATTCCTACCCTTAACTAAGTCACCCTTTACATTAACATCATTATAAGACATTCGAGCAATTTCCCACCTTTGGTGGTCCAAATTAGAAGGTGATAAACGAACAGGGTGCCCAAAATGGGCAGCGTGAAAGTAAAAACAGTTTCATGCCTTGTCCATTCAGTAAGTTGGCGGTTCCTTACATCTCCAATAATACCAATAATAGAGCCAAAAATTCCTTTCTGGTGAGAACAAAGTAAGAATGTAGGCCGTATTATGAAAAGGTCAATTCACAACATTTCTGGTTACATAAAGAGAAGTTCTATCTAACCTGTCTATCCACAGTGAGAACATATACTTCATTGTAGTTCATATTGTTATCCGTATGCAGAAATTTTAGAAAACTAAGCAGAAAACCAGAAGCATGTTGCCTGATACTAATGCATATTACAGTATATCGAAACAAATAAATGTAATCAAGGAAAACCAATATCTTTCTTCGCATAGAACGAAACACAGAGACTCATTTCATGGCTATGAGGTGTGGAGAATTGGGTACATACCAATACAATGCAGGTTGCGAAGTCCTCCAACATCGACTGACCTGTTTATAGGAGCTCTGCGCATGGCAGAAACCAAACATGCAGAGAATGGTAAACTTGCATGGAATGGAAAACATGCAAATAATGATGACGGCCTTGTAATGATGAATGGTCCATGAAATTTTATATGTGTATGAAGAATAGGTTCAAATTTATTGAGATATGCGAAATTGTGAATCACTAAAATTTTCCTGGAAAACTATTTCACTGAATTACTTAAATAAAGAAGCTCACTAAGCTGATTGGATTGCAATGAATGAATGATACATAAAAGTAAATTCAGGATGGATATTACCTCTGACATAGGTCAATCCGAGTACCAGAAGGCCTTCGGGTATCTCCAGAAAAAAATTTGCTTAAAACAAAAAGGAATATCAATACTGATTAAAGATGGGCTAGGTTTTCTCTTAAAAAAAAAAAATTATTGAGACACAAAATCTTAGCGGTGACATGTTACATAATTATCGAAGGCCATTAATAATTATGAGTTAGAGAGGGTGTTTTGGTTGTTGCATGGCGTTGTGTAACATCATAGGAATTTCAAGCACTATAAGGACTCCACTTCCATATTTGAATTCGTATATGTAAAAACAGTTTCTGAATGAATAAAAGATATTTGAAATCCATTATGAGTTTTCATGTGTAGGTTTAGAATTAATTTTTGTTTATACTCTGTAATTTAGTATTTCAATGAGTTTAGTACAGTAGTCAAAATCAAATGGTTGATGTTGTGCACATTGTAACAACAATTTTGGTTTTATAGTTTATTATGAAAGCTACATATGTTTGGATTACATTGAAACCTCATTAAAAACAAGTGGTAATGAAAATTTCAATCTGACTTGTTTGATATAGATTTAAGGATCATATATAAATTCTAACTTCCATGGACAAGATCTCAAAAAATATAGTGAACCAAGATTTACAATTTGAAACAGAGGAACCAAATCTACAATTTTCAAGTTTCACCATCTGAAACATCCTCAAAAAAATGTTATAGCTAAAATGTCATGATGTCTTGTTTGAAGCAGCAAAACCATAGGATTATGAGCTCTGATATCAAATATTATGATCTTTGCCTCTTAAAAATGATAAGAAACCAATAATTCCAATATTCTTTGGTAGGAAAACCTCTTTTTACCACAGATACACTGTACAAGATGATATTTAACTCGAAATTTCCCCAAAAGGTGCAAAGAGAGGCCAATAGAATTCTTAAATTAAAAAAAGTACTTTAATTTTTATAAGATTATCCTCTCATGTTTAGAAGGTTATAAGTGTAAAGATTATACAAATAAAAGTGATGGGATAAGGGAATGTTATGATTATCTTTATCTTTGGTGATCAATAATCATTTCACTTTATTAAATATTTGTCTTTGAATTTGGACTTGTGAACACTACAACTTACACCATACTGAATGAAGCAGTGATTGTGTAGGAAATTGTAGCTCCATAAAAAATCTAATACTGCAGAAGCCCACAAAACCATATTTTTGTTTTACTAGAGAAATATTAGAAAAATCAGTTAGTAGTATATATCTATACATACGAGTCAGAATCTTTATTAAGGAGGAAAGTACCCATAATACCTAAATTTTCTCTCACTGCATCAATATATGCGGGATTGCGTTTTCCTTTTGTTGGATGTTCCAATCTATAGCAATGAGCAAGAAAACATGAGGTATAATAATTTATGGTTGAAAAAATTAGCACAGCTGCAATTCCATCAACCCATCCCAATTGTGTCATACACGAGGCCAGTGACAACATAATGGTTGGAATTCAGGTGCAACTCTACCCAAAAAAATAGAATAAACCCATTATTTAATTTAATGTGCATCCAAAGACATATATTGCGCCACTTTAGATCTATACTAATTAATTTAAACCAAGTGATTAGTAACTTCAAAATATTACCAATCTACAAATGCATCCCAATTTACCCTTCCTATCAAAAGTCCAAAGCTAGGAAAAGCTGAAATGTTGGGTTATTGAAAAATAATGGAGAAATAGTGATACAAATCAAATTAATTCCTAACTAAATATTGCTCAGACTTTCCAGTACCTTTGAGTAGGCTCGAAATTCAACCAAATCGATATAGATTTTGACATCAGTGTTGTATATGAGTGACTGACATACAAACTATGATCTAGTCACTGTAAAAATAAGGTATGAAAAATTACTTCTCTCTCATCCACTAAAAGTTCTTCATCCCCATGTACAAAATTTTTATCAAATATTTATTACATGATAATAGGAACACACCTTCCTCGTAATCCTGAGAAATGAAGAATACCAATTTGGTGATAATAAACCTCATTTGAAGGTAATATTACAAAACTTCTTGAGCGTACATTCAGAATGACCTTGCAGGAACATATAGGGTTTCTAGCTGGAGAAAATTCCAATACGGACTTTTATATACACAATATATAGACTTGTTCTCATTTCAAAATTTGGAATGACGTTGCAGGAACATCCATGATTTCCAGATGGAGAAAATTCCATTACAAACTTGTATATATGTAATAGTCCTCAAATTGCGCTCCTTTCAACTTTGTAGGCCTTAATCCGATTGGGAAGGAAAATATATGTACAAAAAAATGAATGAATCATGAGGTGAAATATACAAAATTTTAATAGTAAGGCAACCCCACGGATTCACTAATCACATCAAGACTTCACATGCTTGTTCCGGTAGTCAAGAGATCTGTAGGAAACAAAATAAAACATATTAGGTCTTCACACATACTAATCTTTGTACCCACTTAATTTTTTGTTTTAGAGGGTGAGGGAAAGTTTGCAGGAAAAAAAATCACCTACTTGTGATTATGCGAGCACTTTGTGTCCATCTGATGAAGTTTCTTTACAATCTGATCAACACAAGAAAAATAAGAGACCAAGAACCAACACATAGTGAACATATATCAACACATTGAAAAACACTCAGACAGGAAAAGTTAGCATGATAAGAAAAGACTCATTGCATAGTATTGGAGAAATCCTAGAAATGTAAAGCAATTAGTTATCTTGTTGATCTAATCATTTTAAGGCAATTTATCCTATCTCGATATGGTTTATTCCGTTTTAGTTTTTTGTAAGCTTAGTAGATCCTTTATGTTTTTTTATTTATAAAAAAAATGCTGGTCACAAGATACATCTTTAGGCCTCAATCTTCTAGGTCTGTTGGCTGTCTTACCAAGCTATAGGCCATCCAAAAAAGAAACATCTTAAGTTTGTTACTTACTGTCTTCAAGTAGCTAACATCAGTATTTCCAGTTGTACACATACTAAAAAATTAAAAGCTATCTGCTAACATCCCCAAAAATTAAAACAAGGAAGGTCAGTTCTCAGTCCAAGACACAGAAATAATTCAATCAATATTCATTTGAATCTACAGGAGCTAGATCTTTAACGCTGGAGCCAGGCATGTCAACCTGGTGCATGCTTTGCAATTTCTTCTCAATTCTTCCCAAGCGAACACACTAATGGTGCTAGTGCAGGTTAATTTCCTGAATGGACCTAGTGATATTTGCTAAATTTGAGGCAGCTTTGGGGTTTCCCTCGATCTCCTGAATAGAAACTATTGCCTTTACCCAAAGGCATTTCAGCAACCAGTAAGTACGGATTGAGTGATGAAATAATGATATTCTACCTCGAGTGTTACCAGGGTCAGTGATCATCGGATTCAGCTCTTCCAAAACCTTATCCTCTTCTTCCTCCTGCTTGGCTCTTGCATGGCCCTCCCATCCATGGATCAATGACTTAATATAACATGGTGTACCATTGAAATAAGTTTGGAACAGATTCTCCATGACCTCTTTGCCCAATTTCCTGCCGCGTTTGGCTGGAGGTGACTTTGGAACCTTCGATTTTCCTTTGTCCTTTGCTTCCCTTTTTGCCAAATTTCCTTTCACCATTATCTTGATAGTCCAGTATTCCAGCAATTTTCTCAACAGATAGGAGTTGCTTGGAAGACCTGTAACAGTGCAAATCATGGAAAATTTAAAACATCCCGAATGAATTACAAATTGAGAGAGAGACAAGGCCTGACTTCTTCCATCAAGAGATGGAGACTACAACTTTGAAAGACTCTGAAGACTCAACCTATTAACAAAAATCCTATCCTGATCAGAACCATAGACCAGAGTAGACCCATTACCCAAAATAGTCCTGTGAGCAAGAGTAGACAAAAAAAAATAACGAAGAAGACAACACCCAAACAAAAGAGTTACAAACCTTTTTCCACTTTCTTGCATTACATCTGACCTGGATAACCCTTCCATAAGTACTAACAGTGTTACCCTTAAAGAGGGAAGTAATTAAAAAACAAAAGGTGATAGCACAACCAACATAATTGACCCACTAACAGTGCAAAACAATATTTCTACCCTAAACTATGTCACCCTTTACATTAACATCATTATAAGCCATTCGAGCAATTTCCCACCTTTGGTGGTCCAAATTGGAAGGTGATAAAGGAACAGAGCGCCCAAAATGGGCAGCATGCAAGTCAAAACGGTGCCATGCCTTGTCAATGCAGTAAGATGGAGCTTCCTTACATCTCCAATAATAGCAATAATAGAGCCAAGAATTCCTTTCTGGCAAGAACAAAGTAAGAATGTAGGTTGTATTATGAAAATGTCAATTCACAAAATTTTTGGTTACATAAAGAAAAGTTCTATTTAAGCCTACCAAAACCTGTCTATCCATAGTGAGAACATCTACTTCACTATAATACATATTGCTATTCGTATGCAGAAATTTTAGAAAACTAAGAAGAAAACCAGAAGCATGTTGCATGACACTAATGCATTTTACAGTATATCGAACTAAATAAATGTAATCAAGGAAAACCAATAACTTTCATCACATAGAATGAAACAAAGAGACTCGTTTCATGGCTATGAGGTGTGGAGAATTGGGTACATACCAATACAATGCAGGTTGTGACGTCCTCCAACATCGATTGACCTGTTTATAGGAGCTTTGCGCACAACAGAAACCAAACATGCAGAGAATGGTAAACTTGCAGAGAATGGAAAACATGCAAAGAATGATGAAGGCCTTGTAATGATGAATGGCCCATGCCATTGTATATGTGTATGAAGAATAGGTTCAAATGTATTGAGATATGCGAATTTGTGAATCACTAAAATTTTCCTGGAAAACTATTTCACTGAATTACTTAAATAAAGAAGCTCGCTATGCTGATTGGACTGCAATGAATGAATGATACATAAAAGTAAATTCAGGATGTATATTACCTGTGACACAGATCAATCCGAGTACAAGAAGGCCTTCGGGTATCTCCAGAACAAAACCTGCTTAAAACAAAAAGGAATATCAATACTGATTAAAGATGGGCTAGGTTTTTTCTTAAAAAAAAAAATATTGAGACACAAAATCTTAGCGGTGACATGTTACATGTGAACTCTCATTGCGAAAACCTGTCTTTGTATTTATGGATAGGGGTTTCATCGAATCGCCAAAATACCACACAAGGGACATGTAAGGCGACAAGAAACACATATTTAATACAAAGAAATTACCAAAGAAGGGAGTATGAACATATGACATTTTTAACGAACCTTATCATAGCACAACGTGCACCTTTTTAGAAATGATATTTTTACTTTATTGAAATACCACCCAACACAGGATTGCAAATCTCTTGTATCAAGAATAAACTTGCCTAAAAAATTGGCATTGATATTGCTAACCACAAACCCCATCAGAGATAATAAGATAGTGGAGGCCCTACCGACTCTAGGGCCATCCCTGCTAGAAATTTTTTTTTTTACTGTCCCAACTTACATTACAACTCTGAAATCAGCCTAGTTTCCCATATCCATTGATATCACCAGCTTTCATTATCATGCCTTGCTAACCCACCATGTTACAATCTGATTTCACTTGATTTTTTTATTCCCCGGACCAACCCTTTTCGAGAGGTTGATGCTTCTTTCTTGTCGACTTCACCGCTCATATCCCAAGATTCGATTTTCACCCCTGCAAAATGCAACCCTGCTCTCTTTCCAAATATCACAACTGTTACATTCTCCCAATGCCAACTTTGCAAATCCGAAGGGAATTTGCTTGCCCAACATCGTGTCTCAAGCCAATGGCTCTCGCAAAGTACAATTAAATTCGACAAACCACACAACTAATTTTAGTGGCAGACATATGTCATCGAAACAATAAAATAGGAGACATAATTGAGAGATGAATTGATTAAAAAAAAAGACCTATCAACCTAATAATTATAAAATTATTTCTCCTTAACATACACATATATAAATGATTAAAGCGATTCTAACCTACATAAAAATATAATAATAGAAATGTAATCATCTAACATAAATAATAAGAAAATTTTAGATTAATATAATATTTATATAAAAACTTAACCCTTAAAGATATTTGGAAATAAACATTTATAATATCATGAACCTTGTGTTTTATAAATACATTCCCACTTACTTAAATGAAATCCTTTAGAGTTATTTTTTACCTATAAAAATTATATATAATATTATTATTAATTATAAATAGATAGATTATTGTTATATGCAAAACTTAAATTAAAATATTAAAAAAAAAAACCTGATTGCTCTCCAATCTTTAATATGTGGAAATGCATAGATTTGAATGTGAAAAATTAGGGCTTAATCCTGCTATGCTTAATTCTCCTGTATGACACAGTAAAAAAGGATGCCAATAGCTCACGATCTTGATAAAACCTCTTCGAAATCTCCACTAGCTATTAATATTCCACGTCCATTCCACTTGACTTAGGTCAATGACACCACTAATCTTATCTTAATATTCCACGTCCATTCCACTTGACTTAGGTCAATGACACCATTAATCTTATCTTATTTGCCACTTTATGTTTGCGTTAGAGGCACGCAGTATATAAAAAATTACATTCGACTGATTGGAATTTTCCATACATCTTTAAAAGTCACTTAATTTTCTGCGAAAATCTCAATATTCTTTTCTTTTGTAATGGTATATAGTATATACCTCAATGGGTATGTTTCCGTGGTAGACAGCTTGCTTGTGTTTGCCTTATGATGAACGGAATTAATTTAAAAAAAAAACGGAATATTTAAAATAAAAAAAAATAAGTCGATGTTATGAGGGAAGCGGTTTATGAGTTTTTTTTAATGAGTTTTTGTATTTATTTGATCAAAATTTGCATTTACAATTAAAATGTTATTTTAATTGGTATTTATAATTAAAATGTTTAAGTATTGAGGTGTTTCTTTTTCTTTCTTTCTCTTTTTTTTTTAATGAGTTTTTTTATTTATTTTATCAAAATTTGTATTTACAATTAAAATGTTATGAAAAAATGTATTTATGATTAAAATGTTGAAGTATTGAGGGTTCTCCTAGTACATTATATTAGATTATTTTTTTGAGATTCAAGTGGGTTAAGTAAGTTATTCATTTATGACCTTTTTCATGATAGGTTGTTGTAATTAACTCACTAATTTCTCATGATTTTTGGATAGTCTATTTAGCACTTATTGGATCAGTTTTTTTTTGGAATTCAACTGGGTTAAGTAAGTCATTCATTTATGACCATTTGCATGAGAGGTAGTTGTAATTAACTTACTAATTTCTCATGATTTTTGAATAGTCTAATTAGCACCTATTGCATCAGGTGATGCTCACATGGTGAAGAAGTAGGATTGAAACTAGTGAAATGAATTTGAATAGTCCATTTAGCACCTATAGAATCAGGTGATGCTCACAGGGTGAAGAAGTGGGATTGAAACTAGTAAAATGAATTTGAATAGTCCATTTACCACCTATAGGATGAGGCGATGCTCACAAGGTGAAGAAATGGGATTAAAATAGTGTCAATCATCACTTCAGGGGCTTGCAACCCTGGCTTTTAACAATAACCAGATTTTGTTGCTATAAATTTTGGAATATTAAGAAAATATAATTTGATTTTGTTTCTATTAATTAAATTTAAAAAGTATTTCAAAATTTACAATCCGAAACTAAATCACTAATTTTTTTAGTTTTCTTACATATAAATGAAGTCCTGTAACCAATATATAATTTAAGAAAATAATAAAAATTTTAAATTAAAAATTTTGAGTTAGTGAAATTCTTAATAGTGTTCAATTCATTTTAAAAAAATGATTCAAACACTTCAACCATAACTCGACTCCATTTACAATCGAAACCAAACACTTCAACCATAAAATGATTCAAACACTTCAACCATAACTCGACTCCATTTACTGTAGCCTGGCAGACAAAGTCAGTCACAACACTTTCCTGTTTCGCGAGTCCTGTCTTACAAAACTTTTGGTGGAATTGCGGGATGAGATTCATGTCAGTCAAGGCTCGGCGTTATTCTAGAATGAGTGTTTTCCATAAGTACCGAGAAATTAGCATGATAAATGATGAGTGGAAGATATTCGTGGCAACATCGTGGATATTGTGGAAGCAAAGTGGGATTGTGAAATGCTATAAATATACACAAATTGAATTGAGTGGGCAGCCCGTGATTTATTTGTGTCTTTCTGGATTGACATTATTGTCAGTGTTGTCACTATGAAGTGGTTGGTGAAGTATGTTTTTTTCCTGCAAATGGCATGGTACTGCTTGGTGGTGCAAGGGCAAGATGTGCAGCAGCAATTCTTATCTCCTCACAATGATGCGAGAGCCCGAGTGGGTGTCCAGGCTCTCCAATGGGACGACACCGTCGCAGCTTACGCCCAAAACTATGCAAATCAGCGCATAGCAGACTGCGCTTTGCAGCACTCTTGGTCAATACGGAGAGAATATTTAACATGAGATAGGATATTCGGATCCCGTGGGAAGCGCCGTGGAGTCCTGGGTTAACGAGAAGCAATACTATGATCACTCTTCCAGCTCGTGCATTGAATGTCAAGAGTGCCTACACTATACCCAGGTGGTATGGAAAGATTCCAAAAGGCTCGGCTGCGCTCAAGCTCAATGTAACAATGGCTGGACTTTCGTTATCTGCAACTACGACCAGCGGGGAACATAAATGGGCAGACACCCTACTGAATTCTCATATCCCATCTTGTAAGTTTTCTTCTAACATTCTGAGTTGACGATTCTCATAAGTAAATAAATGGTGACTTTGCCCATCACAATAAATGCCTTCTCCACGGACTTTCTCAAATTATGGAAAGAATTGTTGTGAGAGTATGAAAGAGTTCAGGTTGCTTTTGGTTCGTGGAAGAAATAGTTTTTTATAACTGGTAAATATGTTTTTTTAACAAATTCACAATATCAAGAGTAATATAACATAAATTCTGTATGAGTTTGTGAAGTTTTGGGGATTTTTTTTAAGATTCAAGTGAGAATTATTAAATTTCAAAATTTTCAGGTTTAAAATTAGAGGGAGGTAAAGTATGCATGTCTTCATAGTTATGTATGTCTTCATAGACTTAGCACTCAAATCTGTGGAAGTGGGTCCCTTATCTCACAAACAAGGGGCTCTCATACACCAATTTGGTGTACTTGGTTATGACCTTAAAAATTGGATAATAATAATAATAATAATTAATTTTGATTATAAAATATATATAACTTCAGTTTAAAACATTTTTATATGTTAATTAAAATTAGGTAAAAGATAACATATTCATTTAGTTTAGACCTAAATTATATTATTATTATTCTGTTAATTAAATTGGGTAAAAAATATATATATATTTATTTAATTGAAACCTTAATAATAAAAGATTAAAATTTATAATCAAATTAAATGTTAGAATATATAACCACTCAAAGTAAATCCAAAATTGTATAAGCTTTATTTAAATGATTTTTTAATTACCAAAATTAATGTACAATCAATATTTAATAATCAAAATTTAATAAAGTAAAGTAATGAATGTATAGTGGTTTTTTGTTTTATCTTGATCACTTAGTGATTCAAGGGATAAAATATATGCTCAAAATCTCTCGAAACTTGTGCCAAGTCATAGCGTTCATTGTGTTGATTCCAGCGACACTTGCATCACCTCAATCCGACACCGTATGAGAAAGTTATTGCATTCTGAAGTTTTAGGCAAACACACAAGAAGTCAAAATTGCAGGGTTGACTATACATGTACAAATGTCATGTGGTAGTCCATACATTAATGTAGTGCTGACATCATCTTCTGACTAGGTTGTACAAAGTGGTGACGTGTCAGTTTGTGATTGAATGGTACGATGATTTGGTGGACCAACCGTAGGTCACCACGTGGTCCAATCATACGGTGCCATGTGGCCCTATGAGAGGCTGCCAAGTGGCCTTATAGTTGGCGCCAAAATTTTTGTTAACCGATTGGTTGAGCCTCCACAAGAATCAAACACACAATTTTTCAACCAACAGACCAACGCCCAACCGTTTCACCATATATGCTATTTTTTAAACCATTATCGGTGGGTTATATTTATTTACCATTGGTCGAAGAGTTGGGGGTTGTGGGCAGACTGACGGGCTTGCTCGACCAACCCAACCCACAGTTTAATGTAGGAGATATGACCAAGGACGAAGCGTGAGGGGCTAGGGCGCATGGCACACTGCCCACACCCATGGACCATGGCCATGTGGTAACAAGGTACTGGGAGTGGAGGAGGTGGGCGGGGGCTACAACCAGTTTAAATTTTTTTTTTATTATTATATATAAAAACAAACAATTAAAAAACGCCAATGGGTGCAAATCGAACCCCTAACCTACAACGAGTTAATAAAAAAAGTGCCCAAGTTATCGTGCTATGGCTTTTTTTGTTGAATGTTTTGCAAGGACAAGAGCTAATATGTTGTAGTTGCAGACAAATTTGGTAAAAGGGGGTATTTTTCTCAATTTTAAGTTTTTTTTATCTCGCGAAGAGCTTAGATGATGGTTTTCAAGTATTGTGGACATAATGATACTATTATTTTTATATATTTAAGCTTGTATGTTGATTTATTGAGCATTTAAGCATATAATAAAGTGGTCACAACTGGAAGCTGGACCTAGAGATGTAGCCCAAGTTGGGTGAACTCCATTATCAATTTTATTATGTTTGATGTTGCAATTTTATCCTCTTTTAACTGTTTAAATTCTGCAAATTAACTTAAGTTTTTGGACTTTTGTGACCATGATCCATTGCCTAAAATACAGAAACTAGCTTGCAAATTGTTTAATGAAACCTTCACTTTTCATTTTTAGATTAGTTTGGTATCAAAGCATGGTTGATATGAAGGTTTCATAGAATTTGCAATGTGTTTGAATGCTCTGGATTGCATCATTATATTGTTTTTCATTCATCTTGATTCATTTGGAGTGGAAAAAGTGGAGGAAACATCTCACGTGACCGTTTTTACCAATGAGACTCAGTTTGGAAAAACGAGGTATGAAACCTTTTGGGAGAATTTTGAGGCATCAAATGATGTTTTCTTGGGGTAAAATTTTTCCATCATAGTGCCAAAAAATTTCATGCTATTCTACACACAAAGATATTTCGAACAACATACAAAGACCGTCAATCAGATTCTATATGAAAAATTTATGCCACTTCGAAGTTGACCTTCCTGTTTTAACACCTATAGTTTGGGCATATGCCACATCAACCACCAATATTAATGGGAAAGGGGCTAGCCACTTGATTATGATGTAAAATAATCTATAAGAGTCTATATTGTAACTTTATTTAAGAGTTGATGTAGTCAAAATTAACCACTAGTAGGTTATCGAGTTGTGTTATAACTCAACCACTAGGAGGAAGATGCATTCCATTATTTTGAGAGAATTTTGTTCCATAGCTGAGCATAGATAGCCAGGAGAGATAAGAGGTAGAGCACACATTGAGGATCTGTGCACTATACGAACCCACAAGCCACATGCATTACTTCTTTGTACCTGCATCCGTATTTCTAGATAGAGAAAGAGAGGGAAGCTGCCTCACCTTCTAACTGGGTTTTCTTCCAAAAGTGTTTCCTAGAGAGCATATTTTTTGTCTTATGTGTGTGTGTGAAATTATGTTGTCGTTCTCTATTTTTCTACATAATTTCCATTCACATGCATCACTAATTGTACAGTTAAATCTTCAAAACTAGAATTTTAATAAAACTGTAACATTATAAAATTCTAGTATTTTAATATATTATTGTCATATACGTTGTGATGAATTGTCTAGTGGAAGATCCACGACAATTTACAAATAATTTGATATCAAATCAAGTTTCTTTGTGTATTTTGTGGAGATTGTAGGAATCTAGATCGACAGGGCCGAAAACTGTAAAACCCTAATGATGGGCGACGAATCTATAAATGATCGTTATGATCCTTTAGAGGTGAGGTTTAAGTGGCTGGAACAACAAGTCACAAATATCAACCACAATGTAAACCTCCTCATGGTGGCCATGAATAGCAAGATAAGGATACTTGGAGAAGATGGAGGTTCGAATGCAGAGGAAAAATTAGAATGGGGATCAGAAGATCGGGGAGAAACGAATAACTAGTCAAAGAAAGAGCCCAAAAAATATCAATCTAGTTCGATTTTTGTGAACCAATCACAATACCCAATTAAATTGGAAGAAAATTCAATATCAAGTCATACCACAACAAGATTTGAAGCCTAACCATTGGCTACAACAACTGGAAAACTATTTCAGCATCCATCATATTGAAGAAGGACATAAAATCTCATTTGCACAACTAAAATTGGGGGGTCATGCACTCACTTAGTGGGAGAGCCACACAAAAACCCTGAGGTTAGAGGGAGAACCTCTAGTGACTAAGTGGGAAGATTTCAAAACCATCATTAAGTCACATTTTTATCCCATTGGGTACGTGGAGGACCAATGGATCCGGTGGTGTTACTTCAAGAAAAATTCAAGCCCGAGCTGTAGGAGTACACCACAAAATTCAGGGAGATGGATATAATTTTGGGTATCTCTCCAAAGAACCGAGATGTGCTCCTCAATTATTTGGGGGGTCTGCACCATCATCTGCGTGAGAAGGTGATGTTGTTCAAGCTCAAATCTGTGGACAAGGCTTGTGTGCAAGCACAATACCTAGAGAACATAGGCTTCAATAGAGAATAATCATGTGGATTGAAACAAAAAGAGAAACTAGATGCTTTTAAGGAGGGAAAGAATAAGAAAAAAGGGGGAAAATATAAGAATATGACAACCACAACACACCAATGCAAAGATTCTATCAACCACTGCAACATCGATTGCCATACAGAGGAAAAAGGTTGGAAGTTTCATCCATAACTAAACCCGACTAAGAAGAAGAAGGTTAGTTCAAGAAGAAGAAGCTCATGGCCACTGATTCGAGCAACCAAGTTGAAAGTAGATCAGATGTGGATGAGAAGATCATTTGTATGTTAGTACAAAAGGAGGTGAATCTGAGTATCCTTCAACAACAAGAAGAGAAAGAAATGACAAAACTCTTGCATATAAAGATACATGTGAAGAAGGTAAAGACTGATGCTTTATTTGACTCAGGATTTCAGGAAAATCTCATTGTAGGAATGCTTAGATCTAAGACTTTTGTGATCCATAATGTAGATAAATATCTTTCGGATTAATCACATCATTCTGATTCGGTCGACGTTTCGAACCAACTAATGTGGTTCATCCTCAGGACATGTGGAGGAACTAATCAATCTCGATGAATAAATAGTGGAGATGCATCATTTCCCCGAAATAGCCATTAAGAAACTAGTTGTTAAGAACTAGCCGTTAGAGAGATAATTGATTAAGAATTATAATTAAATTATTAAATTAATTAATTAAATTAAATTATTAAAATGGGTTTATGTAATATAATAGGTAATAGGGAGGGACAAATTATTAATTAATACATAAATAATGTAAATAGATAAATAAAAATAAATAGAATAAAATAAAATTAATTAATTAATTACTTAGATTAAAAAAAAAATTTGGGGTTGGAAGTTCGTGATCATCCAAACCCATATCCATTGGGATGGGTAAATAAGGATGTAGAGTTGAAGGTAACAAAACAATGTAAAATCATATATGCTATCAATGTTGATTTTATTGATGAAGTAGATATGGATGTGGTTCCCCTTTGTGTATGTGGAGTCGTATTTGGGAGTCCATACATGTATATGTGTGATGCAATATTCATGAGGAGAGCTAAATAGTACAGTCTCATCAGGGATGGAAAATCATTCATCATCAACGCGCAAAAAGGAAAGTCAAAATTTTCACTAGTAAGTGGAAACCAAGCCAAGAAATCAATTAGTTCTAGCAAGAAGTATGTTTATTGTTTTTAAAAGAAAGTCAGTCTATAGAGGAGTCAACAGGAGGAAAGGCATCCCTAGGGTATACAAAGAAACAAAAACAAAAATTGGAAGGGCTTGTATAGGCATATAGGGATGTTTTTTGAGAGCCTAAAGGACTACCACTTAATAGGGAAGTGGAAAATGAGATCCAGCTATTGCCAAAATCCCTCTTGTCGAACATTGGGCTATATAGGTAGTCTGTTATAGAAGAAAGTGAGGTGAAGAAACAATTGCAACAACTACTGGAATATGATTACTATGTTAGCCATGGTCAAATAATTCTAAAGTTGTGATAATTTTGGTTTTTAGTCAAAGAACACTAGAGGTAACCACATACCAACTTTTAAACTCTAAGATCTAGCCTTCTTAGTGTTCAAAGAGGGTTCTCTCTATAAGATTTAACTTTGTTTGTTTTATAAAATATAAGGCTAGTTATGATTGTGCAATTGGTTTTGTTTTGATTGATTTGGTGGGAAAAAATCACTTGAAGGGATGGATAGTGGGAGATCTATTTTTCCATTGGGCTAAGGAGTCAAAATCAAGCAAAAAGAGCGGGGCGGAAACGTGAAGCTGGGTTACACTTTTGTGAGAATCGGGGGCCGAAATTTTTTTTCGGCAATAGTTCGGCCGAACGTTTCATAAAGTTCGGCCAAACTATATAATAGTTCGGCCGAGTCAAAATAAATTAAATAGAACTAGGATCAAGGCCAAAAAGTCAAATGTTTTCAGGTCAAGATAGATAACCCTTGAAGATCTTGGAAAGTTGTTTTTGTGAGGTGGTATGATCGGGATAAAGGGCAATTAAGAATCCTTTGATCCAGAAAAAATAAGCAGTAGGCAGAGGTCAAATGAGAGAGGGAGCAATTAAGGGTTCCCTACACTAGAAATCAGAGGAAAACATAGAAATGATAACTAGTTAAAAACAGGGTGGTCTTAACAAATCCTGTAGTAATACTCCTAGTTAATATTCATTAAAATTTAGAACAAACATGTAACAAAGAAAGATAACAATGACAAGTAAGGAAATACTTCACTCCAAATAGCTCATCACAGGAATC
The DNA here is from genome assembly GCA_034641835.2 of Pinus albicaulis. Taxonomy (NCBI): domain Eukaryota; kingdom Viridiplantae; phylum Streptophyta; class Pinopsida; order Pinales; family Pinaceae; genus Pinus; species Pinus albicaulis. Next base: position 734,599,392 of record CM076578.1, on the reverse strand, counting down.
CTGAAGTATGATGACAATTGGTTTGATCCAGTCTGCTACTCGAAATTTGAATGACAAAAGCCTTCAAGTCCAACAAAAATAACTATAGCAATCTCCAGCAATTTATTCCACACAAAATACTTCTAAAGATGAAGTATTTATACATAGTTCTTTACAAAATATCCTAGAATGATTATAGGAATTATCTAAGGGAAATAAAATATCTTTACAACAATAATAGAGACAACTACTTAACAAGTCAGCAAGCTTCCCTATTTATTCAAAAAAAGAGAAATTGCTTTGAGGATAAAATGTAGTTGGCTGCCTTGGTGTCCTCCTTGCTGGCTTTAGATATTTTAATTTTTTTTTGGAATCTGATCTGCCTTGTCTAATACGCTTTCTCTGATTCTCTTTAACCATAGTCAAAACTCTTTACTGTTGTAAAAATATGCTTTAACTGTAAATCAAAAAATAGTTTTCCTTTCATCTGTATGTCTTTTTATCTTTCATAATAAATATGTGGGTGACTGCCAATCCTCTTCTTTAGGAATTTGTATCTTCTTTAATTTCCTGAATTTTTCATCAGTTTATCATTAATGACCATAATGTCAGGTATTCCTTTTTGCCTCAAATTTGTAAACTTGACCATAAACCTGGTTATGCCAGTATTCATATTCTCACATTTTTCTTCCAGTTGCTTCATTAGATCTTCTTGGTAGTAACTTTCCTAATTTCTAGGATAGTTTCAATCCTGTCAGTAATATTGAGTTCTTCTAATTCTTGTCTACTTTTGCTATTAAGGAATGTGATCAGATTTAAAGCTTGCTCTGGTTTGTTAGCCAGTTCACTTTGAGTATTCTGAATTTCTTCTTACACTGCTACTAATAAATCTCTCTATTCAAAGATTACCTGAATTGAAGGCCATACATCATGGATGGATTCAGTGATATTGTTCCAAAGATAGTTTTTGATATATGATATTTTTTCCTTCAAGGTTAATTCTTTTTGTAATTTCTTCAATTCTTCATTCAGTCTAATGGCATTTTTCTCATGTGTTTTTGCATTTATCTGAGCCAATTTGTTTGATTTCTCAAGATTTTCGACCACATGTTTTAATCTGCTGATTTCATTTGTCTTAAGAGACATTTCGTCCATAGCTTTCACTAATTTGTTGGATTCATCTGTATGGTGAACTGTTGTTGTATATGATTCAGTAGTTGAGGTTGTGGATGAAGCTACAGGCACTGTAGTAGCTAGTGGTTCTTTGGGTGCTAAATTTTGAGCTAAAGTTGAAGGCACAGTTGTAGTGATTACAGGAGTAACTATAGGAATCTCTGGTATTTTTGGTGTTTCTTTCTTTTGGAAAAGTTTTTCAATCTGTATTTCCTTTTCCTTGATTTGGGCTATCAACTGAAAAATCAAATTCATCATGCCATCTTTTTTTTTTTTCCTTCAATTATTTATTTTGTTTGAGGATGTTCACTTTGAGGAAGCTTAAGTTGTTTCCTCAAAGCTGAAATATCTTCATTCTTCTTCTTCACTAATGACTTTGCTGCTTTGATATTAGCAGGGTCATATCCCACCTGCAAAACTAGTTCTTCTAAGGATTTTATCCTGAGATCTTTGGCATACAAGGATGCTTTGTCCATTTTCATCTGATCTTGCATGTTGGAAATGGTGTTCTAGAGTCTCTGAGCACTCATGGATTTAGTTATGATAGTAGAGTATAGAATTTCTTAAGTCTGTCTATGGAACTCAATTTGATCAAGAGCATGCATCTTATCTATCTGGACTTCCAAATCAACCTTCTTATAATCTACCACTATCTTTGGGGATTTGACTGTGGACTGCAACACTAACATAATTAGCTTTTGATTTGAATAGTCAAATGCAGACAAAAGTCTGTTTTGCACACTTGGTGTCTGTTTGAGATAATGAGAATAAATATTTCTTTTATCTCTTCATTCTTCAGTTTGATCTGTTTACATTTTTCTTTGATGTCTAGATCTTTCTCCTCAGTTGCCTATGATGAAGAGGCTTCCATGCTCTGATGTCTTTCTATCAACTATGCATCTTCATTGTTAACTTGTTATTCATTCTGATTCTTAGTAGCTGGCTCATTGACGATCACAGTGGCAACATCTGTTTTTGGCAAATCGTTGTTGGTATCTATAAGCTTTGTTTCTTCCACGTCAATTGTTACCTTTCCTTTACCAAATGAACTTAAATTAGGCCTTTTGTTATATATTAAATTGAATTTAGTCTCAGTTCTAGTTTCCGCAATATATGCACCTTCTTCCCTTACTCTCTTAGTGGATTTTTCTGGCTGATTTACAGTCTCCAAAGTGTCATTAGTATCACTTTTATTGACTGCATCTGTTACGGTATTTTCAGTACACTCATTCTGATTTGCATACTTTTCTATCTCTGGATTTTTTTCATGAATGAAGGGTGTTAATTTACATTTAACCCTTAGTTTGCTTAAGTTCCCTTGTGGATCATAATTCTAAGGAAAAGTTTCTTCAAATTTGAATTCCAAAAATTGCTTTGCTGCTTCTTTCTCTGCATCCCTATGATTGCAGATGAATGGACCTATTTGATTCTTTAGTTTGAATTGAGTTTTCTTCTTTGCTTCCAAGAAATTTATAGAATAAGAGTTTAAGATCTTCCTGATATATTCCAAGGCAAAGATCCTCATTGAAACATTCTTGGGTAATTTGTAAGGTAACAATTTTGACCCAAAGACTCTGATCTTAGTATGTTTTTCATATAGGTACCAATCACCAACTTTATTTTGCTTTGAAAACTGTAATATATTTTTCATTTCTTCATTTATCCTTGGCTGCTCTTTTTTTGTTAGCATTGTGATCATTGGATGTATGAATAACTCTGAAATTTCTGCATAAGTGAAATACGTACATTCTTTTTTTAGCAAAGATGCCCAGAAAATGATAGAAAGAGGATTTCCCTCTGAGTCAAGCTTTTGGAGAGTGGCTGGAAAATTATCTGATTGAAAGTATAAAACCATATGGAAAAGGAAGGAAGTATATCTAAACACTCCTCCAATTGGAAAATTGATCAATTGATAATGAATATTATCTGCAATGAAACCAACATAATCAAAGATTACTGATGGCGGTTGCCCTGGGGAAAAAGTGGATAAGAACCCCAAGATGGACTCATCTTTTTGTTCATCAGTAAAATATCCTAGGATGAAGGAAAGCATGGAAATCACTTGTCTTGAACCTTCTAGGAATTTGGCAATAGAATATGGGGGATTTAGTTTACGAATTTCTAAATGTGAGGGCATAAATGTCTAGAAAATCATGAATCTATTGGGAAAATCAAGGAATATATACAGCTTGGTAAGGGCCTCTATGGATAAAGGGATTGCTTGAGGATCAGGGTGAAGTTGTAGCATCTGGTTAATTGATTCAGTAGTAATGGTGAAAAGCACTTCTTTGTTGGCATTTACAATGGCTCTTTACTCAGGCACATAATACTATTGACATAACCTAATGACTTCTTGGCATGGATGAGTTAATGGGACAACATATTTGGGCAAGTGGGATTCCCAAACATGGACTTCTTCTTCATTAACTAAGGATTTCTCATAGCACCAGTTATGAATATCTAGCAGGTTAAAATCAACAATGGGATCTGCTATCTTGTAATCAACATCAGCCAATGGAATATGTTCAATGTGTATGAGTGGGGGTTTTAAAGTATTGACAACAATAGCAGTCTTAGAAGACATGGCTGGAGTGGATTTTGGCACTTTGCAAGCTTCGGGATTACTAGAGCTCTTCTTTTTAGGCATTTTGGCCACTTTCTGCAAGTTTAAACAGTTTGTAGAAGTATTTTTACTTTTAGCAGAGGATTCTTGGATGAAACAGGCAAAGTATGGTCTCTTCTTTGGACTTTATTTTCCAATTAGATCTGTCAAAGAGAGTTTACTGGATTTTGACCTGTTTTAAGCAAGAAACATGGGTTTCCTGAGTCTTTGACTGAGGGATTGGGCATAAAAAAGTGTTTTCAAATTGGGCACAGATGCTTAGGATACCTTCAGAGTTTTTCTGGCTTAATTTGGAGCTTGAAATAGCTCATAAAACTGTAAAAAAAACTCACAAGTTTCCTCCTAAGTAGTAGGAAAAAGTAAAACAAGGTTTCTGGAGAAAATTTGATAGGGTTTGGCCTATTTTTTGGTCTTTTTGATGGCTTATTTTGTTAATTTTTAATTTCTGAATGGGAAATATTCTTGAAAAGGATTTTTTGAAACTTAAAAAAAAAAAGGCTCTAATTTGAGAAGAAAACCTGTTATGTGCAGGTATAGTGGTTTGAAACTGTTTCTGAGGTCTCTAAATGGTCGAACAGCTTCTGTCGAGCTTCTAGAGCAAGAAAAAGCCCCTCAGTGGTATTGAAAGAGTAACATTTTGAAATTTGAGGTATTCTGGCAAGAAAATGGTGGAAAAAGCTTGTTTTAATAGTTAGGAAGCTCGTGCAGGGTTTAGGCGCAGAAGGATATGAAATAAAATGCATTACCAAGGTTTATTATGCATATTAAGGATACAAGAAATGGCAATTAATGGCAGTCATGTCATAAAAACAGGCAGTTTTTGAGCTTACATGTTTAAAAAAGTAAGTGGTTATCGTGCGCCTTTATGGTGGTAAGCACTTTTGGGGCAAACCAACATGATCCAATAAGGATTGACCAGGTGGAGGAGGGAGAAAATTACAATACCACCCATTTTGCGCATAAATGAGATGGGAGTAATCACGCATGTTTTCTGTGTGATATTGGTTTTCGACCATAAGATTTGGGGTTTATATTTTTCTAAGTCCTTTGATATTTATTTTAGGATGTTTTACCCTCTTTTTGGCTTTTTATTATTTTTCATTTTTTCAAAGTATGGGAAAACAACTTGCAGAAAGCAAGGTATGTACATATTTACAAGACTATCATAGCCAATTCAAAATTTATGAACCCTATTGTTATAGGACCCTAAAAGTGGATCCACTTGGGGATGGCATTTCCTGGTGAAATGTCAAGAAATTTTAGATCAGTAGCCTTTGGAATTTGACTGTGATGACCCTGTAAATGTCTTCTAATATTTTCAATTATTCATACTTATGATATTTACCTCTCAAAGCTTAGGGCCTTCTCTCTGGGCTTCAACTTTGTTAAGGAAACATCCAATCCAATATAAAATCTGCAATGTATATGTACAATGATCAAAGTGAATAAAAACTAACTATTTGTTAACTCATGAGAGTAGTAGTGCTTTAGCATTCTACCATTTACTGGTCCTTCTTGCAGATCTGTTCCATCCATTTCTTTCAAAAATAAAGCATTATTACCTCTATATCCATAAATCACATAAGGTCCTTTCCACAAAAAATCAAATTTTCCATGTTTACCTTTGTCTTCTCTTCTGGAATCCCACTTTAACACTTGGTCTCCAATGTAAAAATAATCTTCTTTACTCTTTTTATCGAAAAAAATCTTTATTTTATCCTGGGTAACTTGGGATCTAATACAAACTTCTTTTCTTGTATGCTGCAAGTGAATAGTTTGATTAATCCTTCTCTGAATGTCATTTTTTTCAACCTGTAACTCTTGGATAATATTCATCACTGGCACTCCTAAGGAGGATGGAAAAACAACATCCATTCCATAGACAAGCTGGTAAGGAGATGTACCAATAGATTTTTTAGTTGTAAGTCTATCTGCCCATAAGGCATTGACTAACTTTTTGTTCCAAGATTTTTTGTTATCTTTCAGTAATTTTTTAATGATGTTTACAAGGCTCTTATTTGAGGATTCAGCTAGGTCATTACCCTAAGGGTAATATGCAGTAGAGTGGCCTAGGGTAATATGATATTTATGGCAAAAGTCAATCATCTTTTTGGATTTGAATACTGCTACATTGTCAGTAATTATCTTTTGGGGACATCCAAATCTTGAAAGAATGTTACTATCTAGGAAGGATATAATGACAGTATATGTAGCTTGTCTAGAGGGTATGGCTTCAATCCACTTGGTAAAATAGTCAGTGGCTGTCAAAATCCACTTATGTTGGCTTGAAGATGGAGGGTGAATTTCACCAATGAAGTCTAAACTCCATTATTGAAATGGAATTTCAGTTGAAATGGGCTTTAAAGGTAGGAGTAACAATTTTTCTTACCCTAAAAAAATTTGGCACTTTTGACAGGAAGTCACAAACTTTTTGACATCAGCAAACAAAGTAGGCTAGTAAAAACCAACTCTTAGGATATTTTCTACAGTAGCCTTCCAGTATATATGTCCTCCACAGTCACCTGCATGAAATTCTTCAAGTATTTTGTCAGCTTCTTCCTTTAACAAATAATTTAATAAAATCCCACTATGATCTCTCCAAAAAAGTACATTGTCTAAAATACAAAATCTTACTGCCTTTAGTTTTAAGAATCTGGCTTTGGTTCTTGACAATCCAGGAGGAGCTTGTAAGTTTAGTAGTACAAATATGATATCTATATACCAAGGTGAGTCTGAAAAGGCTTCACTGATCGTTGGAGTCGCCATCTCTTCCTGTTCATCTATTTGGGAAATAAAATTTATGTCTAGGGCATTACAATTAGATTCATCCATAAGTCTGGGTAATCCTTGACCTTTGATGAGCTTTGTGGGTTTTATCTCTATTTCATATTCTAAGATAGTGGCAATCCACTTACCTCTTCTTCCATCAGGACCATCCTGAGTAAGAATGTCTTTTACTACAGAATTTGGGACATAGGCAATGATGTGAGAGTAGAGAATATAAAATCTGAACTCTTTAATGGAATTTACCAAAGCTAAGGCTTGCTTCTCCATGATGTTTTACTTCAAAGGGGCATCTCTAAGGGTATTGCTAAACAAATCTATGGGCTGTTCAAATCCTTGGTCATTTTCTGCAGTAAAATTATAGTAATGGTGTTTTCTGAAGCAACTGAAAAAATTATGAAATCCTTCTTATGGTCAGGACTTATTAGGACTAGAGTTTTGGTTAAGGCTTGTTTGATGGAGTCAAATGACTTTTTGGCCTCAATAGTCCATTTAAGAGCTGAATATTTTTTAAGCATGTTGTTTAGTTCTCTAATTATCTCAGCTAAATCGGATATGAATCTTCTTAAAAAATTAATCTTACTTAGAAAGGCTTGTAACTCTTTGATGTTTCTTGGTGGACCGATGTTAATAATTGCTTCTATCCTAGCAAGATCGATTATGATTCCTTCTTTATAAATTATGTGTCCAGGTAACTTTCCTTCTTCTAATCCAAATAAACTTTTCTTAGGGTTTAAAGAGATGCCAAATTTCCTGCATTTAATAAAAACTTGTATCAAATGATCCAAGTGTTCATTATCAGTTTTGGAAAACATAGTAATGTTATCTAAATAAATCACTAATAAATCATGTATTTCCTTTGCAAAAGCTATGTCCATAGCTCTTTGAAAGGTCGCACTTGCATTCATTAGACCAAAAGGCATTTTACATACATAAAAGTGCCCCAAGGAGTAGTAAATGTTGTTTTGGCTTGATCTTCTTTTTGGACTAAAATCTGGTTGTATCCTGAAAACCCATATAAAAGAGAGATCCTAGAAGAACCAACTACCCTTTGTAATATGTGATCCATTTTAGGTAAAGGGTAATTATCTTTTAAGGACACTTTGTTTAGATTCCTAAAGTCAACACATAATCTAATCTCTCCTATTTTCTTTCTTGTTTGAACATAGGTTGGAAACCTAATCAGAATATCTGATTGGTGCAATTATTTATGCATCTCACATTCTTTTCACTTCCTTTTCTATCAAAGGCAATAAAACAGGGTTAATTCTTCTCAACTTTTGTTTAAAGGGCTTTTGATATTTTTTTATTGGAATTTTATGTTGAATTATGTTGGTATCATAGGATTTGAGATCCTCATAACTCCAAGAAAAAACATCTTGATATTCCTTTAAAAGAGAAATATATTTTTTCTTTTCTTGTTGAGGTAAGGTTTCGGAAAGTTTGATTATTTTTGGTTTTAACTCTGTACCAATATTGCATTCTTCTATATCAGATCTAACTGGCTCCATTTTGGGTTTTCTAGCTACATCATTTGAGTCAAAAAGGTCTTCTTAAGGAGTTAAACCTTTGGGTAAGAAATTATCCTTAAGATTCAATACGTTAGATTCATCATCAATAATTTCTTCAATCTCTACTTTCTCTAAGTTATCAATATCTGATTGACTAAATCTAGTTGGTTTAGCAAACTTTACTTTATTTACGTCTATGTTATTCAAATCAATTTCACAATTTAAATCTTGATCTATACTACAATATGTGTATATCTTACAGTTCTGAAATTCACCTTCATTGTTCATAAACTTGTAAATCTGTTCATCTTGAGAAACTAATTGCCAATATTTGAGGTTTTCTCGAATTATTGGTCTGTTCTTGACTTCAACAGTATATCTGTGATTAGGTTGGAATGGTAAATTGCATGTAATAGCAAAGGTTGCTAGACAGTGAGCCTGTATATTTTGTTTTCTAGGTATAGCAGCAAATTTACAATCTAATAAATCATTAGTTAAATCTAGCACATTTTCTTTGTATCAGCTTAATCTAGGATTTTAAACAGAATATACTCTATTTATTTGTTTTATGATCAACTCTGAATCTCCCATGATTAATATTCTTTTGCCTCCTGAGTTCCTAATAATTTGGAGTCCTAGAATAAGGGCTTCATACTCAGCCATATTATTGGTACATTTAAAATTGAGCCTAAAAGCATGGCCTTATGAGTGATTAGTCTCCATGTTGGTTATCCAAACTCCTGCTCCTGCTCTTAACATATTTACTGAACCATTAAATTCTAAATTCTATAAAGATTCATGAAATATATTATCATTGTTTGGTGTTTTCTTTTTCTCTATTAGTTCAGTTTGGATTTCATTAGTTTCAGAGTTACATAAGATAAAAGAATCAAGGTCAGTTGGTGTATAGTAAATTGGGTAATTTATAGATCTTTTTGCACTATTGACCATGTAATTCATCAATGTTTCCCTATATAACTTCTTAGGCTGACCAAAAACTGATATAGTAGCATAAGACATGTCCAATTGTAGAGATCCTTGTAACTTTGCTCCCCATGAGCGAGATAGTAACATTCCATATCTAGGTGGGATATTAGCTACTACAATGTTCATTAATATACTCTTACCAGGATATTGAACTAGTGTTACACACAAATCTTTGATTAAACCTAGGCATTTAACTTTACTCGAATCAAATGAAAAAAAATATTTGTACGACCTAGTAATTTCTAAATTCAGGGTTTCCATTATGGCTTTGGGCATTAGATTATGCGTAGCTCCTGCATCTAGCATTGATTTGTGTAAAATTTGATCATGAATGGTAATACTGATATAAAATGGAGGAACTGCTCTATCTGCATGTTTTCCATTCACATCTGGGCCAAAAATCAACTCTAGTTGATCAAGATTTAGATTTATGGAATCTTCTCTATCATTTATGTTTAATGTTTTAGTTATGTTTGATTTATACAAGTCATGCTTTACCAATTATGTTAAGGGAATTGGTATTTTTAACTTTGCAATTTCAGTTTGTATATTAAATGAAGGTTGAGATTTACTGATTTGAATTAATTCTTCTTTGGTAACCGTAGTTTGTGTTGGCTTGTCTTGTTTTTCTAAAGTTATGTTTTCATTTTCAATTGGTTTTACATTCTCTATTTGAGTTTCTTGTGTTTTACTGCTCCTAATTTTATTTTCAAGGATTGTTTATGAAGTAGTAGATGTTCTTTTAGACTTAGAATTATCAGCAGGTGTTTTTGAAGTAGCAGTTTTTGGATCCACTGATTTAGGATCAGTAGTTTTTGGATCCAGTGATTTAGGATCCACTGATTTGTTTTAACGGAATTAGAAGCTTTTGCAGCAGTAGATTTCTGTGAATATTTGGTATCTTGAGCAACTTCATCAGTAATATCAATAATATTAGGGCTTGATGTATTTTTAGGACTAGAAATGTTTTGGGAAGAACTAGAGTTTCGCTTATTTTCCCTTGGGAGAATTTGCAAAAAAATTGTTTTGAGAGCTTCTACTGTTTTCTTATTCTGTGTTTGGGAAGTTTTCTTAGTATAAGACTCATTTTTTTTCTTTTTTCTAAGGTTATATGATTGTGTATTTCATTTATAGAAAAATCATAACCTTGTTTATAATTAAAGGATTCACTTGAATCTAATTTGAGTTGTTGGAGTTCAAATAATTCCTGATCTTCCTGAGTGAGAAAAATAGTATTATTATCATCTATTCTCATTAGATTTATTACATCCTCATCATCATCATTATTCTGAGAACTTTCAGCATAGTTCTCTTGGAACGGGGGCCTTATTGTCTGGTCTGGGGCTGCTTCTTTTACTTTTCCTGAATTTGTGTTTTTCCTAAAATCGAGATTTCTGATTTGTTGTTGATTATCCCATTGAGTTCTTCTTTCTATGTTGTCTAGTCTATCCATCATCCTCTCTAAATTTTTAGTTAACATGTCTGAATTGGAAGTTTCTTCTTTAATGGCCACTCTTCTCTCATTTCTTAATCTAGATTTTTTGGCTAAAATGTTTACTTCTACATTAACAACATCTGTTTGCATTCTTTCTAATGTTTCTGCATTTATTTCTCTCAACTGATAAGCCATGTCTTTGTCAAATCCATCAGGGAATTTGAGTAGGACAGAATCAGGAATGGGTTTAATATTTGCAGGGATGGAATTGTAAACACTGTTATATCTAGCGCAGTAGTCTTGGACTAACTCATTTGGAGCTCTTCTCATGGCATCAAATTCAGAAAATATCTGGAGTGGATTGATTTTCTTTTCCCATTTATTTAAAAACAATCTATGAAAAACAGCTAAATCAGTTACACTACCAGCACCAAGACCTTTAAACCACTTCTTAACTTCTCCTGTCAATGTTTGTGCAAATAATCTCATTTGAACATTTGAATCATCAATCTCATGGAGTTCAAAGAAATTTGTCATTTTACTAATGTGTTGTTGAGCTGTATAATGGGTAGTGGCATCAAACTATGGTATCTTACTCTGATAGTCTTGAGGCATGTCATGAATCTATACTGGTAAGACAAGGGGAGCATACCTAGCAGCCATAACTTGAAGTTTAGCTTGGCTAGGAGGTAAATTAAAAGTGCTTGGGGCTGAACTGGAAGTGGTAGCTGATGAAATAAAAGTTGTATTTGAGGTGCTGGGAAATGAAACTAGAATATATGTGGAACTACTAGGGAATGAGAATGATGTGTTTGAAAAATCAAAAGGTGAGCTAGTGGATATAGTGGATGAAGTGGGTGGTGAAAATATTACTATAGGCTGTAAAGGTAGTTTAGGGATAAATGGATCTGTAGATGTGTTGGTATTGGAAGCTATATATGATGTAGCAGGATATAGAGATGAGTCAAAAACTGGTATTATGGTGGTATATAACTGTGAAATTGAAGGCTTAGTGGTATATGCTAACAATTGAGCTAATTCAATAGCTTCATCAATATCTTTGAGAATAGTAGAATTAATATATTCAATTTTAGTCTAATATTCAACTTTATTTGATTTAGATTCTACTGTAATAATTTTCTGTTTTGTTTCCAAAAATGAAATAAAAACAAGGTCTAAAACAACAGTATAAATATCACTTTCAGATTGACTTCTAAACAAAGAATGTTCAAATTTCAGATCAAAATATATATCTTTCCAACTTACTGATTCTTGTGGTAATGAATTGACTCTTTTTAATGACACTTCAACTTCTAAATTTTCTATTTGTATTTTCTTTTTTCCAATTCGGTCTGGGTTGTCTACTATAACAACAGGTTTAGGATCTGGGATAGACCTGGTATAGTAAATTTTCCTAGAAGCTAGAATTACAGTTTTTAATACCCACAACTTATAAAAGAAATCTTAAAGTAAAAGGTTGAATAAAGTGATCTCATTTAAGACAAGTTTTATGACTGAGGATTGGTTAGTTCCCCAGTATGGTCGCCAGTATGTTATCACTCTAGTAATTTTAAATTTGTGATATTTTTGGGTTTTAGTCAAAGAACACTAGAGGTAACCACAGACCAACTTTTAAACTCTAAGATCTAGCCTTCTTAGTGTTCAGAGAGGGCTCTCTCTATAAGATTTAACTTTGTTTTTTTTATAAAATATTAGGCTAGTTATGATTGTGCAATTGGTTTTGTTTTCATTTATTTGGTGGGAAAAAATCACTTGAAGAGATGCATAGTGGGAGATCTAATTTTCCATTAGGCTAAGGAGTCAAAATAAAGCAAACAGAACTGGGATCAAGGCCAAAAATTCAAATGTTTTCAGGTCAAGATAGATAACCCTTGAAGATCTTCGAAAGTTGTTTTTGTGAGGTGGTATGATCGAGATAAAGGGAAATTAAGAATCCTTTGATCCAGAAAAATGAAGTAGTAGGCAGAGGTCAAATGAGAGAGGGATAAATTAAGGGTTCCCTACACTGGAAATCAGAGGAAAACATAGAAATGATAACTAGTTAAAAACAAGGTGCTCTTAACAAATCCTGTAGTAATACTCCTAGTTATTCATTCAAATTTAGAACAAACATAGATGGATGCATGTAACAAAGAAAGATAACATTGAAAAGTAAGGAAATACTTCACTCCAAATAGCTCATCACAGGAATCCTGAAGTATGATGCCAATTGGTTTGATCCAGTCTACTACTCAAAATTTGAATCAAAAAAGCCTTCAAGTCCAACAAAAATAATTATAGCAATCTCCAGCAATTTATTCCACACAAAATACTTCTAAGGATGAATTATTTATACCTAATTCTTTACAAAATATCCTTGAATTATTCTAGGAATTATCTAAGAGAAATAAAATATCTTTACAACAATAATAGAGGCAGTTGCTTAACAAGTCAGCAAGTTGTCCTATTTATTCAAAAAAATAGAAACTGCTTTGAGGATAAGATGTAGCTGGCTACCTTGGTGTCCTCCTTGCTGGCTTTAGATATTTTAATTTTTTTTTGGAATATGATCTGCCTTGTCCGATACTCTTTCTATGATTCTCTTTAACCATAGTCAAAACTGTTTACTATTGTAAAAATCTTTTTTAACTGTAAATTAACAAACAGTTTTCCTTTCATATGTCTGTCTTTTTATCTTTCATAATAAATCTGTGAGTGACTACCAATCCTCATCTTTCATAATTTGTATCTTCTTTAATTTCTTGAAGTTTTCATCAGCTTGAGTGTATCTGGAAAAAGTTGGCTTGATGATAAACAAATGTCTTATCTCATGATGTAAATAGAATAAGTCTTCAAAACTTTTGAGTAAGACTTTTCCTGTTGGAATGCCTTGTACTGGTGGTTTATTTACCTTTTCCTTTGTAAATTCTCTAATCCTTTTATCATAGTCATTATGAGGCATCAGTTTATCATTAATGACCATAATGTTAGGCAGTCCTTTTTGCCTCAAATTTTTAAGCTTGACCATAAACCTAGTTATGGCCGTATTCATATTCTCACACTTTTCTTCTAGTTTCTTCATTAGATTCTTCTTGGTAGTAACTTTCCTAATTTCTAGGATAGTTTCAGTCTTGTTAGTAATCTTGAGTTCTTCTAATTCTTGACTGTTTTTGCTGTTAAGGAATGTGATCAGCTTTAAAGCTTGCTCTGGTTTGTTAGCCAGTTCACTTTGAGTCTTCTAAATTTCTTCTTGGGCTGCTAGTAATAACTCTCTCTGTTCAAATATTACCTGAATTGAAGGCCATACATGATGGCGGTGTGGGTGCAGGCGTTAAGGAGAGCCTCTCAAATTTTATTACAATTGTTTCTAACTTCGGAGGAGTCGTATTCAGTTCTTCATTTTCATTTTCATTCATCAAATTTGGAAAATTTGATTAATGAAATCATAATAAGTTTAAAAGGTCATTTATAAAATATCATCTCTCTTCAAGATTTTATAAATCCTTGAATTCGATTCATTTAAAAACCCAACTCCAAACCCTTGGCATATGAATAGAGTCTAAACCTTACCATCATAGTATTTAAATACTATGAATAAATTGGTTCAAACCCATTAAACATATATCAAACCTTAAGCTTGTACGTTAACTCATTTAACTTATAAACAAGACTTTTGTATTACGTCAGATTTTGTGGACCCCACGCATTCAACATTCAACTCTTATGTATTAAATAAACAATTATCGTTGCCAAAACTGATGGGAAATACCTCAATTAACTCCTGTGCAGCTTTGAAATTGAGCGCCTTGGGATCTTCTGCCTTCAAGATCGAATGCAAATTGCATTGCTTCCACCACAGAAGTTTAGCACACAAAAATTACGCGATATGGGAAGTTCTATACACATGAAGTGTTAGCAAATAATTGGATCGCGTTCTTTTTTTTTAAAACCACTCCTCAGCTCCAGAATCATGCGAGACCAGTGGTTTACTCACACAAAACTGATTATTCAAAAACTTCAATTTCTGAGTGCATTGAAGTCGGGTTTCAACATACTTCTGATTTGATTCAAACCAGAGTCAAATCGCTCCTTTCAAGCACATCTTTCTCTGTGTTAAAGATTAGAATCGATCAGCCTTACTTCAATGTATATTTAACATATTCTATGGTCGAACACTGATATCAGTTGCACCTTTAATCACCATAATCATATCAATTCTTTCAAATCAACCAATTCAATTTAATTCTAACAACAATGTTTCAATACAAAACATGCTCAATCATCTTATGCATACATCGTTGGCATTGTTCATTCAAAAGGCTAAAAAATCATTTATTTTATGGAGCTCTTCTCACAAAATAAATACGCAGGAAATTATCACCCAGAATGTAATTCAAATGCTTCTCCGATGTATATAAATCAATAAAATGAATCGATTCTATCGATTCCAATACAGGAAAAAAAGTTCAATCATTTTATGTGGAAATTAATATGCTTAATAAACAGAGATCGTTACTGCTTTGCTTACTGAACAAAATCGACCTATTTTGAGTTTTCTATACAGAAAAAAATTCAATTGATCTCTCCACGGCATGAAAAAAACCATTAAATCACGAAGGTGGAATCCTCCGGGGATTCCCAATAAAAAAAAATTAGAAATCTTGCAATCTTTATTAAATCAAATCCTCGCAGATAATTCCTCTCGGCCAACTCCGAATTTCTCACATACAGAGTTTACAATTTATAGTTTTATTACAAAACAAAGACCTCCTCAATTAGGATCGAATTTCCTAAATTGAGACAAAATCCTACTTGCCCAATATCCTCCTAAAATCTATCAACTGTAGCTAGATATGCTCAACAAGATCACACCTATTCAAACCACTTATCTCTAAATACTCTCCTAATTTATTACAGAAAATAATAATATCAATTTGTTTGAGGGATTCAACCCTCTCAATGAACATTGACTTTCACCCATCAGTGAATGAATTTTAACTCATTAGTCACAACATGTGAACAATCTTTTACATTTCTGGCTAGACTCTAATGCCCCTGCATCGGACTCCTGAGGACAAAATTCTTCATGGGCTCCTATCCATGAGCTCCTTCACAGAACTGCCCAGTTTCTACAACATAGCTTCTGTCATCCAAGTAGCATCCTCAATTGGTTGATCTTTCCATTTGATCAAGTACTGGAAATACTCTTGTCCTATGGTTCTCTTAAACACTTTCTTGTCTAAGATCATCTCCGACTGTAATGGCTATGCTATAGGTAACTGTTTTACCTAGTCAATCTTCTCTTTGTCTTCTGGTCTTTCATCTGTGCCACCATCTTCATACCTATAAAAATAGGCAACATTAAATATTGGAGATATTCCAATATCAAATGGAAATTCAATTTCGTAGGAATTAGCAGAAAATTTCCTCGGTATTTTGCATGGTCCTATATTTTTAAACTTTAGTTTGTTATACTACCTTTTCAGAAATCTGTCTTTCGTTAAGTGTGCTAAAACCAAATCACCAACTTCAAATTGAACTTCTCTTCTGCTCAAGTCTGCTCTGCTTTTGTACTTGATACTATTGTCTTCTAGTTGCTACTTTACCTACTCATGTATGGCTTGAATTTCTAAAGCAAACTCTTCTCCTTCTGCACTTCTCATTTCTTCTTTTCCCAAGTTCCTCAATTCAGATACTCCTCTTGGGTGCATCCCATAAGCAATATGGGATGGACTCTTTCCTGTACTTCTATTTGGTGAATCATTTTATGCATATTCTGCCTGTGGTAAGATATGATCCCACTGGTTAGGATGTTCTCCTGCAAGACTTCTCAAAAGATTACCCAAACTTCTGTTTACTACTTCAGTTTTTCCATCAGTCTGAGGATGATAAGCTGAGCTGAAACTCAGATTAGTACCAATTTTCTTCCACAATGTCCTCCAAAAATGACCAAAAAACCCGGTATCTCTATCAAAAACAATGGTTTTAGGAAATCCATGTAATCTAACAATTTCTTTGAAAAACAAATTGGCAACATGAGTAGCATCACTAGTTTTATAACATGGAATAAAATGTGGCATCTTTGAAAATTTGTCAACAACAACAAAAATTGTAACATTCCCTATCTGTGTCTTAGGAAATCCTAAAACAAAATCCATACTTACCATATCCCAAGGTCTATCTGGAATAGGCAATGGAATGTACAAACCTGCATTCTGGATTCTTCCTTTAGCATACTGACAAATTTTACAATTCTTCACATACTTTTCCACTTCAGATCTCATCTTTGGCCAATGATAAAAATGACTCAGCTGCTCATAAGTTTTATCACTACCAAAATGTCTAGCAAGTCCACCACTATGCTTCTCTCTGATTAAATTCTCTCTCATGGAACAATTTGGTATGCATAATTGATTTCTTCTGAACAATAAATCTTCTTGCAAGAAATAATCCAACAACTGACTTCTATCTATCAAAACAGGATTACAGCATGCTTCAAATGCTTCCTTGAAATCCAAATCTATTTTATAAATTTCCTTAAGAAAATCAAAACCGACCACTTCAATTTGACTTTCTTGAACAAGAATGTTCTTCCTACTCAAGGCATTAGCTACCTTATTTTCTTGGCCACTTACGTGCTTCAAAACAAAGTTAAAAATTTGAAGATATTCAACCCATTTAGCATGTTTTTGATTCAATTTAGGTTGCTGTATAATATACTGTAAAGCACAATTATCTAAATATAGTACAAATTCTTTAGACATTAAATAATGTCTCCTCTTCTTCAATGATTGTACTATTGCATAAAACTCTTTGTCATAGGAAGAGTATTTCCTTCTTGTCTCATTCAGCGTCTCACTGAAATATGCTACATGCCTATCTTCTTGACTTAAGATAGCTCCAATAGCTTCTCCACTGGCATCACACTTCACTTGAAATGGTTTATTAAAATCAGGCAAGACTAAAAGAGGTTTCTCAGTTATTTTCTGTTTTAGAAACTAAAAATTATTTTCAGCTTCAACAGTCCACTTGAATGGCTGTTTGTCCTTCTTTATGGTTTCAATGATAGGTGCATTAGTCTTGCTAAAATTCCTTATGAATTTTCTATAAAAACTAGCAAGTCCATGGAAACTTCTTACCTCAAAGACACTTTTTGGTGAAGGCCACTCCACAATTGCTCTGACCTTTTCTGGGTCCATCTTTAATCCCTCAGAAGAAACAACAAAACCTAGATATACCATCTCTTCCTTCATGAAAGAACGTTTCTTCAGATTTATCAACAACTTCTCTTGATGTAATTTCTTCAAGACATAGTTAAGATGCCCTAAATGTTCTTCCTTTTTTTTCTGTAAATTAGTATGTCATCCAAATATACTATTGAAAATTTACCAATAAATTCTCTTAACACTTCATTCATGAGCCTCATAAAAGTACTAGGTGCATTTGATAAGCCAAAAGGCATTACCAACCACTCATACAACCCTTCATTTGTCTTAAAGGATGTTTTCCATTCATCACCTTCCCTTATCCTAATCTGATGATACCCACTTTTCAAATCAATTTTTGAAAAATATCTTGCTCCACTCAAACAGTCCATTAAATCTTCAATTCTGGGTAAAGGAAATCTATACATGATTGTTATCTTGTTGATTTCTCTTGAGTCAGTGCACATTCTCCATCCTCCATCTTTCTTCGGACTCAATATCGTAGGCACTGTACAAGGACTCAAACTTTCTCTGACCAAACCTTTGTCAACCAATTCCTGCACTTGCTTTCTGATTTCTTCATTTTTTGTAGGAGTCATTCTGTAAGCTTCTTTGTTTGGCAGATTTGATCCTAGGATCAAATCTATCTGATGGCTGATTTTTCTTACAGGTGGTAACTCATCAGGAAAATCATCCACAATGATATCACAATAATTGTCCAACATTTCTTGAATTTCAATTGGCAAATCAGAAATTTTTGTAGAAGTAAATACTACTTTAGGTTTGCAAACTAAAGCAAAATTTACCTCTTCATCTTCAATCTGCTGCAAGTATTCTTTCCCACTCAGCAATAAAGCCTTTGGATCAGACTTTTTGCTTGATGCTTCTCCTTCTTCCATAGGTAACAATGTTTGATACATACCATCCTTGAAAAACTTGTAGGTGTTCCTCTTACCATCATGCACTGCTGCTCTATCATACTGCCAAGGTCTACCCAGCAGTATGTGACACACATCCATAGGCATCACATCACACATTACTTTATCCTTGTAGCTGCCCATCTGCAACTCTATCTCACATTGTTCATTCACAATCAGCTAATGACCCTTCTGAAGCCATGACACCTTGTAGGGTGTTGGATGTTCCCTTGTAGGGTGTGAAGCTAATTTCTCTATCACCTCTGTAGAAACCAAACTATTTGTGCTGCCATTATCAATGACCAATTGACAGCATTTCCCTTGAACTTTGCAGACACTTCTGAACCAATTTTCCTCTGTGCTGGTTCAACAACTTCCTTTGTTTGTTTCAACAAAACTTTGTTAACAACCAAATATTCTCCCTTCTCTAGCACAATTTCTTTCTCTGCTTCAGGAAACTTTGTTGCTTCTTCTCCAGCTAGAGCAACAATTGCATTTCTCTGACTTGTACCCACATTCTCTTTCTCCGAGCACTCATAGGCTCTATGTCCCAATTTTTTAAATTGGTAACATCTCACTTCTCTTCCTCTACTTCTGCCTCCTCTATAGGAATTTCTTCTGCCACCTACATCACCATCTGTGTGTGCATGTTGAGGTGAGCTGCTACTAGCTCCATCCTTTTGTGATGTAGATCTCCCTCTACCACCTTGACTTCCCTTTCCTTGGAAAGTACCTCTTCCTTTGGCAGACTGCTTTCTCAGCGGTTTCTCTTCAGCTTTCAAGGCCATTTGATAAGCCTCTTCTACTATCTTAGGAGACAATATGATTATTTCATCTTGGATCTCTAATCTGAGACCATTCACATACCTGGAAATCTTCTTTGTTGTGTCCTGGATCTGTCCAGCTCTTATGCTCACTTTGTAGAATTATTCTATGTACTCTTTCACAGTCATTAATCTCTGTCTAAGATTTTGCATTTGTCTAAACAATGTAAGCTGATAATCACTAGGCAAGAACTTACCTCTTTGTTTTTCCACTATTCTGTTCCAACTCTTGATTGGTTGTTTTCCAGCTCTCCTTCTCTCTGCTTGCACTCCATCCCATAAAAGTGCTGCATGTCCCTTCATCCTTGTGATTGCAAATTTGACTCTCTTTTCTTCACCCATATCTTCATAGTCAAAGAATTTATTCATCTCATTGATCCAGTCTATCAACTCTTCTGGATTCTACATTTGTCTAAAAAATGTAAGCTGATAATCACTAGGAAAGAACTTACCTCTTTGTTTTGCCACCATTCTGTTCCAACTCTTGATTGGTTGTTTGCCATCTCTCCTTCTCTCTTCTTGCACTCCATCCCATCAAAGTGTTGCATGTCCCTTCAGCCTTGTGACTGCAAATTTGACTCTCTTGTCCTCACCTATATCTTCATAATCAAAGCATTTATTCATCTCATTGATCCAGTCTATCAACTCTTCTAGATTCAATCCTCCTGCAAAAGCTGATACTTCAAGTCTAGGCCTAGATGTTGAGCCTAAAACTGATTTAAAAAATCTCATATCAGGGGTAAGCTCAATATTTTCTTCTTCTTCTTCAGCTTCAGGTTCACTGACATCTTCAGGATATCTTGGATGTCCTACTTCAATTACTTCCAGTCTGGCTTGAATCTGCTGCATAGTCTCCAGTACTTCTGCATTAGCAAATGGCCTACCTCTTCTTCTATGAGAAGCACCTCTACCAATTTGGACAGCCATGTGTTAGAAAATTATATATTATAGAGAAATGCAACACATAAAATATGCGAAAAATAAAAGCACACAAAACACATAAAACCAGAGAGACACAGATATACGTGGTTAACCCAATTTGCGCTATGTCCACCCCAAACAGTCAGTCCTTCCTTTCTATTATCCAGAAAAATGAAGAGACACAACCTACAACAGATCCACTATAATATCCTCTGTTATGTCTCTCACAGTCTCCCTCTCTGTTTCTCGCTCCAAGAATACACATACAATAAACAACCGCAATACAATACCCTCATAAAGCGAGGGGTTTCCTTCTAGGGAAAAAAACCCTAAACTAAACATAACTTCTACCGTCAGATCATTTTCCTAATGAATGACCTAGATTGACTAGAAATTACTATACTTTTACAAGGCAATTTTACATCTGTTTTTAGCTTCGAGGGCGTTGCCCCCAAAACCCCCTGCTAGGGGGGGGCTCCATAAAGTCGCTGCCACCCTCCCTGAACCCCCCATGGCAGCGATTAATATACGGGTGGCGTTTCCGCCCCATTTAAGGTACATGGGTCCAATGTTGTGATACAAAGTAAACAAGATAATCAGGCCCCACACCCAACAATCTCCTACTTGGAGATTGATTGTAGAAACTCCACCACTGCTTTATTTGCTGGACAATGACTCCTCCTTGGACCTGGCTATTTCTCATCTTCATCATCATCCTTGAAGACCAATTGAAACTGAGCACGTTCTCAGTTTCTCCCTGGTTACAACCATTAGGGGAATTTTGAGGTCTAAAATGGGCCTCCTAAGAAAAATGTACAACAAAAATAAACTTTATAAAAACCAATAGGATTCAAGATGATGATTTCAACCATGGGGGATGATTTACCATTTTTTAAATAAAAGGGTAAAAATATTAAAAAATAATAAAATAATAAAACTACTTTTTCAACTCGTATTTTCAACTTATCTCCCAAAATGTTTACTCAAATTTCAAGTGGGAGTACTCGTTGGATGCAAAATTTAATTCCTCATCCAAGGAGTACCCATGTTGCATACTTTCAATGAACCTTGATACATGAAAAATGAGAAATACATAAAAAACGTGATTACAATCACGTTTTTCATGTATTTCTCATTTTTCATGTAGTAGGACCCATCGAAAGTATGCAACATGGGTACTCCTTGGATGAGGAATTAAATTTTGCATCCAATGAGTACTCCTGCTCGAAATTTGAGTAAAAACTTTGGGAGATAAGTTGAAAATATGAGTTGAAAAAGTAGTTTTTTCATTTTTCCCTCTAAAATTTGATGATGTCATCAAATCTTATTTGATTATTTCCACTATTATTTTATAATTTCCTTAGGAGGCCCATTTTAGACCTCAAAATTCCCCAAATGTTTTGTTATCATATCTGCAGGATTCTGGCTAGTGTGTGTCTTTTCTAGCTTCAACTCTCCATCTTCCAATACTGACCGTATGAAATGGTACTTGAGATGTATGTGTTTAGTCCTGGAATGAAATGTTGAGTTCTTCGCAAGATGAATGGCACTTTGGCTATCACTGTATAACATGCCCATATCATGCTTATTACCCAATTCACCCATAAAGCTTTGTAACCAAATCATTTATTTACTAGCCTCTGTAGTAGCAACATACTCTGCTTCTGTTGTTGAAAGTGCAACAACACTTTGGATTTTTGAAACCCAACTGACATCTGTTCCACCTACAGTAAATACATATCCTGTAGTGCTCCTCCTGTTATCTCTGTCACCTACCATATCTGAATCAACATATCCTTGTAGAGCAATGTTTGAACCACCAAAGCATAATGCTTGATTTGTGGTACCTCTCAAATATCTGAGAATCCATTTTACTGCCATCCAACGTTATTTTCCTCGATTTTTCATGTACCTTCTTACAACTCCCACTGCATGTGCAATATCAGGCCTTGTGCAGACCATTGCATAGATTAAACTTCCAACTGCTGATGCATATATGGAACTTTAGACATATATTCCATTTCTTCGTGGGTCTTGGGGCACATCTCCTTACTAAGTTTGAAATGGCTAGCAAAAGGTGTACTAACTAGTTTTTCATTCTGCATATTAAATCTTTTCAACACCTTTTCTATGTACTCATTCTGAGATAGTGTTAATTTGTGATTTTTATTGTCTCTAGTTATCCTCATACCAAGGATTTGTTTTGCATCTCCCAAATCCTTCATTGCAAATGAATTTTTCAATTTTCTTTTGAGTGCATTTATTTCCTGCATGTTAAACCCTGCAACAAGAATCTCATCTACATATAATAAAAATATAATATAGCTGCCATCATTTTGTCTTTTTAGATAAACACAATGATCAGAGTGACATCTAGTATAAACTTGTTCAGACATAAACTTGTCAAATTTTAGAAACCACTGCCTTGGAACCTGTTTTAAGCCATACAAGCTCTTCTTTAACATGCACACCAAATTTTCTTTCCCTTTTACCTCATATCCTTCTGGTTGTTGCATGTATATATCTTCCTCCAAATCTCCATGCAGAAATGTTGTCTTTACATCTAACTGTTCAAGATGTAAATCTTCCGTTGCTACGAGACTTAAGATAGTTCTGATTGAAGTCATCTTAACAATAGGAGAAAATATTTCATCAAAATCAATACCTTTCTTCTGTGCAAACCCCTTCACAACAAGTCTAGCTTTGTACCTCTGTTTTCCTCCATCTTCTTCCTTTAGCCTGTAAACCCATTTATTCTGCAATGTAGTTTTACCTACAGGCAACCTAACTAAGTCCCAAGTCTGGTTATGTATTAAGGAGTCCATCTCTTCTTCCATGGCTAGCTCCCACTTCTTCCTGCTTTCAACCTGCATTGCTTCTTCATAACATTCAGGTTCATCAGAATCAGTCAGCAATAAATAATATAATGAAGGAGAGTATCGTTCAGGGGGTCTACTTATCCTGGTAGATCTTCTAACACCACTTTCAAGTGTTTGAGGTTCTTGTTGCTGTTGTGGTGGTCGCTGCTGCTGTGGTTGTTGATTATTATTATTTTCAAGCACCTTTACTTTTTCAGTTATCTCATCAAGAACTGTTTATTCCTTGCTTTCTTTTTCCTATTTCTTTTCTTGCAACTGATTCTTATACAAGACCTTTTCATTGAATATTACATCTCTACTCCTAATGATTTTGTGATTTTCATATGCATATAAGCGATAACCAAAATCATTAACAGCATATCCAATAAAGGTACATTTCTTTGATTTTGCCTCAAGCTTTGTTCTATTTTCTTTATTAATATGGAGAAAGGCCTCACAACCAAAAGGCTTTAAAAAAGAGTAGTTTACCTTTTTACCTATCCATGCTTCCTCTGGAATACCACCATCCAAGGAACTTGAAGGCCCTTTGTTTATTAGATAAACAATAGTATCTACAGCATCTGCCCAAAATTGTAAAGGCAATCCCGCATGCAATTTCATGCACCTTGCACGCTCCATGATTGTTCTGTTCATCCTTTCTGACACACCATTTTCTTGTGGTGTTCTTGGAACTATCTTCTCTCTACAAATTCCATGCTTTGAACAGTACCTATCAAAATATTTGCTGCAATATTCACCTCCATTTTCTGATCTGAGACACTTCAACTTCTTTCCTGTCTCAATCTCAACCAAAGCTTTCCATTTCTCGAAAGTATCAAATACATCAGATTTATTCTGAATACAATAAATCCAGGTTTCTCTAGTTGCATCATCAATAAAAGTAACATAATAACGAGAGCCACCAAGAGATGATACCTGAGCAGGTCCCCATACATCTGTATGCACAAGCTCTAATTTTTTGCTCTTCTTTTCTTTCTCAACTCTGAGAAATCTGACTCTCTTCCGTTTTCCATAAATGAAATTCTCATAGAAATCCAAATCAACATTCTTCAAACCTGGCAACAAATTTATTGAGTGAAGAATCTTCATCCCCTTCTCACTCATGTGTCCAAGCCTATGATGCCATAATGCTGCATCTACTCCTTTGGAAGTTAAAGCATTAATAGAGTTAGAAATACCATTGCATAAATACAATGCACCAACCTTTTCACCTTTTGCTATTACCAGGGCTCCTTTGGTGACCTTCCAAGCTTTATCTGTGAAATTTGTAACAAAACCTTCACCGCCTAATTGCCCTGTTGAAATCATATTTTTCTTTAGATCTGGAACATGCCTTACCTCCTTTAATAGCCATTGGTTTCCATTCTGCTGTTTTACAAGAACCTTACCCATTCCAACAATTTTACAGGGTTTATCATCACCCAAAAAAGCTTGTCCAAAATCTCCTTGAACATAGTCATGAAAATATTTCTTAGCAGGTGTGGCATGGAATGAAGCTCCTGAATCTACAACCCAAGAATCAGTAACATTTTCGAAAGAAAGAATCAAATAATCTTGTAACACATCACCTGTCACATTTGCTTCATGATTGTTTTCTTGTTGTGTGTCTCCTTCTTTTCCCTTCTGAGATCTACAGTCTTTCTTTAGGTGTCCTTTCTTTCCTCATTTCCAGCACACTATCCCCGATATGGACTTGGATCTACCTTTCCTTGATTTACTGCGATATCCCGAGCTGTTTCCTCTTTCCATTCTTCTTCCCCTAGACTCTGCACTAAAAGCATTACTCGATGTCTCACCGGAGCTTTTCCATTGTATTTCCTCGCTAAGGATAGCACCGAAAACATCATCAAACTTTAAAGTACTAGATCCAGTGACATAGTTACTAATGGCCATTACTAAACCATTCCAACTCTCTGGAAATGAGAACACTTGAATAACAGAGCTCTAAATTCATCATCAAAGTTTACCCCTACAGAACTTAACTAACTGGTGACTGTATTAAAATCATTTAAATGGTCTGCAACAGATCCACCTTCTGACATCTTCATATTAAATAGTCTTTTCATAATAAATACCTTGTTTGAGGCCAAGGGTTTTTCATATAGTTTCTGCCAACATCTGCATCAAACCCTTTGTTGTTGTTTCCTTCGAAATATTGAAGGCGACTGGCACCACAAGGCACAAGCGTACTGTTCCGAGTGCCTTTCTATCGAGAATGTTCCATTCCACATCTGTCATGGCCACTAGATTCTTTGTTTTTCCGCTCAATGGTAGGTACAAATATTTCTGATACAGATAATCTTCCATCTGCATCTTCCACAGCAGGAAGTTTTGGCCATTAAATTTCTCGACCCTAAACTTACCATCTTCCGCCATTGCTCCCACTCGATCTAGGAACCCTTCTTTCTTGCGATTTTATCAGCCAAATATACCTTCGGCTCTGATACCAGTTGTTTGAAAATTATATATTACAGAGAAATGCAACACATAAAATATGCAGAAAATACAAGCACACAAAACACAGAAAACCAAATACACACAGATATACGTGGTTCACCCAATTTGGGCTACGTCCACCCCGAACAGTCAATCCTTCCTTTCTATTATCTAGAAAAATGAAGAGACACAACCTACAGCAGATCCGCTGTAATATCCTCTGTTCTATCACTCACAGTCTCCCTCTCTGTTTCTCGCTCCGAGAATACACATAAAACACACAGCTGCAATACAATACCCTCATAAAAGTGAGGGGTTGCCTTCTAGGGAAAAAAACCCTAAACTAAACATAACTTCTACTGTCAGATCATTTGCCTAATGAACAGCCCAGATTGACTAGAAATTACTATACTTTTACAAGGCAATTTTACATCTGTTTTAGCTTCAGGGGCGCTGCCCCCGAAACCCCCTGCCAGGGGGGGGGGGCTCCATAAAGTCGCTATCGCCCCCCCTGGACCCCCCATGGCAGCGATTAATTTACGGGTGGCGTTGCCGCCCCATTTAAGGTACAGGGGTCCAATGCTGTGATACAAAGTAAACAAGATAATCAGGCTCCACACCCAACACCATGCTGGATTTCTTCTTCTAACTCTTGGAAGTCTGTTCAATCTCTGGAAAATGCTCTGAAGTTTGCTCTGATACCACAAATGATGGCAGTGTGGGTGCAGGCGTTAAGGAGAGCCTCTCAAATTTGCTTACAATTGTTTCTAACTCTGGAGGAGTTGGATTCAATTCTTTGTTTTCATTTTCATTCATAAAATTTGGAAAATTTAATTAATGAAATCAAAACAAGTTTAAAAGGTCATTTAGACAATATCAACTCTCTTCAAGATTTTATAAATGCTTGAATTTGATTCATTCAAAAACCCAACTCCAAATCCTTGGCATATGAATAGAGTCTAAAATCCATGTACGTTGCGTACAAACCACCCCCTCACCCCTTCCTCCATTTTATGATTCTCCTCTTATGTCCCCTTTTTATTTCTTCTTCTTATCCCTAACGTTTTAATTCCCCTCTTCGCTGATACATTGCTCCTTCTTACAGGTCTCTTTGTGTCCTGGAGCTCCAGATAGTCCAACGTGTTGCACCTTTGGTTGGTGACCCATCCCCTCTTATTATCTCCACTGAACAGATACTCTGAGCCACCTCATCCTCCTCTTCTGCCTCTCCGTTTTCATCGCCACGCTCCCTTGAAAATCACACGTTGTCCTCCCAAGACTCCACCCCAACATCTACAACTTCTCTCCCTTTTAAAGCATTCTCCCCTACCTGAAAATCTTGGTCCATCTAGGGTAGATTTATTTCAAAAACACCCCTTCGTGAATATAGAAATGCATGTGGCACTGGAAAATCACTAGGGTTTGACCTTGTCGACTGCAATGACTATAAATCCATGTTTCCACCTTCAATGACTTGGCAGAATCCCTACATGCTCTCATTCAAGTTGGCCACATCTACAATGTTGTGAATGGCACCAGAAAGATCCCCAACCCTTCTTATATCCATCTAAGACGCCAGTTCGAAATCCTCCTCTTCTCTTCATCAACAGTGTCTCAACTCTTCGATGATGACCTTACAATGCCTTCCAATACCTTTCACTTCGTGCCAATAAGTTGCCTCAAACTTTCACCTCCTAACTCAATCGTTGATGTCATAGGTATTTTCACCTCGCTCTCTCCTACCTATGTTGTTCGTAGATGAAATGGCTCTAAAACTCCAAAAAAAACTATATCTCTTCGCGACATGTCTGGGAGTAGCATTGATATTACCTTGTGGGGTGAACACTACCATGTTGAAGGTTGCACACTCTCTGAAATTCACAAGGCACATGTTGTTTCCATACTTGGAATCAGGGGGGATAATCGTCGAGTTCAATGGCCAAACTATCAGCACAATCCCTACCACTTCCTTGTGTATAAGTCCAGATATCACTGAAATGTGGCAACTCAAACAATGGTTTGACAAAGAAGGAATAAAATCTTCCTCGCCCTCGCTCAACCAAAAATACATCGACAGAAGCAAGAGGCCCCTCAATACAAAAAAATTGCTGACATTCTCTCAATGCCACCCGGTGAAAAAAATCCATGAATTTCAGTCCATGCTACTGCTACCTCAATTAATATGGATGATTTCTACTTCCTTGCATGCCCCCTTACCATTGATGGAATGAAATGCATGAAAAAGGCTTTACGACAAGATGACTACACCTAGCAATGTTCCAAATGTGAAGGCTCCTTCATCGAGTGTGACTACTACTACATCCTCTGGCTCTAGTTGCACGACCCCACTGCGACCTTGAAAACGTGATCTCTTTCGATGAAGCTAAAACTTCACTTCTCGGCATCTCTGCAAAGGACCTTTTCCTCCTCTCAACTGATCTTGGAGCTGTCCTGGACATATATACCAAAATCAAATGATGACAATTCCTCTTCACACTATCTTTGAAGATAGACACTTCAATGGTGTTGAATGGCTACACCCAACTCTTATGCCCACAAAATAACTCCCTTACTCTGATGCATCGAATGTCCTCCTACAAGTCCTGGAGCCCTCTCTTGCCCCCCCAACACATTCTGCTGTTGGCTTTAGCTGTGCATTTCTACCTCTTGCTTGTTTTTCCCCCTCCTCTTGTTCCATACATCCTTTCCCCTTAACATTTTTATGCTGAAATGGCGATTCCCCCTCCCCCCACACACACATCCTCCATTGCTTCCCATCGTTCCCCCTACAGTCTTATTGAACCTCGCTTGCCATTCATCGTCGATTGTGCTTACAACTTTTGTCATCGTTACTATATCTTTGCAACCCCTTATTCTATTTAAGTTGTGATGAGATCATAATCGCATATCGCAAATATCAATGGTGACCCACGGGCACAAGCAACCCTGTTGTTTAGACCAAAGGGTGCCTCTGTAGTTGACCTCGCTGGACATCCTTTGAACGAGATCAACGAATCATATCTACTGCAAGGCCACAATGCTAATGAACGAGCCATACCCGACGTCTCTCCGTAGTGACATAAGAAAGTCTTCAAGTCAGCTCGACGACAACTCATCCACCATGTCACAATCTCATTGCTTTAGTGCTTCGCAAGTTAAAGTTTTTAAGTTTCAATGCGATTGTGCCATCACACATTGAAATTTAAAGTTTTTAAGCTTTCCCGTACCACACCCAGCTAAAATTTAAAATCACTGAAATGAGATTTGCGATGAGGGCGCGGATGCGATGTGGTTTCGCAGTCGAAACCTAAAAATTTCAAGTCCGTATTTTTAGTGTTTTGTACGCAGTTTCATGTAGAAACAAAAGAATAGAGTGGAAGGAAAATTTGGTTGTTATATGTCTGTTCTTGCATTGAATTGCATTAAATCTTCAGGCTCCATCATTTTGTATTAAAATTATGTAATTTCATATGTTTATTTGAGATGAATGAAAAGAAGAATTCAATTCCTCTCCTGTGTTCTCGCTCTCTGTTTGTGTGTAATTTTTATTTCCGCAATATTGCTTTCTTTGTGTTGTAAGGGGGAAACACATTTCTCTGTTGTTTATTTTCATTTTCAAACCTCATACACATGTTTTCTTTGTTGGAAATAACTCCCAACCACCGCCATGAATCTACTGGAAACAACCCACACATTGAATTGATTTTTTTGTTTCATGAAGGAAGAGTCCAGGATCTAAATCCGAAGTTTTGTTTTCTGCTTTACGCAATTTCCAGAAATGTTCAGAGTAGAGTCCCCGAGCCATTATCTCTGTTAATTTATTCACCCACCACATTACTTACCATTTTCCAGCAGTCACAACCCGTAAGTCTCAACCCTTACCTTTTAACGCATTACCGAAATGTTATTTCCCTGCTGATGCGATTTGGTGGGACCTGCAACCCATACCCAAGCTCCATACAAACCTTCTATGTCTGACTTACCTTATGAAATTTCCATTTCGCACTTGTTGTTGTTTACCACATCGCAGCCCGCACATTGCACATCTTAATTGTTACCCTTTATGCTCCTCATCGAATATTTTATGGTTTCCAATTAATCACCCACAGGCTATGTTATGTAAGTCACGAGGCGATAGTGCCAGTGCACATCACAATCACAACACTTTATGTTTTCCATTAAAATCCCGCAAGTTATGTTATATGCATTGTGATGCGATAGTGCTATAGCACATTGCAATCACAACATTTTAAATTTTCTTGTAATGCTTGTAAGTTATTTTTTTATGGTGCAATGCGATCATGTCACCGCACATTGTAGTTCGCAAAGCTCAATGGATAGTGCCCAAGTTAATGTTTGATATCGCCAAAATGCCATAAGGGTGCAGACGCGATGAGGATTCAAAGCCGAAACTCACAGAATTTCAGGTCCCCCAATTTATGTGTTTTGTACGTTGTTTTATTTATAAACAACAGAACAGAGAAGAAGGGCGTACATGGCTCTATTCTCTGCTAATAAAGAAATGGGATTTCACGACAAAAAGGATGTTTGGTTGTTACCCGTCTAGTTCCACATTGAATTTCATTGAATTGCAACCTTCATCCATTTTGTATAAGCTATGTAATTTCATATTTTCAGAGTGAGATGAACGAATATAGAGAAGAGTTGAATAAATTGAAAAATTCCTCTCCTCTGCATTTGTTGTCTATCTGGCTATGAATTGTTATTTTCGTGTTTATTGCACTCTCTGTGCTGAAAGGGGAACACTTTCCTCTATGTTTTATTTTATTCATAATTTCCAACATGCTTCTTGACATACATTTCCGTATTTGCAACAGATATTCCAATCACACCAGAGAATAGTGTGCAAAGGGAACAACGATGACGCCACTACGTGCTTAACAAAGAAATAATTAATGCACGTCGCCACCTCCTCTTCACCAATCATCAAGCCAACCTTCACTCTCAATCCAACACAAATCAATATCCCATTCCTTCCAAAAATAGTCTCCTTCCCCTACATTCCACCTAACCTTTCCTAGTTCCCCTTCCATCTCCACCTGTTGACCAGACCTTTTCAAACCCTTCAAATCCTTCACCTCTCACCTGCCCTGTACATGCGCCCCCCCATGTGCTTCCCTTTCCACCTTCCCAAATCAAATTAAGGATGAAAGGAATTTGATCGAGAATGTAAAGTAAAGAACGGGAGGCTATTGGTAGTTTTATAGACTGCACTTCAGCTTTAACGATCATGGCTAATAGTCTAATGAAGTTTAGTTGCGTAATGATCCAATTAACAGTCTAGGAGCGGACCTATTGCCCAACGGCAGGATTAATGGTATAATGGATCATTGGGTAATAACAGACAAGTGACATGGAGGGAGAGGATTGATTGGTCGACAACTGATATGGAGCGGGAACAAACAATCGTCAGCAGATGAAAACTAGAGGTGAAGTTCCGGGGTGGTATCTCCCGGTTTCTGGTTTAAAGCAGAGAAGGTGTGAAGTGATACTGTGATGCCACAAAGTGGAAAAGGGCAGCCATTAATATTGGAGTTCGGAGCCTGCCCCTCTCCCGTTAACAAGAAACTGTCGTTTGGGGGGGGGTGCGAAGTTGATCTCCGCTGTAGATCCGAGGAGAGCTCGAAATTTGTCGTCAAAACATACCAACACTTTATCTCCAATGATTTAACTGCTTTCTCGTTTAGCGACCTTATAATAAAACAAAATACACAAATATATATATCAATTTAATAAATGAACATCAAACCCTTTTTCAAAGGTTTTAACGTACATAAATTAAAACTCTACATTTTGAAAATCTGGTGCATTTAAACAAGCTGCCATTTCTCATTTTAAGCACTAAATAATTAGCATTTTTTTTATTTCATGCTTCCCTAACATTTTTTCTTTTGCCTCTATTTACAACAAACTACTCTATCATTTTTTCTAACATCGATGTAATAAAATATATTTTTCCTAACATTTTTTAAATTTTTTCTTTTTCATCCATGTTCTAACTTATGATTTTATTTTTTATTTTTTAAACTACCATGCTAACTTGTCAATATCAAATAATGTTACAACAGGACTGAATTGGACAATGATGATCAAATCGCACAATTGAAGTTTTTAGATTAAACGACAAATATCACATCGCAAGGTAAATGATATAACTTGCGATGCAATGGAGGCAAGCAATGAGGACCGTTAGATCTAGCCGTAGATTAATGATGGACGACATATCGCAAGTTCGTACATCACAAATTTTACCAGATAGCATTAAGACTTGGCTGCGTAAGTTATATTTCTTGCGATGAGATGAGGAGAAGGACCATGTGTCCACATAGCGCATCATGATTTATGGTTTAAGCATTATCAGTATAAGAGTTAAACTTGTGGGTAAGAGAAATGTGATAAGTTATAAAAGTTGATTTATTTTTTTATTTTTTTAAACTACCATTCTAACCTACCAAAATCAAATAATGTTACAACAAGACGCAATTGGACAGTGAGGATCAAATCACACAATTGAAGTTTTTAATTAAACAACAGAGATCACATTGCAAGGTAAATGATATAACTTGCAATGCAATGGAGGGCGAGCAGTGAGGACCATTAGATATAGCCGCAAATCAACGGTGGACGGAAAATCGCAAGTTCACACATCGCATATTTTACCGGATAGCGTTAAGACTTGGCTACGTAAGTTATATTTCTTGCGATGAGATGAAGAGAAGGGCTACGTGTCCACATAGTGCATTAGTGCTTATCGCACATCGAGTGATTTATTGTTTTTAACCATTATCAATATAAGAGTTAAACTTGCGGGCAAGCGAAACGTGATAAGTTATAAAAGTTGATTTAATTTTTTATTTTTTTAAACTACCATGCTAACTTATTAAAATAAAATAATGTTACAACAGTACGCAATTAGACAGTGAGGATCGAATCGCACAATTGAAGATTTTAGATTAAACGACAGAGATCACATTGCAAGGTAAATGATATAACTTGTGATCCAATGGAGGGCGAGCAGTGAGGATCATTAGATCTGGCCACAGATCAATGATGGACGGAAAATTGCAAGTTCACACTCACATATTTTACCAGATAGCGTTAAGACTTGGTTGCGTAAGTTATGTTTCTTGTGATGCGATGAGGAGAAGGGACACGTGTCCACATAATGCATTAGCGCTTATCGCACATCGCATGATTTATGGTTTAACCATTATCAG
This sequence comes from Pinus albicaulis, assembly GCA_034641835.2. Lineage (NCBI taxonomy): Eukaryota > Viridiplantae > Streptophyta > Pinopsida > Pinales > Pinaceae > Pinus > Pinus albicaulis. The sequence continues at coordinate 734,566,480 of CM076578.1, read as the reverse complement.
TATAAGAGTTAAACTTGCGGGCAAACGAAATGCGATAAGTTATAAAAGTTGATATGTTGTGATGCGACATCATCATTGCAACTTCGCATCTGCGGGATTATATGTTTGCTTTTAAGGTTATTTGTTAAGTTTTTCGATATGAGATGCATCGTGATTGGTCACCGTATTGTCGGATTGTAGAATCACAGTTCTGCCTGTAGACATGTTGTTTGGGAGTATTTGCGCTTTTTTAAAGTCCCGATAAAGTGATCATTGTTGATTGCATGCATATGTATGTTTAATAAAACACCAACAAATTAATCCATTGTGAGTAAAGGGAGTTTATATGGCCCTTACATGTACTGCAACGAGATTCACGGCTCCTCCTTTTGGCGTTCCCTTGCACCTCCCGATTCAATTGCTAGTTATTAGGTGTACTATATATTTTTAACGTCTAGTATATTTCGATGCTACTTGATCACAAGTTCAGAAAATAATTATTATTATACCTTTTCATTTTATCATTTTTAATATTGAATCTAAAGTGATCTTAGGATGCATTATTTTAAAAGTTATGTTATTATTTTGAAACAATAAATAATTAGTTTTTATAAATTTTTATTATAATTATTAGGTTTACTATATATTTTTAAATATGAGAAATGGAATAAAGTAAGTTTTAATCATTGATGATGTTAAAAAAAGTATCCTAAGAATACACAATACACTTTCATTCAACACAGCTGTTAAAAAAATATATAATTATATTTGAAATTAATAAAAATTAAAAATATATAAATTAAGTAAATATTTTTTTGTCATTATTCTAATATTCTTTAGCAAAAAGCTGCGGATTAACTATATCACGGTATATTAAGTGATATGTTGGACACTGAATTTTAATTAATTTTAGTTGACTAATCTATTTTTACAAGTGGAAAGAATTATTATAATTTAATTGTCAAATCAGTAGTGATAATATTATCTCTAGTTGTTGTTTGCTAATGTAGGTTTACTTAATATCAAATCATGCTATCTGGAATAATATGTTAGAATAACTCATTGGTGGTCTATAAAAGAAAGATTTTCATTCCTGCTAGATGCCTTTGAATTTTGAGCTATTAACCTATTTCCTTAGGTCCAATTTTTCATAGAAACATTGTTGACTAGATGACCGTGCCCTTCGCTACCCTCCCTCTAGTAAGGAAAGCTTCAGACCTAACCTTTATTTTCCGAGGAAGCATCCAAAAGGCCCCTCAAAATGGTAAGCTGTTGAGACAGATATTTTTTCTCATTTGATTGTATGTTGTACTTTTTGGTAGTATTGAACGGGATTATTTTTGGCCAGCATTTATTTATCTACACGCTTTTTCCACAACCACTACCATATAATATAATTGTTGTTGGGTGCTTAAGAGCTTTCATTCAGTAATATGGTTAATGAAAGTATCACCTTTCCACCCCCACTACCATAAAATATAATTGTACCATAAAATATAATTGTTGTTGTGTGCTTCACGCTCTCATTCAACATTCTGATTAATGAATACATCATTTCGTAATCCACCCCCACTACCATAAAATATAATTGTTGTTGTGTGCTTCGCGCTCTCATTCAAAATTCTAATTAATGAATACATCATTTCGTAATTGTTGTTGGGTGGTTCACCGATCTCAGTCTGCATTCTGGTTAATGATTACATCATGGCTTCGTAAATTATAATCGCAGTGGTGGTTCACAACTCTCATTCTACATTTTTGTTATTGAATACATCATTTGTTACTAATTTTACGTTGTATCATTGCAAAATTGTTATTCTTATGGAAAGAGAACCTTATCCTACGTTGTATCATTATAGAATTGCTATTCAGGATTTTAAGAGACGACATTAAATTCAAATGTCAAGATTCAAAAACTTATACTTGGTTCACCGGTGCACTTTCCACATGTTTGGAATGTATTGTAAATTACCACCAAATTTTATACAATCTTCACACAGTTTTTACGTAGTTTGCAATACATGTGTTGCATAAAGAATTTAAATTTAAGAAGAGTTAGTGAGGTTAACAAAAAATTAATTTAGTTATTATTAATAATTTATTCTTTTATTCTCTATCAAGTCATGCAATTGGAATATGAAGTGATTTGAATTGGAAAAAATGGCTCTCCGGTTTTGTCCGTGAACCTATCCACTGCATACGGTTAGGTCTATAGGTTAGGGATAGGGTTTTCTAATTCTGCCAAACTCTTCTCCTGCCGCTTGTACCCTCTTGCAGTTGTCGTTTTGTCGTCTTTTTGGCGTGGTTAATGTCAGATCTGTTACCGACCATTTCTCGACCTTTCGCTGTTGATCCGGGAATCTATCTATGTTGGCAACTATGGATGATGAGCTCGTGGATTACTCATCGGATCCCTATGAGGAGGTGTCCATCTGGACAACCTCCCCACCACTTCTTCCTCTGTCGTCCGCCCCATTGTCTCCGTTGATACCCTCCTCATCGATGAGTAGCTCTCATTTCTCCTACACATCTTCCCTCCTATTTCTTGATTCCCCGTCACAGCTTAACACTCTCCCATAAAAATCTCCCCTGTCTTCTTTGCTTGAATCCTTTCTCATTTTTCTTGATGCCCCTCAGTTTTTGAAACCACCTCCCTTCACTCCGGCGACTATTTAGTTTCTATCCTCCTGCGTTCAAGTGACCCCATTTCCTCCGCCTCCTGATGCAATTTTTGTTCCCCCCGTTACACTTCTTCTGGTCCTGAGCCCTCTTTTTAGTTCACCTCTCCTTGGTCGACTTCTTGCCTGCTCTCCTTGGGATGTTTCGTGGGTCCATCCTTTGAGCCTCCTTTGGTAGATTTCACCAGGGCTTCATTTTTGTAGCGGTTAGAGGCAGAATTGGATCCCCTAGTATCAAACAATTCCAATCACGGCTCCAAGAAAACCAAGTGTGTCAAATCCAGTTCAAGGAAGATTGAACTGGTTTTGGGATATAGTCTTCACATGGGGGAGGTGATGGAGATTGCAGATCGGGTTTTGGTAGGTCATGTTCATGGCCACAAATAAAATATGGCACGTCTTTGACTATGGGTTATTGAGATTTGGGGTCAATTTTTGGAGGAACTACCCTTGGTTGTCATTCCACCTCCTGGATGGTTTACACTCAACTTTTAACAAACCAATCACGTGCAATGGGTTCTCTCTAGATATTACCATATTGAGAAAGATTTTTTTCTTCTAAAGAGATGGAGTTCACTATTTGATCCAGAACGTGAGCACCTTAGGGTTGGCCCGATCTGGGTTCATCTCCCTGGACTACCTCTACACTTTTGGTCGAACGACATCTTCAAGCAGATAGAGAATTCCCTCGGCACATAACTGGACCATGACAAGTCCTACTCGGCCATTGGCAATATTTCCTTTCCTCGTGTTCTGGTTCACACAGACTCCAAAGAGGGGCTGGAAGAGTCAATTAACATTAAATGGAGGAAATTTATTCAACTACAGATCCTTGACTACGAAGGGGTTACCATTCCGTTGTAGAAGATTCCATGTTGCGTTGCATATTTATAAATATTTCCCTCTCCATCCATCTCATAAGGAGACGACTATCCCTATTGCTACTTCAAAGGCTTCTATTCCTGTGGATCCACCCTCTTCTTGTGCTCCCTCCTCTAGTGGACGCAGGAACATGTCTTCCTCTACTGGTGCAGGGGTCACACCTCCTCCTCCGAGGCCTCCATCCCCTTGAATTACTCATGCATGTGTTTTGGCGGCCAAAAAATCTTCCGATATTCCTTTGTCTCATCCTTTTGATCTATCTCTACATTCTTGTGCATATGGTTTGGATCCGATCATGTCTCATATTTTGTCCCCCCCAATTTCTTTCCCCCATATCTCCTTCTCCTCCTCCCTACCCCTACCCACCTATTCACACATCCCTCCTACCATCCTCGATCATTCCTCTCTGGGTCCATCATCTGAGACTTCTGCTGACTCCAGGAGTATTCACTCCTATTTTCTCTGTTCTCTATCCAGATTATCCTCGGGTTCACCTAGTGGGCTTGGGATCATTCCCCCTCCCCACATCCTCAAATAATCACGAGGCTGTCACTCCTTTCTCTCTAAAGCCATCATCCAAGCAGGTCTGGATGTTGTTGATGGTAGATAAAAAACACTTGATCCGGTCCTTAGAGCACAATCGATCCCCCTTGAGATTTACTCATGAATATAATGTCTTTCAATTGCCACGGACTTGCCAGCTTCGCTAAAAATATTTCCCTTAAGAGACTCTATGATTGTCTACTAGTTGACATTATATTTCTATAGGAAACTCTTGGCGTTGCTGACTACATTATTCGCTCTCTGCAAGCCCTCCGACTGGGCTGGAATTTTCATGCATTGGATGCCCAAAGATGATCCAGGAGGATTTACCTTGGGATAAACCCTCATTCGATGAAGCTACTCAATATTTTGTGGGGAGAGGGTTTCCTTGGGGTAGAAATTTTCTCATCTGAAATCAACCGAGAATTCTGCGTGATGAATGTCTATGGCCCTTATACTGGCCGGTTACCCTTCTAGGAGTATCTCTTCAATCGGTCCTTCATGTATGTCGATAATCTCATCTTGGGAGGAGACCTCAATTTCTCTCTCGGACATGTTGAATCATGGGGCCAATTGACCAAGATGGATCACTTATCTAATATGATGGCGAATCTACTGGAGATTCATCACCAGGTGGATATTCCTTTGACGCGTATTCTCCCTACTTTGCGTAATCATAGGGTGGGAGAAGCCTCATTAGAAAGAGTACTGGACTGCTTCCTACTTCATGAAGCCCTCGTGGACAATACCCCTATGTTCTCCCAGTGGGTTGGAACTGGGGGCATATCGGATCATTATCCTATCTACCTGGAGCTTTTTGAGGAGGCCCATAAGTGCAAGAGCCTCTTCAAATTCAATGCTACCTGGTTATCACACACATATTATCAATCTGGTCACACAATATTGGATTTCTCACCTCCCTTCCCTTGATTTATCCCCCTTGACATCATTTTCACATAATATGTATGATGTCAAGCAATTAACGATGAAATGGGTGAAGGTGAAAAACTTCAGAGATGACATGGCCATTCAGGATATATAATTGTAACATGCATCCATGGGGATCTCAGTGGATGGGGGATTCACATCAAAGGGTACCAAATCTCATCTTATACATCTAGAGTCTGAAAGATCTAGGATTCTAAAATATTGCGAGGAAACATGGCGCCTCATAAGTAGAGCCACTTGGTTAAAAGCTGGTGATGATAATATCAAATTATTTCACCAATTTTCAAATGGCAGGCGACCTATTAATACCCTCTGGAAACTAGAAGATGATCATGGGAACTGAGCTCTGACTTTCCATCAATTGGCCAGTATGGGCATTGAACACTTCTACAATCTTTTCAAGGCTCCGCCCATAGCCTCATTGGTTGAGATCATCAAGGTTGCAGGTTTATTCACTCGGTTTGTGGATCAATACGAGGAAGATATTATTACCAGGACTATCTTGATGTAGGAGCTATAGTCTACCATGAAAGGGTCCCAAAAATACAATAGCCTTGGGCCTGATGGATGGCCCATTGAATTCTATCTGGCCTTCTTTGATATCCTCAGTCAGGACATTCTATAGGTGGTTGAAGATTGCAGATTATCTGATCGCATGTATGATGCCTTCAACTCTACCTTCATAGCCCTCATACCTAAATTAGACTCTCCCTGCTATTTCTCAAATTACATGCCTATTCTCTCTGCAACTACATTTACAATATCACTACCAAAATCATCACCAACAGGCTCAAGCACATCTTATCTAATCACATCTCTTCTAAGCAATTTTCATTTCTTCACCACCGACAATGTTACACCAACTTTTGGTCATCTAACCTGTTACTATTAGATGGATCTAAGTACACCATGTAAAACCAATTTTACCCTAAGTAAAATTTCTTTCACTATGAAAAATAACTCAATAAACCACCTTTATTAAGTTGTTTATGGTCTAAACAGGAAACCCATGAGGAAATTTTAAATAAATCTACATTTGTTTGATTCTCTTCAAGGAATAATTAGTTAAAAATCAGTTTAATTAATATTTCTGGTCATATTTAACCCAGAACAGGAAAATTAATTAGATAAATCATTATTTATCTTATTATTTTCTAGGAATAATTATTTAAACCTTATTTAAATAATATTCCTTGTTAAATTTGACTAAATCATTCATAAATAATTAAATAAATCATTATTTATTTGATTATTACTCAACCACATCCTTAAAATAATAAATAAACCATTTATTTATTTATTATTTACAAATAAAGGGATTTGACCCAAGTCAAATTCTTTTTCCCTCCAACAAATATAATAAAATATTCCATAAAATTTGGATCTAGATTTGGTTAATAATATTTTAATTATGCACCAATATCTAGACTAGCCCAATATGTTGTTATAAATAGAAGATTTTTTCCATTCATTCACTAACTTTTGTTGCCTAAAGATCACTATGGATCTACACTTTTGGTCTCACTTTGATCCACCATCATCGTCATATTTTGCTACTATTTTTCTTCTGAGCTCCCTTTGAGTTCCATTTTTGTCTGGGTTTTCTACACCATCAAGAGAGAGGGATTTCAAATCTGAAGTGCTGAGGACTTACAAGAACCCATCCCATTGAGGAGAACTGGTAACATCATTCTATGTTTTTCTCCCAGGTGCCATTAATACAAAATTCATTCAACATATTCTTGTCTTATCTATTGGATGCATGGAGCAACTCATGTTTTTATTTACTGATTAATGTCTTTTAATGCATAGATCTAGATTTTTGCAGCATTTACCTTGGTCATAATTGAATATCTAAATATATTGGCAACCATCTTGGCTGTTAGGGTTGTTTGTTATGCACGGCTAAAGTGGTATTTTTTCGTACTCTTGCGATTAAGATTCATACTAACAACTAGCGACTCCACACGACTTTATGATTATGGCCACTGTCGTTTTTAGATCCTTGCATATACAGCTACTTCAAACCATATGATTTATCTTCAGCTTCTTGTTTTTCTTTTCTTGATGTTTTCTTTAACCTATAAAACCATAACACATTAAAAATTCTAACTTTCGTGTGTTTTCGGACCTATTGTGCAGGTGATCGGCATCAGCCACAACTGAGAGGACACATTATTTTGAAACCTACTCCTGAGAGTGCCAGAAGTGCAGGTCGCACTTTTTAGGGCAAAACCTGCGACCTGAACCTATAGGGCGCAGAAAACAGGCCAAAACCTGCGACCTCAATAGAAATTAAGTCAAAAACTACGACATGGACTTTTTGCGGGAGTTTTTCTGAAAGTTTTTTAGATTTGTCTGGGCCTCTATTCAAGGTTGTCTGACCTCCATCTCTGCCCATTCTATACCTGTACTTGTTCTGTTTTACTCAACTAAGTGGGAACCTAGCCCCCTAGGGCTTCAGTACCCTCCACCTTTGGTGGAAGAGTTTTAGCTGTTGTAGGTTTTTTGAAATTTGAGTGTGTTTAGCCATTTTTCAGATCTGATACCTTACCTTCAAATCCATTTTAGATTGGTTATTTATCCATCCAAAACACCTCATTTAGTTTTGTTTTGGTTTTCCTTTAGGTTCCCCTCCACTTCCCTCCAGGGTATAGCCTTTCGCCACCTCATTTACAACAATATTTCCTCTGATTTGTTGCTGTTTTTCTGCACCAATTTCCAGCAGATCTGACCTTTAGATCCCTATCCCTCCTGACCTTAGATCTATTAGCTATTTCAGTGTGTTTTGACTAGATTTTTTCCCACCTACAAACTATTTTTTTAGAGGCCCACCTCCTTGGGTTTAGATTAATGCATAATTAGCTGTTTATTTTCTGTTATTTCATTTTCATATACTGTTATCTGCATGTTTATTTACAGTTATACAACACACTTTTTCTTTTTCTCTACAAACGTCTGGGTTTAAAAATTAAAATTTACATACTTAACTCACACACCCTAAGTGAAGAAGAGACTGGTTAACATCACCAAGCAAAGACTTTAAAACATTGAAATCAATTGATCCTGCACCTCTCTACCCTTGTTTTGACATTGTAATCAGTTGATCCTACACCTCTCCGCCTTTTTTGGTCTCTCTTCCGTTTGTGCCATGTTTATTTTTTCATCATTGCGCCACCAAGGTGTTTATCCCAGAGACTTCTTGGCCTTCATCCTCAGTTTCCAGTAGGAAGACTTACTCCTCCACATAGAATTCAAGTTAGTCCTCCACCGAGTCTGCACTACGACACTTATTTTGATTCATTGGGTTCTCCTTCTAGTTCTGCCCCCGGTTCTCCCCCTGTCACCTTCACCATGTTTGGTTCAGGACTTAACGTTGGTGGTAGCCCCATCCCTAATGTTGGGAATACTGCTAGTGGGACCGCAAAAAGAACTACCCCGGCTGCTCCCTTGCTCCCCTATATGGCAGGCCTCAGTCTTCCCAATTTTAACCAGTTGATAAATGACCCTATACACAATGATGTTGGTTGGCCTGCTATGCTAACCAAGCTCCCTTCCAACATCCCCAAGTTTGAAGGTCTTGCGAGAGAAGATCCTAAAAATCATGTTCTATCTTTTCACATGTGGTGTTCATCTAACTCCATTGTCTAAGTGGTATGTTGATCAGGCCCCATCCTCTCATACCACCTTTGCGACTCTTGCTCGGGCTTTTCTATCTTATTTCCAGCTTCCCCTTCGTTATGACACTAGTGTCTAACTTTTGACTTCTTTCCGTCAATCGTCTGCGACCCACCTATCCGACCATGTCCAAGAATGGTAGAGAAGAAAGAGCCTATGTCGAGCCCCTACCTTTGAAGACCATGTCTACATGGACTGGTTCCTTAGATCTCTCTTGCCTACTATCGGTAAAGATGTCACATCGCATTTCCCTCAAACCGAGGAAGTCGCTCTCCAAATTCCCTTAAAATATGACCTGATCTAGACTCAGTCAGGTTATGCTTATACCATCCTAGCTGATCTTCCTAAACCTAGTGGTGCCAATGCACCGAGGGCATCTCATGCCACTGACGGTATCATTGGAGCTCTTTCCCATCCGTATGCTCAGCCTCCTATGGGCTATGGTTTTCCTCAAGGAGGGGCCAGCACCTCCAACACTTTTCCCCCTCCATGTAGCATGTATCCAGGATATGGCACGCCTCCCCCTTTTTCCCAACCTCCCGTTTACCACAATGTTGCCCAACCTCATTATTATCCATATCCCCAGCCTGGTGCTCCAGCTCCTCTAGCATTAGCACCTCAGCCTCCCTTACCTTCCCAACCCCTGCAACAGCAACCACTGCCCCCTCAAGGGCAGGTGTATGCACAATAGGGTGCGACTAATCCTCCTCCTTCCAAAAAGAAGAGGGAAGGCACTCAAAATCAATCTGCCCCCGGTAATCCTAGACCTAATACTCAAAGTAATGCACCTAACACTACTAATCATCAATAGGGCAATCAACCCAAGCAAGACAGGCCTATTAGTATAAATAAGCCTTGCTCATGTTGTGGTGTTTATGGTCATTACACACACAATTTTTCTCTTTTACCATAGATGCAGCAAATGTGGGAGTCTCAAGAAACTTTGTGAGGAAACCAAACCTCCCCTTCCGTCGCTCCCAATCCTATGCCTAGTCAACCGGTTGTGTTTACTAATCCTTTCCCTCAGTAAGGATTTGTGGCTAACCAACCACCTAAAGGTCAGGCGACCACTCAAACTCCTCCATCTGGTACCTCCAATTGCCGGATCCTCATGATGAATTTTGGCCAACCTATAACTTAGACCTCAACCTTCAGACTTGGTCTTGTCAGTACAACAAGCCTCCCGCTACGTCTTCCCCCAAGATCCCTTCTTCAGGTTCTACAGAGCCTCTTTCAACAACTAATGTTCCTTTTTAGATCCCTCATCCTAATCCAAAATTTCATACCAAGATCCCTAAGGGACCACTACGCCAAAATGTTGCTTTTGGAAAAGCTGGCCATTTGTATAGTATAGTAGATGATTTGAGGCAATCTCATGCTGCCATCTCAATGCTGGAACTCCTCTAGTCATTCCCTTCATAATGAAAATCTCTACTATCTACCATGGGAATTATAGATCCTTCAGATGATCATTTGATCATCTTTGATGTTGACTGGTTAGAACATACTCCTCTTCTTGCTTCCGTCGCCTTCCAAATCACAGTCAAGATCTGAAATGCGAACGTTTCTCAGTGCATCATTGATGAGGGGGCATCCAACTACGTGATGTCCACTTCGGTTTGGAAGAAACTCAGATCACTTGAGTTGGCTCCTTCCAAGATCACTCTTCGAGCGTGGGATGGCCACACCTCCTAGCCCATTGGTCTATTTCGCAATTATCCTATTACTCTTACGGGCAAGACTATTTGCATTGACGTAGAAGTCATTGATGGCCCCTTAGATTACAAAATTATATTGGGTCGTAGCTACACCTATGCGATGTCTTATGTCCCATCTGCAGTTCACCACAAGATGTCCTTCCCTCATAATGAAGGATAGTCACCATTGACCAGTTGACATATTATGACCCGAAGTCTCAAACCTCCCCTGAGTCCATCATCTCTTCAGTGGCCAGTAAGCAAACCGTCGATCCTTTGACCGGTGTCTCACCCGGAGTCTACAAAGACTCCTCTTTTCTTGGTACATTCCCTAGTTTTCATCTTCCTATCTCTGATCTGAGCTCATAAAATGTTTGCATGATGCAATCGTCTCGGGCTTCCCTCAAGCGGCCTGCCTCGACTAGTCAGCAACCTCACCCTCTGCAACCTACTCCTAACCCTTTGATTCAGCCTTTTGGACCCCCTCCTCCTGGCCCTTCACCCACAGCTGGTATCCATGAGCCTCTTTATACTCCTAGAAGTGGTTCCTCCAGGCCTTAACCATCTTGGAGCCGTCCCGCCCGGCCATTACCCCTCCAGTCAGATACCGTTCCTAGCTCCCCCTCCTAAAGCGTACATAATACCTATCATGGCTACCCTATCTCTTCTTAACCTGATCCTGGGGATTCTCGTCTGGTGCCTTGATCCTCCAGCCACTGCCCCACTTGGTCAACCCAAACCTTATCTTGCTTTGACCCTGGTTCAATCGGTCCCTATGACTTCTCCCGCTGCTACAGTTCCTCATCCACCTCAACAGGAACCTTCTCCTATTGCGACAGCTTCAAGTAAGAAGGGAAAGCTCGCAAGAGGGCATCGAAAGACAAGGCTAGCTTGAATGACCATACCCCTCCTGCACCTCCAAAGCCTTGTGCTTTGTGTGATGTCGTCAGCCATGCAACCCATACCTGTCCTGATTTTCCCCGTATCAAGCCCATGGTTAATGTTGCGTTCCCTGAGTCTACGGTCCTTGAAGCCTCTATTTCTTGCTCGACTACATCCAAGAACCCTAAGACTATTCACAACAACCAACCTTGTGCTTTGTGTGATCTCCATGGCTGTTATTCTCATCATTGTCCCTACCTTATGCATTACCGCGCCTCTTTGGAGGTAGTTCAGGAGTATGAGATTGAACAGAACCAGACCGCCTCTCATGTTCTTATGTAGTATGCTTCAGGCCAACCTAAGGATTTACCCACTCCCATTGACATTCCCCATCCTGATGTCGAGATGAAGGAGCCCGCGGCCACCATCCTCTACCTATCATCATCCATGAGACCCTCGGTGGAAGCTCCCTCTAAACCTTCCCTTATTGTTTCGCTCGACCTCCCTTTAGTGATCACCTTGGGCTCAGCATCGGTAGATCTTTTATCTGCTTCTTCTTCCATCATCCCCCGTGATGATGTGCATGTGAACCTCTCTTCTCATAATGATGAGTCAAGTAGCTTCACCACATCATGTGGTCTCCCTTCCTCTAGTCACTCCATCTTCTACTGTGATGATGACATCATGGAAGCCTTGTCCACCCTTGACCTCATCTTTCCTGCCCATAAATGGGATGGCACCATCTGTGTCTATGGTGAATTTCATGGCCTGAGCACAAGCTACACCTTTGATAGCTCCCACACACCACCTTCCCATTAGTGTGCGGGTAGTAAACATCCTACCCAGATCACTCCCTCTAGCAGTGTTTGTTCGATTTCTACTATGCACTTAGGTTGCCAACATTTTTCATCATCCTCCCATTTGTTGTCTTGTGGCACTTTTCAGATGGACCTCTCATCCACACCTTATATCAATTATGCCTATGGTGAAAGTCACTATTCCCGAAATCTAGCCTTGGCAGGTTGGGCCATCTTTACCCCCTTGCATTCGCTTATTCTCTCGAATAATGTATGCATTGGTACTCCTACCAATAATCAGGCCGAACATGATGTAGTGAGAGGTTTATTAGCCGATGCCCTTTCACATCGCATCCTCCACCTTCATGTTCATTTCTATTCCTTGCTTCTTGTCATGCAATTGAATGGTGTCTATCATGTGCATAATCCTATCCTTTTTAGAAGATATTTACAAGTGAATATTTTGATGCATGAATTTGAAATCATTACATTCAGTCATATACCTAGAGAACAAAATCACTATGTAGATAGCATTGCAAACAATATTATAGATTGGAATTTAGCACACACATTTAACACAAGATAATAATATAACATAAACCATCAAAATGATGCATATCCATAATATGTGTCATATAATAAGTTTTAGAGTCCAACTCTGATACATATGACATGCCCATAGCAAGTTACAAAAAATCAAAACTGGGGGCACCACCTGCCCCTACACCTAATCACTATCTGGAGGATCCTGATCCAATGGATTTGCTCCTATAGCTTGTAGATCATGCATCCCCTATCTAGCCATCGCAATGCGCCGCATGACCCCTTGCCACTTCGAGGGTTGATAATACATGGCTCTATGTACTGGTCATCCAAGTCTTGCTAGTCGGGCTCTGAAACAATAGTCAGAAGCCTCTCACATCTACGACGGATGTCCTCCAGGAAGGTTGTTGCATCCTCATTTTGTGGCACTCTCGATCCACTAGGTCCTGCAGCTCCTGATACTACAGGCTATCCCATATACCTGGCCAGTTTTACCAGTGATGTATCTGCATATCAAAAGTGAAAGAATCAGTACCATATTACATTGGAAAATAAATTTCAGTGAACACTACAAAGTGTAGAGATGCCTTTTTATTGTTAATCACACTTCTCCACAGAATAATAATTAAGTGTGGAGGTGCAGAGAAAGCAAAATGAAAGCTTCCTCTACAAGTGAAAGAATGTTACATTGGAAAGCTTCCTCTACAAGTGAAAGAATGTTTCATTGGAAAGTAAATTTCAATGAAAACTATAAAGTGTAGAGATTCCTTTGTATTGTTAATCACACTTCTCCACACAATAATAATTAAGTGTGGAGGTGCAGAGAAAGCAAAATGAAAGCTTCCTCTACATGCTATAATTTTATTTTCTAAAGAAACATGTCTCTACGAAGAAATAATTGCAGTTCGACTTCAAAATCTAATGGAGTTAAGAATTACAATGTATATTTGTGTGAATTTGGTTAAGTCCCACCTTAATAATCATATGAGTAGTGGTAAAACCACATACATCATTATCTTGAAAATTTGTTTGGAAAAAATACTACACGTAAAAGCGTAGAGTCGAAAGAATTATGTGCTTAGTTGATCCTTGTCATTAGTGAGAACCTTAAAAAGTGAAAAAATCATGTATATTTCTGAAATATTAAATGTCTATTAGTTTCCAAATTGTTTACCTGGTAATCCTAAGAAAAATAAATAAATTTCAATTACAAAACAAAGCACTCAAATAAAGAATTACAATCATAATTTTCCCTCATTAAATAGTGCATACTTATTTATTTCAAATTTCTAAGTCTTTACTTTTTAGTAACATTTTCAAGAAAAAATAAATCTCAGTCACAAAAAAAACATTCACATACATAATTACAACCATGATGTGCAGTTAATTAAGCATTTAACACATAATTATTTCAAATTTCTATATCTTTACTTAGAAATTTTTTCAAATTTCCATAGTTTATCTCCATTTTTATTTTTAGTATCCCTTGATAAATATCCAGGGAATATTTTTATGCCATCAAAAATTTCTCTCAAACATAAATGTTTTCCATGAGATCAATCATGATAAAAAATTTTGATTGAAAAATTTGGATGCTTTTAAAGTTGACGTGGGTTCATGTTTTCTTTCTATTCTCCACACAAGTAGTATTATTTGGCCTCCCTCAACCACATGAGGACCGAGATGCACAAAATTATAGAAAAAATATATTAGATATCAGGAAACCCATAGCAAGAATCATGGAGCCAAGTTGCTCCCCTGAACAACTAATATTTTTGAGCTTTTACAAGCAAATTCAACATGCATCCATGCTTAGAGGATGGGACTATGGTAGGAAATTTTCTGCTGCTTTTGATACAATGTGGAAAATGATCAATGGCCGCCATTGTTAGAAGGGTGATTGTTTGAGAATTGAATATGAAACCTGTGGCCTTGAGGTTGAATAAAAAGTGACATTAGAGGAAATTACAGCCTAAAAGTGGCCTCCAAGGAAAAATAATAAAATAATAGGTATGAATTTTGGAGGGAAAAGAAGAAAAATACTTTTTTAATTGTATTTTTGGCTTATCTCCTTATAGGTTTACTCAAATTTAAATTGTAGATAATCGTTGGATGTGGAATTAAATTTTTCGTCCAACGAGTACCAATCATGCATGCTTTTGAGAAGACCCACATTGATAAAATTTCAAGATACATTAAAAAAGTATGTTGAGCACGTTTTTTTATTGTATCTTGAATTTTTTTTCTATGTGGGTCTTCTCAAAAGTATGCATGATGGGTACTTGTTGGATGTGGATTTTAACTCATCATCCAATGAGTGTCTACCCTTGAATTTTGAGTAAACCTATAACGAGATAAGCCAAAAATACAATTAAAAAAATAGTTTTTCTTCTTATCCCTCCAAAATATTTACATGTACCTCTTTTTAAATTTAAAGGATTTTTATTGCTTTACATATTATGACATGGAAATTACGTGAAAATTTCATGGGCACTGTTATGCTAAAATTTTCTCTAATGAATGTCGTTGGCTATATCATCTCAATTGATGATAAAATATCCTAACTAACATATAATTTTGAGGACATTGAGATTCAAAAATTCATGAATCGAATCATAGATGACCTATATTAAGTACTACAAGGGATGAGGATGCTACTTTCATTCTTGATTGCTAAGGTGACTGAGCACACATTTGTGGAGCAATTTTTCATTGTCCTTCCTCTGCACTCCAACACGAGGAACTAATTGATCATCACTGAATAAGATTAAGATGAGGTGAGAAAGTATTTTCATAATTAGTATTAATTGACATTACTATTCCCCACTCCAGGAACGACGAGGACTATAGTAATTGAAAGTGTGCAAGTGACATTACTTTTTATTCTCTAGGGGATAATAAGAAAATTTAAGTAAACTTTTGTTTTTTCATGGTTTTCGCCTCTTCCCGAGGCAAGGAGGAAAAATCATAGGTTATAATGGAATTTTTTTCATCTATATTTCGCCATGGTAAACTAATGCTAGCATTAGTTCATATATATTAAATGATACAACTGCTCTCAATGCCGTATATAGAATGCATCCGTATAGAGAATACATTTTTAAACACATGGCTAACATGTGTTGAAGGTTTGAAATATGTTCAAAGTTTTCCTCTTCACCTCCAAAGACTATATAAAAAAATTTGATTCTCCTTTTCGTTTGTGTAAAATTATATGTGGTTTGAACCATCGATCCATTGGAGGTAAACTGGGTGAAAAGCATGCAGGCTTGAATGTTTCCCTTCACATGTAAATGAAACCCTTCACAGGTAAACATAGGTAGTTCGCCATGAAAAATATCTACCTCATTTGAGATGAAAGATGAGGAAAAACCACAACATGCATGCAGCCATTCAGAGGGGCTTTTGAGGCAGGTTACAAGGGTTGCTAGGAAACCAAGTGTAGCCCTTGCTAGGCATAATGGATTTCAGAGGTTCGATGGAAGCGCATATGCCCAAATCAGACACAAACCTCAATATCCAACGTACTAACGATACCATTATTTGTTTAGATAATGCCTCCAGTTTTATACAAATATGTACATACAAAATATAAATTATTGAATTACAATTTTTTTTTCTAAAGAGAAGACAACTATCATTTTTCACCATTTCAGTTTTGTAAATAAGACTAAGAATTCTTGTTTTGCACATAATTAGGAATAAAAAAATTTAGAATTTGTTTTTTTATAAATCTCTAAAGATTAAACATGTACCTTTTTCACCATTCCTCTATGAATTAGATTTATCAAACCGAGAGAAGACAAACCAGGTGTAGCATGGGGTGAAGGATACAAGGCCCAACAAAACCCGACTGGTAGAGGGATCAACTCTAATAGAGGCTCTTCTTCTTAGGATGGAGCTTTATTCATCTGGGTAGCTTCAAAAATCCTAACAATCTGTTGAAGCTAAGAATTTGTTTAAGAGCTGGAAATGTAACCTTTGAAGGAAGGAGGACCCAAAGCTGGCTGGGGCACTCTTCTTGCTAAGCATACACAGGGATGCATGACTTAATACGTAGAGAAAGGAATAGTGTTTGATTTATTATGTTCTATTTTTGGGGTGGCTAGATGTGTGTGCCCAATCCTAGTGTGGTACCTTCCCAGTCCACCAAGTACAATTCCCATTCAACAATTAGTTGCCAGAGGTTAATTTGTAGCTTCCCTTGATTTATTTAATCACTGACGTTGCTTTCTTTTGCTTAACCATGTTTAAAATTCTGCAGCAAATTCTAGAATTATGGTATAATCAAATGGGAAATATCCTCTTCGATAACCATAGAATGGGTCTCCCTCACCCCTTGCCCAAAGGGATCTGGATTTCTCCATAGCTTCTAAGCTCGTGAATATCGAGCCTTGAAGGTAGAGTGTAATTTCATTTTGAGGCCCCACTGATACTCATCTTAGCCAAATGGAAGTTGAATTTCTTAGTATTGGAATACTGAAGAGCTTCTTATTATTTGAGCGAAATTCCCCAAAGGGCTATATTCATGTTTTTTTTGGGAAACATCAAGCAGGTTTTGCCCCACCCTTTTAACTTCATGAATTTCAGTTTCGACCAATGCCTTTTCCTGGAATTCAAGGCTATGTATGGAAACTGATGTGCTTCTGGAAATTTTTAAGGTAGGCTGCTATGAGATTGGCTCAAGATGGTCCCATTTGGTTACTGAAGGACACAAGAGAGATTCTTCTTTATCTGCAAACCCAACGAGATGATGGTTTAATTGAGCGAGTTGCAGAAAGCGAGACCGATCTCGTATTGATTTAATTGATTCTGCTTGATTGAATTCGTTTAATCCTTCTTCCTCCACAGAAAAGACCATCCTGGTATCTGTATAATAGTAGCTAGTAAGAGCTAATAAGCAGCAACTTAGAGAGTGCACATAGCTGCATCCAAGTCGATGTGCCTATATTATATGTTTTAAGTACTAATTTGGTTTATAATATTTAATTTTGTTTATTATTTAATTTTAAGAATTGATGGAGCATGTTCCCATCAGCTTTGAGAAAAGGTCTAATTCTACTACTTGGTTACATGCAACTTAGTCAACAGGATAAACTAGGTAAATTGGTAAGCTTCCACTACTAGATAATCTGGTTCATTTTCTTCATTGGCGTGATCAAACTCATATTCACTTACATAATCATCAAAGTCCAAAACCACAAGCACCTCTCTTGAGAGACATGGATTTGGATCTAAAACTCAAGAATAACAAGTTTATTGATGTTGAGAACCAAAAAAACTTGCTCCCTTTTCTATGTGCTGGCAGTAGAAACAATAGCATTGGCGCTTCTGGTGTGCCTGCTAAGCCTCCAATGTATACTTTATGTCTTGTATCTCAGATTAAAAACCCACCAACATTAGTTATTTTCTCTCAGGGATTTGAATTGTCTCTGTGCCATTAGAATCATGCTGACCATATCTCCAAGCCTGTGCAGTCTGTCAAAGTTGTTAAGGCTTCCTATATTGAGATATAGGGGATGGTTTTTGTCGTCGGTGGGGGACCAAACCTAGGTAAACCTCTACAAAGGCTACCTGATAGTGTCACAGGGGTTCATGGATCCATTCTTTTATCTGTCCACACCATTTATAGTTCATGGGTTACTTACATGTATGCATTGTTTTTGGTTCATGGGTCACTACAAAATGATCTGTTTTGCCCAAGAAATAAAGGAAATGGTTGGGAAGTTCTTGATATTCTGGTTTGTTGCTTGCCAGTGCTTGTACTGTCGATATTCTTTATGATAATAGGATGTGATATGAAGTTCAAAGATGGGAAATGCTTGGGGAAATTATTTCCAAGATATTTTACCAGGACTTTTGAGGATGTGCACTATGAAGGTAATTAATCATAAGATGGCCCTATGTACTTTTCCTCTCTTGAGTACTATTTTTTTTATCACTTTCAGAATCATGTATGTTTCATATTTTCTCTATGTGTGTTGGATAATGCTATCACTGGTTATTAAAATGAGGATGTAATGCAGATTCCATGGGTTGGTTTTTGTAGTGGTGTTGTTCCTTCCCCGTCAAGGTATATTTCTTGGGCTTTAACATCTTTATGAGGCCAAGTTACGGTAGCTTTGAGTTTTTTTCTTTCATGGTTTTTGTCATGACTGTTCTCTAGCTACCTTGGGATAAGGAGCACTGCCTACCATCTACAAAGTTTGTACACTCAATGACTAGGTATAGCAAAGTGTGTTTCTTGCACAGGGACTTCACTCAATGAACCTCTAACCTATCGTGTGCATTCATGGCATATTAAATAGTACTATTAATTTGACTACATATTGGAAAATACCCCTAAAAATCACATTATTTAACCACCTACCAATACAAACCCAATACGCCTTCCTAATTCAAAAAATCCTTACTTATACTAAATATTGTAGGTATCCATTTTTTCCTTAACATTTTTTATACCCCTTTATATTTTTTCATTAACTTTGTGATCCATTTTGTATACCTGCCAATATAAAAATCCTTTACCCCCTATATATCTCCCAATATATTATGTGATTTTTTTCTCAATATATATCCCCCAATATGAACCCACATGGTATGGTATTGCTCCCCCAATGAAGCCCCTGTGGTTTCTTTTCTGGGGGCGGGTGGGGAAATTTCTATTCCTCGCGAGATCTTAGACATCATTTATTTCAAAAAGGGATCACATGATTCTCCAACTATGAGATCTAAAAGTTTCAACTTTAAAATATATTTATATTAAAAAAATTCAATATGAATGTGTATTTATTACAAGGAACCATAATTTTAATGAAAATTAATTTAGACCTTTCAGTAGCATTGGAATTTATATCTGTGAGAAATAATTTGAGAGATAGTTTCGCTACTAACTATCTTAATCTACTCACATTAGAAAATAGTTCAAGGTGAGAATATTCTAACTTATCTCATATATTTATGTTTTCAACTTTTTTGTAATTCAAGTATGTTATATAATTATATTGGACAATGTCAAATATTATTTATTGCCATTAAATGTTGAATTACTGTATTGGGAAGTCTAGGAACAAGGTATATTTCTAGAAAAACTTAGGTGGTAATATTGAATTCATTGCTGGCATAAAAACCATATACTAAAGCCTTAGAACATTCACACAAAAAGGAATTGGTAGGTATCCTAACAAAAGAGGAAGGAAGAACATTGGTTGCAGGATCAAATTAACGTAATTGGATTCAACTTACTTCAGTGGTGATCACCCCTAGTGTAGTGTAAAACATGCTTAATAGTATCTCCATTTAATCTGATTGTATTTATGATGAGCAAGTACAATATTCAATAAACCCCCGGCTGGACACAATGCACATAATATTTTATCAAAGTCTATTTATATTAAGAGCTAATTAATAAAAAAAAAATCACTTCGCACTAGGTCGTACCACATCCAATAAACATGTTTTGTTGGCTAGAAAGTTGAGTACAAAGCTCGCTATTATAGAACAACTAATTTTATTAGGAATCATAGTAGTTAGAGAGAAATTGCAGTTATAAACTCTATTACAATATACAAGCTCACTGTGACATAATATTTTTAATTTGCATGTGGATTATATATGCATTCGATGACCATGTTTTATTAAATAGATTTTTGGACAAATACATTGTGAACTGCGTGATGTTTGCATCAAAAGCCTTAATTATGTAAAATAGAGATCATGAATACGCATAGCAGACAATGAAACAGTCAAACACAATGGAAAATGAAGTAATCACAAAGCCATAGGAGCTTTGTGTTGATCATCAAAAAGAGTATTTATATAAAGTGATGTCCTTGGGATATGACTGGGCGTGTCCATTAATACCTAAATCCAACATGGTAAGTTAACCAGTATTTTTTATTTGAGTTGGAAAATATGAGGAGTGAAATGTTACTTGTGTTTATAGACACCAATGTTCTCAAGAGGGACTTCAGATCTCTGCACCAGCTCCTTTTGAATTTTCAATCATCATGGTCTACCCTATTTCATCTCATTCACAATAGTCCTAGTGACCCAAGGCACTTTGAAAATCCCTAGTGACCGAAGGAACTCTGAAAATACATGTAAGCACATCAAAATCCTCTGGCCTTTCACCTTAAAGGATCAGTTAACCTGATACCCACAGTTCAGTAACTCAACTAAGAAACTCACTCCCTGCTCAAGGAAAAGACTAGCTTCCATGCAACCTCCCTTGTTTTAAATAGTATATGAAGAAAACCAGTTATTATTATTATTAGTGTACCAAAACGTTAGAGTTTCACAGATGGAGTGCGAAGAAAGAACAATACAAGCTTCCTACAAAGTCCACACAATGAATCCTAAAACACACTATCATTTTTCAAAAAGGTACTCTAATTTTACCTCACAATGAAACCAATTATCTTCTCATAAGGAGTATGGTAGTGCGTAAACACTAAGTAAACACAATAAAAACCTCTTCCGCACCTCCTTACGAAATTACATCCACATCAATATAAAAATATTTTTATTACATTATAATAAACATGCGTATGCATTTTTATTATTACATTATAGCTAACATAACCAAGATTGAAATAAGCCAATAGATTTTAGTAGTTTTATGGATTTTTATTATTACATTATAACTACTACAACCACAATTGAAACAAGGTCGCACAGTTTAATTATCGAACTTTGAAAAGTATAAATTAATTGTCACATTTGAACCAAGGACTACATTGTAGATACTTTCTCTTAGTTTGAATATAGTTAAATTAGAGTAAAAAAACTAAATTTTCATTGGGGGTGTTTGAGGGAGATGTATTCATAATAATGGGAAAAATATAAGTCTTAGGTTTAAATTGAATGTGCTTAAAACATTGAGTTTTATTGTATTAAACTTCAATTCATCATATTTTTTAAATTCATTGTTTCATAGGTATAATTATTTTCATATTTGTATTGAATGTGGTAAAACCACGTGTCTTGCAAAGTCACAAAAATGTCTAAGTTAGAACATAAAGAGGTTAGTTATAATGTATGAATACACTAGTTATATTATTTTTCACATCTAGTTATAATTTAATTTTTATAATTATAAAAATTAATAAAACTCGAATCAATAATTGTTTAAAAAACTGGAATCAAAGTAACTGTTTTTACTATGAATTTCAAGAAATAAAAATTGATTATACACTGATTAATTCTATAATTTACTTTAATGATAAAAATTTTATTTTTATTTAAAAATTTAAAAAAATAAACATAAAATATCACCAAGATAAATCAAAGGAAGATCAATTTAATGGTGTGGAGTATATTTATTTCTTAGTTTTTTTTTTAATATTTATTATATATTTATGTAAAATTAACTAAATGTTTATAAGTTTGTTTTTTTGTTGTTCAATGATGATTAAAATTAGAATTAGAATTACAATTACAAATATGTTTTATTTTGTTGTAGAGTTTGTTTTGTCTATCATTACATTATGGTTCTTTTCCAAAGGAAACATTGTCCTTACTTGAATTGCAAAAACACAAGAGCCCTCTTGTGGTAAGATATAAGGATAAAAAACTATTAGTAAATCTTAATAATATTTCCATCGCTTAATACTTGTTTCTTTCACAATGTCAAAAATTGTAGTGCTTGAGAGTAGCATAGAATTTATTTTAATTCTTAAATTACAAGAGCAACTTCAATGCACATAAGTTTATGTAAAACAATAAATATGAGACATGAATCAAAGTCTTTGTTCTCCATATATGTATAGAAATAACTAACAACTATAAATATTTTAACAATGAACAATTTTGAAATTTAGTTCCCATTTTAGAGAAATTATGATTCAAGAGAAGAAACAAGAGGGTATAATTATATGGTCGTGATTATGGATGGAAAATTTCTAAGGCCACTTCTCATTTTAGAGTAATTAAGATTAAAGACATGAAAAGTGAGGGTAAGATTATATGGTCATGATTATGATTAGCTTTATGATATAGATAGTAAAAATTTGAAATCTAACCTTAGATTTAAGAATGTGAATCAACATTAAATAATAAAATTAAAATAGGGACATCAAATAAATCTCTTGTATCTGTAAATGAAGTGTTCCTAAGTTAAACTACCTTACATAAAAATAAATCAAATACTTTTGGCTAGTTAGAATCTAATCTGAAAAACAAAGTATTTATGTTAATGATTTCTATGATCCAGGTGGATATCGGTGGCCAACCACCTAATCCATTTGGACCCACACCATCAATTCTTGCAGGTTTTCACATTCAGCACCACTTACTATTTTTAGCAGGTTTTCGAGTCCTACACTCCCAGAGCCGTTTTGGGGCCTTAATGATCCAGGCGGATATTGGTGGCCACCCACCTATTCCATTTGAACCTCCACCATTAGTTCCTTTAGTTTTTAAGTTGCAATACAACTTACTATTTTTAGCAGTTTTTTGGGTCTTGAACTTTTGGAGTTGTCTTGAGGCCCTAAATAATGTTTTTTGGGAAAACGGGGAGCAACATGGGTCATTGACCAATTTTTCTCACTCAAAAGTTGTAGTCCTCAGATAGATATTTCTAACGAGCTATTGAGTGCGTCAAACGGAAATCGGATGCCAAAGTTACGTCCCCGGGAAGTTGAACCACCAACTTACCCAAACGGGGCCCATAGTTTTGGCACTTCATCTCCTAGGGTTTGGTTTTTGGACGTTTAGAGTTCTCCATTGTTTCTCAATAATAAATAGGCCCTCGAGCCTCATTGTAACACAATTTAGAGGTCTATAGCCATCACATCTCTTCTCAGAGATTCGCTACCAGCACCCTAGCTATTTTATTTCCATTATGCCTGTAAGCATATTTCTGTTATTTGATATTAATGAACTAAAGCATTATTTCCACTGCATCTCTATGTTCATGGTTATTTTTGTATTCTGTTGCGTTCCTGCATAAAATCCGGATCAATGGTATCGGAGTAGGTCTACTCTTTCTTTGTTTTTATTTACATGTCCCCAACGCGGTCAGGGTATAAGGAGTTAAGGCTCGATTTGGTTGAACCCTTAGAAGATCAGCCTTGCAAACCCCGACGACCTCCCATGGGGAAAGAAAAGAAAGATGAGGGAGCAAGAGATCCTATCAAAATACTGCTCGAGGAGGCCCTCGAGAAACAAAGGAATGCGATGATGGATATATTTGCTCAAATCCTTCAACGACTGCCCACATATGGCACATCTGCATCCAACAGCCACTCTAGAGGCGCCACTCCCTTCAAGGTATAGGTAAACTTTGAAATTCCTATATCTGAGGGAAAAATAGATGTAGACACCGTAGATAGATGGTTAAATTTGCTGGAAGGTTAATTCTCAGTCCATGACTTCTCTGACCGAGAAAAGATTATTTTTCCACTCCTCAAAGCCACCCCCCGTGTCAAAGACTGGTGGGAAACCTACCATTAGCAAGAGGGCGAAGGGGAACCCTCTCTGTTCTCGGCCACACCCACTTGGAATTCATTCTGAGATGGCATCAAGGAACAATATTACCCCGTGGGGAGATATGAGGACAAATATATCCAATGGACCACACTACGGCAACAAAAGGATCAAGATGTGCACGAACTGACGAATCTGTTCCATACCCTGCGCACAAAGTTGGGTATTAAAGATTCAGAGAGACATTTGGTGCTCAAGTACCGTGGCTATCTACACAAACACATTCAGGAGGAAATGGAGTTCCTCGACATTACATCGCTTGGCATGGCATATCGCTATGCCTCCAAGATCAAGCATAAATTTAAGCAGAAGAAGTGAGAATTTGGATTTGTGAATTCGAAAGGTGCCCCCAAACCGAAGAACAAGGGGCAAGGCCAAATAAATGCGACTCAGAACAACACCAAAAATCCAAAGAAGGACACAGGGAAGTGGTGTGAATTTCATAACAACCCCACTCACATCACAAATGAGTGTCGAGCCAAATAGTCTTTGGTGGCCGAACTAAAGGCACCTGAATCAGATGCATTTTCTGATCCTGAGTTAGAACCAGACAAAGGCAATGACAAAGGGAAGTAGATCATTGATGCAGATCCCAGTGCCATTTTTGCCACCACCAAGATCTAGAGGGATGGTCTAGAGGATCCAGAGGAGGGGGAGCACCTCTTCCAGTCGCAGATGTGGGTGAAGGGTTCTCCGCTACAATTTCTCGTCAATAGCGGAAGCCAAAAGAACCTCATTTCAGCAGAGGTCATGAAGCGGCTCGACCTACCGACCATAGCACACCCGCAACCATATACCATCAAGTGGCTCCACCTAGGGAGATATCTCTGCATTCGCCAATAGTGCCGCCTTCTGTACAGTATCAAGCCATTCACGAATGAGGTATTATGTGATGTTGCTCCTCTTGATGTAGTTGATGTATTATTGGGCCAACCATACTTGTGGAGGAAAAATGATGTGTATAAGTCTAGGCCTCGTGCTATTGTTATTACTTTGGGAAATAACTTGTACAGGATACCGGAGGTAGTACCCCCTCCTGTCATCTCTTTGACTACTACAAAACAACGCAGTAAGATTGTTTCCAAAACCAGGAAATTCATTTTCCTTACAACTCACTCACAGGGAAAGAAGAATATAGTGGCCATAACCTCAAAACAGGGCTCCCTTGCATGGCTGCAGCAGATGGAAAAATTCATGGAGGAATACGAGGAAATTTTCTCCTCACTAATAGAGGTTTCTCTACACTGTTAGGACAAGCACTCCATTGACCTGACCCCCAATGCACTGCCACCTGATGATGCCATACCTCCTGCAAATACACATACATAATCCACATGTGTACTGTCTGAAGATGATAAAGAAACCAAATTTACTAAACTCATCCAACATGTCTGCTCACAGGTCCATGATACCCAGTTCAACAGAATTTGCTTCATCTCAAGGAGGATCTCAACGCAATGGGGACCATTGCTTTCTAAAGAGGGAGGAACGATCCAGGTGGATATCGGTGAACACCCACCTAATCCATTTGGACCCACACCATCAATTCTTGCAGCTTTTCACATTCAACACCACTTACCATTTTTAGCAAGTTTTCGGGTCCTACACTCCCAGAGCCGTTTTGGGGCCTTAATGATCCAAGTGGATATTGGTGGCCACCCACCTATTCCATTTGAACCTCCACCATCATTTCGTTCAGTTTTTAAGTTGTCGTACAACTTACTATTTTTAGCAGTTTTTTGGGTCATAAACTTTCGGAGCTCTTTTAAGGCCCCAAACGACATTTTTTGGGAAAACAGGGAGAAAAATGGGTCATAGACCAATGTTTCTCACTCAAAATTTGTAGTCCTCAGATAGATAATTTTAACAAGCTATTGAGTGCCTCAAACGGAGATCAGATGCCAAAGTTATGTCCCCGAGAAGTTGAACCACCAACTTACCCAAACGGGGCCCATTGTTTTGGCACTTCATCTCCTAGGGTTTGGTTTTTGGACGTTTAGAGTTATCCATTGTTTCTCAATAATAAATAGGCCCTCGAGCCTCATTGTAACATAGTTCAAAGGTCTGTAGCCATCACATCTCTTCTCAGAGATTCACTACCAGCACCCTAGCTATTTTATTTCCATTATTCATGTAAGCATATTTCTGTTATTTGATATTAATGAAATGAAGCATTATTTCCATTGCATCTCTATGTTCATGGTTATTTCTACATTCTATTCCGTTCTTGCATAAAATCCAGATCATTCTATCTTAACATTAGTCTTATTCCATGGATCTAATTCTTATACCTGAGATTGAAATTGCAGTGATATTCTAAGTGAAAGCAGAAAAGTAAAACAACTAATGTATGTTTAGTTACTCCAACATTCATATGAATTATTACCTTCTTGAGATGATGTGTAAGCAACTATCTATACCTTAACTTATAATGTTCTAGAAAAGCAAGTAAAATGTGCAAAGGAAAAAAGCTAATGTATGCTTAGTTACTCCAGCATTTAATATGAAGTGTCACCGTCTTGAGATGATTTTAAGTAACTAATTATACCTAAAAAGAAAGTGAAATATGAAAATAAAAAACTCAGTAATTGCATGAATTGGACATTTAATCATTCAGTCTAGAAAACATTATAGAATCAATTTCTTGGAATGACCTTTAGGAACATGAATGATACAATTAAATGAGGATCTAAAAGTAAATGTGAAAGCATGTAAATTTAACTGTAAAAAACTAATGTATGTTTGATTTACTTCAACATTCAATGTGAAGTATTACCCTCTTGAGATGGTGTGTAAGAAATAAATTATACCTTAGTTTCTAAGTTCCTAGAAAGAAAGTAAAATGTGCAGAGGAAAAACTCAATAACTGTATTAGACATTCAATAATTTAGTTTAGAATCATCTTATTGAAATGGTCTGTAGGAACATCCATTCATATAATTAATTGATAATTCTATTCTAAGAAATTAAATGATAGAACAGTAAGGAAAACTACATAACTGTGAATTCTTATTACTTCAAACTTGATTCAATTTGAAAATAGGAAGATCTATCTTCATGAAATTTTCTTAGAAGAACAAGGCTTACAAAATTATGATTTAAAATTATGCTACTAATAAAAACTGGAATGAAACATTAATCTACTCAGAAAACAGAATTGACAAAAATAGAGTAAGAAAATTAAACTAAAAACAATAAATGAAAAACCTCCTCTACTGCAGAGGCCCTCTGCAACTGATTCGACTGAAATCCTAGTTGGTTAAAGATGCACTTAAGCAATCATTGGAAACATGATCTTTGTATTATGATAGAACGAAGTATTAATACACAGCATATCAGAAAAAACTTAAAAATTAATAGTTTTCAGTTCTGTACAACTAATATTTAAATAAAATAAACATGACTATCTATGAGATAATTCTTCTACACGTGGTTAATCGACTTATATAATTGCAATCATAATTTTTAACTCTTGATTTTCTATGATAGATAAAATCAAGAGTCCTTATATTCTTGGCTAACATTATTTGACCACGATCTTAGGCCTTCTTTTCCATCGATCTCAACCAAGTGAGTAGGATAAAATCCATGTGGAGATGATTCTGGAAATGCTCATGTGGCTCAATTCTCCATTTGACACCTGGAACTTGTCAGACCATGAGAGTAGCTACGGAATCCATGATTAGCTACATAATAGGGTATGTTCTATAGCCAACTTAAAAAAATCGATTCGAATAGCAAGGACATGAGAATATAACATGGAAATAATTTAAATGCATTCTTTGAGACAAAACATGGCATTTATCATTGATTTAGGTATGTGATCTTATGAGAAAGTAAGGGAAAAATATGAGAAAGAATGACAGAAAGAGGATAATTATGAGGTTCAACATACCCCCACTGTGAAGTCATTGCATGTCCTCATGCAATTTTCCAAAAATGTGAATTCTCCTCTCCTACTGTATTTGTTCAGACACTTCTACTAACACATCCAATTTCCTTCTTTTGCTTTTATTTGAAGTGCTTGTTGTCCTCAGTTTTCTCATAAGAAGCTTATATTTGAGATTAATGATTTCCTTGTTTAGTTACTTGTTCTTTCTTTTCAACTTCCTGTTATTCTTGTACCAAAGTCATAAATGCAGAATGGTATTGTCATGAATTACCTTTTCCAACTTGTTCTGCTGCTTCAAGGTATCATTCTCCTGTTTGATATGTCTATTCAATATCTCTAGTTCATAAATTTCTTGTTTGAGAGTTTTAATTAGAGGTTCTTGTGGATTGATAGGATTCACTGTTGCACTTCTCTTATCTAATGATTCTATGTAATCATATATTTATTGTTGTGTTGAGCCTATGCCTGGAGATTTTCTACTCGGGATACCTTCAAAATTATGAATAGGAGAATTTTAAGGACTGTCTGGAGGAGAAATATCGACAGAATATGGTATTGGGGTTTCTTCATCTAAACTTATAAACTATGTCTCTTTTGATAGTGTTTTATTCATCAAACCTGGGAGTCTGGAGCTCCTTCTCAGTTGTGGAGGATTTAAATTTTCCTCATCTATATTCTTACTCCTCTTTCTTATCTTATCTCCTATCTTGATTTTATTTTGATTTATGATCTCTGTTAGCTTTTCAGAGATGAGATTTTCATCATTCTTCTGCAATGAAGATGTAGGTCTGTCTTCAATGTTTGTATCAGTCTTTTGCCTTCTGCTCTTTCTGACATTATCTTCTTTGGGTTGTTCTGGTGCTTCTTGAAAATGGTTTCTAATAAGAAGGCTCTCCCAGGTATCTCCTATGCTTTTTAAATGAAACTCAACCAGTATCTTTACTAACACATGATGATGCATGCTGTTATATATAAACTGTATTCTCTTCTGCACGTTTGTAGACATCCTTTTTAAGATATTTAGTAGAAAGAAGGGAAGATTTATTTCACCATTCTCTAATAAATTCATCAGTAAATAAATACAGTATACATACATGCAACCAAACCTTCCTTCACAGGTAATAATTTTTGTCACGTCTCCCATACCCAGCGTCTTATCCACATAACATTAACTCAGATATACTCTACTTTTGTGCACTTGATACCATTCAAATTTTTTCTATTTAATCAATTACAAATTCATACTTTTATCAGGTCTTTAATTTCTCTTTGGTAATTATAGACAGTCATGTTATTATCTGAGTTCCCCTGAGAAATTTTGGCTTGACCTCAATTCCTAGTTGACTTATATTTATGTGTATATATAAACATATACTCATTTGTATTTCTCAGGTCGGTTCCTCAAAGTTTTGTCTAACTCTGTCTAACTCTAATAGATCAATATGCCCTTCCTTTAACTTTCCAGTTAGCAAGCTTTATAGACTTTCCAGCATCTATACTTGTAGAATTTTAACATCTATGTATAGATGTATACATATACATATACATATACATATACATCTACCTATATTCATTTAACCTTGTTTGCTTCAACTACTTTTACAGCGGTATATATTGAAGGTGCATAGATGCTCTTTTCCAGTATTTGTCAATATGCTTTCACTCTTATTTTGCACATATACTTTTATCACACATAAGTATATTGTCAATAGGACTCTTTCCACCTATATTATTGTTATAATTATTCAGCATATTTGTAATTCTGGTGTATCTTAAACTTTTCCCTTGGAAATATAAGATATAGATCATTTTTCTTCAATCAAGTGGAAGTAATGAAACCGAAGTGATATTTTATACTCCCTAATTTCAGATCCTCGTACTTACTTAAGATTTAATTTCTGGTTTCATATATTTAAACTTCCATGTAATAAAACAGTTTAAATTCTTAGTTCTACAATTCTTGTCATTGTAGTACTGCTCTTAGACTGAAATAAATAATTCTATAATAGTTTTAGTTGTTTTCTACTTGATGTTCTGGGTTACAGTTTTATCAAAGTTTTCTTTTGGTACAACATAGCAACTAAGTTTTCTTTTAAAAGACAGCAAGCTACAACTTGAATTTTGCTATTGATTAAACATTCAAATAATCTATCATCTCTGAAATTTATTACTGTAGGGTACTTATCCCTAGAGCCAAACCATTGGTCCCTGCCATTAACATACTGGATTTTCAGCCATTAGATCTATTTTGTAATTGCATGAGATATGGAAGAAACATTCAATCAAAAATTTACATAAGAATTTATAACATAACAATTCATAAAATCTGGATATAATTAATACAAACTTAAATTAATCTCCAAAATTATGCATGCATACCGATACTATGACCAGTCCTCCCAACCTTAGAGTTCGTCTATCTCCAGAACTCACCCCCGAGCTGAGATCCCCCAAGAACAGACTAACTCCATCTGTTCTGGAGCAGCTTATTTAAGCTATGCTCTCCCCAAAGCCTATTTCCAATTCTGCGTCTAGAATTTCAGGATGCTTTTATTCCTGTTTGCCTAGGCTTCCCTTATTTAGGGACTTTAAAGCTGCTTTCTGCTTTTCCAACTTTTCCATCTTTTTACCTCTTCCCAACTACTTTCCTCATCATTGGAGAATTTAGATTTTTCCTCAAAAACCTATATTAGAAATAATTTCTTTCAAGGATTTTTGAAAGATTTTGGGGAAAGTCTCTACCTTTTCCATAACCTCATGGATTAGGCATGTGATCTCAATAATCTCATTTGGTCATAGTGCATACAAAATATTTTATTTATTTTTCATAAATAATTAACTACATCCACACAATAATTATCCATTGGGGTCCACTCCCCTTTGGATTTATGTTCAAATGTCTAATTTGAAAAGCATAGAACTTGGGGGTGTTACATATTCCCCCTCTGAAAACAAACATCGTCCTCAGTGTTAACAACTAACTATTATAGTTCATTTTGAAAATAAAGATGAATACTTTTCCATCATCTCAGCTTCTCTTTTCCATGTAACTTTTTCAGCAGTAAAGTGCTTCCACTGCACCTTTACTCTAGCTACTGTTTGATTTCGTAATTCAATTTCTTCCCGCTTCAAGATTTGAAGCGGCTCTGGAAGGAATTCCTCTTCTGGTTCCACCTGGATCACATTCCAATCAATAATGTGAGAAGCATCATGTAAATTTTTTTTTTTTTCCTATAAGGAGACATGAAACACATCATGAAATTTAATATGCAAGGGTAAGGCCAGTTTATAAGCCACTAGTTCCACCCTTTCCAACACCTTCCTCGGTGTTACACTTTAACGTTGATTTTTCAACTTTGAAGAAGATTTCTTCTTCGTCCTTGCTCAGTTTCCGACAGAGTACTCTCATTCTTCCACTCTATTTACTGATGTCTTATGCAGTTGATTTTCTTCCTACTTCTTTGCAAGAAGTTTGTGTGCAAAATCTTTTATTCCGTTCTCTCTGTCCACAATTCATACCAATGTAAGTAATATCAGCTACATATAATTGATAATCCACAATAACATTATGAATTTCAATAATTTCAAGAAATTCAGTTATTAGTCAAACCGTCCAGGTGCATAACAGTTTAGTGCACTTTTAGTACACTACTTATCCTTTCTTGTTTTTCAGTGAGATTCTCTCCTCACGCAACTTGGTCCAGTTTGGCTTTTCTTGATTTTCTAGGTGATTTATCTGCACTTATCTTCACCTTTTTTTCTCCTTGTTTCCAGCGTGTACAATTTCCTGTTACACACTTGGCTAAACAATTTTACAACTTTTCATTAGTATTCATAAATGAAAGAAAACAACGATATCATATGCATGGTTAGGATTACCCTTTCTCAGTTCATAGTTGTAATTCCAGTACCTTCTCATTGTTTTATTTTGTTAGCCAATCAATTTAATTAGTAATAACCAGACTCGTTAATAATGTCTACAATTCAATTCTTACTTCAGACATGAAATTTTTTCCTCTAATCTATTTTATGAATTGTATCCACTAGTTCAAAACTTACGTGAATAAATTTGGATCTGATGGGTTTCCCCCACACCCAAGTCCAAACACAGCTCATTTTCTTTTCTCCCGGTTTGTAGCTGTATGATTTCACACTATTTCCCTATCTTTGAATTTAAGACTCAGGAAAATTAAATTTAATAAAATTTACACCAACAAATTTTTATAGTGTGAATACATGTTTCTTTTATATTTATATATGTAATTACTATAATTCATTAAATTCACAAGTATTAATACTTGATAAGGTCAAAAATGAATTTTCCACAATTTCCCCTTTTTTAAAGAATCACCACAATTTATGCATTTACTTTTAATTGTATGTTCATGCTTTACTAATTCCAATGATGATTCACCCATTATATCTATATGTGTTTTTCACTAATCATTAGAAATCAACCGATGGTTTATATAAACAACACCTAGTTTCTAACAAAGACCACTTACAACCATGGTTCACTTGATAAATGGAGTATAATATATATAGGAATTTAATTGTGCTCCATTGGATTCTTATCCATGCATGATAATTTTCATAATTATTTTCCTATGAAAAAATAATAATAATTTTGAGGTTTTCAATTCTACCTTAATTAACTGACATGGGAAAAATTGATTTATCCCTTCATTCATTCATAACTCAATGTACTGGGTCCATAAATTTCTAAACCAATTTATTTAGACTGTAGTTATAACCACTTGATTATTTTCCATGTACATGAACTAATTTACAAAATACTTTAGTCATGACTTAAATATACATGCCGTGAAAATCATCCTGGTAACTTTTCCAAATACCAGCATCCAATTTTTCTTGTCATACTAATTCCCTAGGGAATATTAAGGTGAATTTACTTTTAATATTCCCTAGGGAATTAGTTTTTCTCCCTTAATTGCGTGGGTATAAAGTTTGAAATTTATTTACCTAAATAAATTATCATGTATGAAAATATTGTATTCATACAATTCCACAAAATCTTTATAACATATCACCTATATTTTAACATATAACGTTAATTGTAGATTTTCACTACATATTTTACTTATGTCCCAGTACCTTACTTCATAATTTTGTTCTTCATTTACTAACATTATATTTTCCACTTCAACCTTATGGTGGTATTTTTAAATAGATGCTTAAACATATATTTATGTTTTTAGCCTCTTGATATACTACACATAAACTCGAATTTCCTTTTTTTTTTTTTTTTACAATTCGAATGAGATGC
Source organism: Pinus albicaulis (assembly GCA_034641835.2). Classification (NCBI taxonomy): domain Eukaryota; kingdom Viridiplantae; phylum Streptophyta; class Pinopsida; order Pinales; family Pinaceae; genus Pinus; species Pinus albicaulis. The sequence continues at coordinate 734,533,187 of CM076578.1, read as the reverse complement.
AAATCAAATTCGACATAAAAGATTTTATAATATGATTCGACCCCATCTAAGAGATTTACACATTTCCATTTTATATATTAAAATTAATAATACTCTCTTGTATTCTCAACCATACCTATATGTCTTTTAGTGATAAGAACAAAGTCTTTTATCTTTTCTCTTTTTTTTTTTTTTTTTTGGGTTACACATTGACATTTTAGCCATAACTTAATACTTTTATTCCTTACACGTGTGGTAAGGTCCACTCCTTTACATTGAGACGTTGATTTTCAAGGAAGGATATAAATAAGGCTACCCCATTTTGATTCAACGAAATCATAAAATTAATATGAATTTATGAGATTCCTCTTTCCAATGTAATTATCTTTGATAAATGCATATGGCTGGGTGATATACTCCACTATGAATACTGTCAGTGATTCAGATTTCGTATAACCCATCAAATATATATATTTTGTTTTTTTTGTCATTATTGTTCTTGTCCTGGTTGAAACTTTGGGATTTGATATATCACTAAGTCGTATCCTTGGGATTTAAATCAATCTATATCATCCCTCATACGAATGGACCGCCATTAAATGAAAATGTACAGATCCATGTAACATGTACTCCCAACTTTAAATTTAAAAGATCTGTTGTGATTCTCGGAGTGTTCCCTCTTAGCTTGAGGTACAATTTTTTCTTTTCCGCTTCTCAAAACCTCGATCTGAGGTTAATCCCTCATCCTCCACCACGTGGATGGCTCCGACCATACAAAGAGTTAGGGTTTTCTTTAACATAAATACCATTGGAACTTCGTCTTCAGCACTCTCTGTTTTTTTCTTCGTCTTCAGTTATGTTTTTTTTCTTTTCTCTTCGGCACTCTATGGATCTATGACAATGTGCTTACGCACCAGTTAGGGTTTATAAGGCCATGTCTCTGTTTCTATTGAAATAACCGAACTGTAAACATCTTAATACCTTTAGAAATGTGCCCTTCTTGAGGACAGGTTATTAAACTTGTCGGTTTTTCCTGTTCCGATTCTATCTGAAATTCTTCATACATTTTCTAGCATGGAGAATCTATGACCCTGGCATACCTATGCTTTTCTTTTAATGCATTCTCTATATGTAGGTTTAAATATTTTATATCTCACCTTTTTATTCTTTGTACTATATATTTAAATCAACTAAATCCATTTTTTTTTCTTTTTTAACCCTATGATTGTTGAAAACAATTGAGGGAAATGATAACATCTCTCAGCCTGTTCAAAGTATATCATGCTACCGGACTTCACCGCGAACTGTCACACTATATACAGTATTGAGTGCTTAAGAATGCCCAAACAAATAATATCCTGAGACTCGAAGTTTGTCTTCGTTTTTAATTACTAAGGTAGGCAAGCCTCATGTTGTCAAACGTCAATCTTATTATTTGTTTTTATTTGGTGAAATTTTTATATGTAGTTTTCTTCCATTTATATAGTTTCCTAATTCATTCTTGTGTCCTCTGTAGGTAAAAATCCTCGGTTTGACCTCATTTTTATTGCGGGTGAAAACAGATTGAACCATCTAAGTCGATTTGCTAATGCACATTTTGATTTAGACTTTCGTTTGTTACAGGTTGGTTTTCGAAATTTTTCGAAAATCCCGCTATATCAACGTCTTGTATCATCTTGTAGAATTTCATATTGTTATCCCAATGTGACATGACGCTATGGGTCTTTTTTTTCTATTTATTATGATTCTCCACCGGTTTCTGTGAGGATTTAGAATATTTCTTCTTACTGTCTGCATCGAGATTCCTCTACTTTTCATTCCATATCTCCACAAAGAGACAAAGTTACAGTGTGTCCTCATTCGACAGTGAGAGTTCCTCCTAAATTGTGAATTTCGTTTTCTTTCACCAATTCTGAAATTCGTTTGTTGTTCTTGCAACCCAGAATTCTTCCCACACCCACCATAACTCTGTTTGCTTGTTAATGACAGAAAATCCATTCTAAGTAAAAGTTTCTACAGGTAATAAGTCATTTTCTCACCTCTGTCATACATATTTTTTTTTTGAAGTGGCTTTATATCTAACTTTTCCTCTTTTTTCTAATTTCGTTTCACTAAATTTTACCCTTCTAACTTTATTTCATCTTTTATTTTAAGTATTTTCTAAAATTTCAGTTCCGTTTTTTTTTTTTTCTTGGGTTTTTTCTCAATCAACACTTCCTCCTCAAATGTCAGTATATCGGAATTGAAATTTGATTCTCATTCGCACTCGGTCCATTCTGGTTGTCCCTTATGCCTTTCGACGTAGTATTTAGCTCAGAATCACGGTTTTTATTCACTTGGTTCCCCTTCATTTTATATGTAAGGAGAAAGTACTCTATTTCTGGTTCATAGCTAACTTCAATATTTGTTTCAGGTAAGAGAAATTTTTTTTTTTCTCTGGTTTTTCTTCTTTTTTTCTAATTTCATTTCACCTAAATTTACTTTTTCTAACTTTAGTTTTGCAGCTTTTTCTTACAGGCGAATTTTTTTTTCTTATGAGCTTACTTATACAATGTTTCTTCCCCTCCTTCCGAGGAGGAGGAGGCCTATTAAGCAGTTTCATTTTGCATTGCAGATCATTAACACTTCACCTTCTCGACCATCTTATTTTGATGGCTAGAATTCGCGAGAACCATTCCATCCGATTTGACGAAATGCAGAATGTCAAAAATCAATGGTTAAAAGTATTGTAACAATTTTTGTTTCTGACGGAAATTGTAATAATATTCATTGGGATGATGAATTTCCCCTTTATTCAATTTTGTATAGTACTGAACTGGGAATATTTATATGTCTGCATCTCTTGTTTTTTTTCTATTTATATCCCACTAATACGATTTCAAAATATAAATTCTTTGCAACAACCTTTTCTTCCCCCTTTTTTTTTTCTGTTGCTTCAGAGATTTATTGATTTACGTAAAATATTAAAGTTCCAACTATAGCAGTTCTTAAAAAAGTATCACCACCTAATACAATGCTTCATAATGGGATAATGCTATTGTTCATCTCCGTTATCTCTAAAGATTTTTAATTATAGTTTCCAGAATGGAAATAAATTAGCCATAAAGTAAGGTACCTCGTTTTTAATATTCATAAAATCAGTCCCATAGACTACAGAAAGTTCTACTGTTTTTCATTTAAGGTTCTGATTTTACTAATTTAAGTTTCACATGCGATATTTTTCTATCTAACAATAAGATGTATTTGTGATATTACATAGGGTCAAAATTTCTTCACTATGTCTTAGCTATCAGAACTGAGTAGCTATGAGGACCAAAATAAACTGATCAAGTAATTATACAAAACACATAAATGTATTCAGTTCTAAAATTTTCCATTTATGGAATTAAGGGTTCGCGGAATTTCTTACCACCTTACCCATTTTCTTCTCCTATTTCCATGTTTAAATCTCATATAGCTATTTAATCATGGTTTGCTATATGCAAATATCTATTTCAGAATAATGTTTAATAAAAAAAATACAGTGGACGAGGTGGTCATTCAGATTCACAGTATAGTTTCTGGGACATAACTGTAAGTTTTGGGGTTACAATTCTAAAGCACAGTTTCAGATGCTGTTAGACATTGTATCTTGGCATTGACTGAAAGAACAGTTTGTATCAATCCAGAACAATTGACTGCAAAATAAGCAAGGAATTTACAACAATTATATAAGATCTATAAATGTCCGCTGCCATTCAATTCCTTTTTGATTGGTTTTAAAAAGGTTATAACTGCATGTCATTCCTTTGTTTTACTTTACAGTGAAGAAAATATAAAAATTGGCAAAACCCTCTTTCACAGACGAGCTTTCTTCTATGGTCTCAACCCTCATTAAACAAGACCAAATAGTCAGATTGGAATCATGACTAACCCGCTAGATAGGAAGCAAAGGCACACAAGCACCGAAGGTTTCATTACAGAACCCAAAATGCATGGAAGGTTTCATTACAGATCACAAATCAGGTCAGGTGACTCAAAGGAATCGTTATCAAGGGATTCCAACACTATCTTTTCATTATAGCATAGTATTCATAAAATTTATAACAACTTATTGTTTCTTTGTGAGCACATAACTTGCCCAGTTTTATCAACTTGTGCTCTGATACCATTTGTCATGTCTCCCATACCCAGTGTCTTATCCACATAACATTAACTCAGATATACTCTACTTTTGTGCACTTGATACCATTCAAATTTTTTCTATTTAATCAATTACAAATTCATACTTTTATCAGGTCTTTAATTTCTCTTTGGTAATTATAGACAGTCATGTTATTATCTGAGTTCCCCTGAGAAATTTTGGCTTGACCTCAATTCCTAGTTGACTTATATTTATGTGTATATATAAACATATACTCATTTGTATTTCTTAGGTCGGTTCCTCAGAGTTTTGTCTAACTCTGTCTAACTCTAATAGATCAATATGCCCTTCCTTTAACTTTCCAGTTAGCAAGCTTTATAGACTTTCTAGCATCCATACTTATAGAATTTTAGCATCTATGTATAGATGTATACATATACATATACATCTACCTATATTAATTTAACCTTATTTGCTTCAACTACTTTTACAGCGGTATATATTGAAGGTGGATAGATGCTCTTTTCCAGTATTTTTCAATATGCTTTCACTCTTATTTTGCACATATACTTTTATCACACATAAGTATATTGTCAATAGGACTCTTTCCACCTATATTATTGTTATAATTATTCAGCATATTTGCAATTCTGGTGTATCTTAAACTTTTCCCTTGGAAATATAAGATATAGATCATTTTTCTTCAATCAAGTGGAAGTAATGAAACCGAAGTGATATTTTATACTCCCTAATTTCAGATCCTCGTACTTACTTAAGATTTAATTTCTGGTTTCATATATTTAAACTTCCATGTAATAAAACAGTTTAAATTCTTAGTTCTACAATTCTTGTCATTGTAGTACTGCTCTTAGACTGAAATAAATACTTCTATAACAGTTTTAGTTGTTTTCTACTTGCTGTTCTGGGTTATAGTTTTATCAAAGTTTTCTTTTGGTACAACATAGCAACTAAGTTTTCTCTTAAAAGACAACAAACTACAACTTGAATTTTGCTATTGATTAAACATTCAAATAATCTATCATCTCTGAAATTTATTACTGTAGGGTACTTATCCCTAGAACCAAACCATTGTTCCCTGCTATTAACATACTGGATTTTCAGCCATTAGATCTATTTTGTAATTGCATGAGATATGGAACAAACATTCAATCAAAAATTTACATAAGAATTTATAACATAACAATTCATAAAATCTGTATATAATTAATACAGACTTAAATTAATCTCCAAAATTATGCATGCATACCGATACTATGACCAGTCCTCCCAACCTTAGAGTTCGTCTATCTCCAGAACTCACCCCCGAGTTGAGATCCCCCAAGAACAGACTAACTCCATCTGTTCTGGAGCAGCTTATTTAAGCTATGCTCTCCCTAAAGCCTGTTTCCAATTCTACGTCCAAAATTTCAGGATGTTTTTATTCCTGTTTGCCTAGGCTTCCCTTATTTAGGGACTTTAAAGCTGCTTTCTGCTTTTCCATCTTTTCCAGCTTTTTACTTCTTCCCAACTACTTTCCTCATCATTGGGGAATTTAGATTTTTCCTCAAAAATCTAAATTAGAAATAATTTCTTTCAAGGATTTTTGAAAGATTTTGGGGAAAGTCTTTACCTTTTCCATAACCTCATGGATTAGGCATGTGATCTCAATGATCTCATTTGGTCATAGTGCATACAAAATATTTTATTTATTTTTCATAAATAATTAACTACATCCACACAATAATTATCCATTGGGGTCCACTCCCTTTGGATTTATGTTCCAATGTCTAATTTGAAAAGCATAGAACTTGGGGGTGTTACCGGATTCAATGTTATTGCCATCGCCTCGGGATTCTATGCGATTCCGCGCAGCAACTTCTAGGGTATAGAGTTATAAGCCGTCGTTGAATCGCCTCTCGTAGGGCAAGTGAAAGGTGTCGATTTCGCTCTCGTGCTATAAGAACTACCCAACTCGTCATCCTACCATTTTACTCGGGTTCACTCGTCCTCACCGATCCTCTCAAGCGCTATGGACAACACCCTCATCCGTATCCCGAGCTATGGAGATCTCAACGCGCATGTTCCGTTGCTTGGAGAAGGGTAATACATTTCTTCTCTCCGATTTCACCTATAGCTATTATGATAATATTTTATTTCATCCTTACAGCGAGGATGGTCGCGTCCCTCTCCGAGACTTGAATCTCATGGTTTGAATTCTAAGCACGGTGCATGTGAACACATCTACCGACCTCTAGACACCTTTCCGAATGGGGTTTGATTTGTATGGCATTTTTCCCCCAAGTTCCCTTTCGTGCGCTGGTGTTAATAATTCTCCGTTTGTGTTTCCGCATTATATACGGGATTTGACCTCGACTACGTCAATCCTTCATTCCTCGCTCACAATGGTTGAATCGACAAAACTCCACGCAAGTTACTCGTGTTGGCATGTGCATATTCCCCAACCCGCTATCACTCTTTTCGCTTTGCTCTTGCTTGGGGTATCGGTAATATTCTCCCTACTTGATTCTAAAGCCGCATTTTCTCTCACCGACTGGTGGGTCGCCTCCATCACTGTGTTAATGACTCAATGACCTTGATGTCACGTCTTATATTCTCCTTACCTCTCGTTTAAGTTTAATTGATTCATGAAATCGGCTAACTATGGCGTATGTGCTCGCTACTGTCATCACTCTTATCTACTCGTTGAACATTGCTGTATATTACAAACTCGTTTGTTTAAATGCGTGACTATGCACGTGGGTTAATTTAGTTTGATTCCAATATATGTCTTATCGTTTTCACTATACTTTCGGTATCGTGTATTGATTAAGCATTGAAAAGAGGATATGGTCGCGCTATACTCGTTGCTCGGTAAGTATCCATAGCCGAGTATATGACCAGTGTATTGTAGCTTCGGCCTACCTTGATTTTAATCGGCGACTCATCACATACGTGTTCTCGATCTTTTCTTTTTCGTTTAAATCCTTCGGTTTTCACTTATATTAAGAGTAGCATGTTCATGTACACCTATGTGAAGATGTGCTACGCTTTTTGTTGGTGTTATTAATCCAATTTAATATTGTTCCTATAGGTTTAATATATCCCCCTTGCGATACTCGTTGAGCTACGTATGACCTGCACACTCTATGAAGAGGCCTAGGGTTTTAAATTTGATTTTAAATTTCCAATGTCGTTTCTTTCGAACTCGAATTAAAATGACGGAGGGAACCATATAACCTCCGGGATATGGTGTTCTCTCTACGATCCAAAGAGATGTATCATTCATACGAAAGTTGCACAAATTTTTTTTCCTATTTAGAATTTCGTTCATATTTAAATGCAGAAATTTCCTGCGAGTATGAAAGATGAATAGTGTTTCAGAATCTAAAGTAGATATTTACTTTTTTATGGGGCATACGCATAGGTTCAAGCCGCATTACTCCCACCGTAGTCGGGTTTAATATGTATTTTGTCCTCATATTTTTTTTTCCTTGACGAAGCATTGTTAATCGAATACTCTCGCCGCCCACTATAGTTTTATGGCTATAGTTTTCAAATACGAAAATTCTTTGTTTATGTTGATATGCATATGGAAGTGGGTTAAGATTACTACTACTATACCATATTACATTGACACTATGATAATCACATCCTTTACATTTTTTTTGAAACTAAATCTTTTATTCTACCCGCCGGTATTTGTGGGTGACGTAACATAGTATTGTTCCATGTCTCGGCTCTATGTTCCTTTTCGTGGATGATCTTTGCCTTTGCTCTCAATAAGAGTCTTGTTTGCTTTTTCTAGTATCCAAGAGCTTTTCTGTTCTCATGTAAAACCCGGATGGAATCGGTGCAATTTAAATCATCTCGTGGAGGATCTATGTATTCCCGCATTTAGACCAGCTTAGTCTAGAGATTACGGTGGATTCTCCAATGCGCGATCTAACTCCTACAACTAGACGAAATTTAAAGAGGTGAATACCTTATGACTCGATTCTGTTAAATGTAGAGAGTTGATGAAAAAGAAAATCAATTTCTCTTTTATTCATTGTTTAGATATATGTAGCCAATTCATGCATTAACTCAATAAATAATTCACAAATTTTCGGAATACATACCAAGCATGCACAAGACCAAACCTCCCAACCTTAGAGTCCTTTCGCCTCCCAGGGACTCACCCCCGAGCTGAGATCTTCCCTTAGCACGAATCAAACCTCAATCATTTGTCTAGGAGAAGCTTATTTAAGCTATTATTTCCCCCAAAGCTCGTTTCCTAATTCGCGTCCGAGATAGCGAGGATGCTTTTCTTCCCTGTTTTCCTAGGCTTCCCAGCTTAGGGATTCTTTAAAGTCGTGTTTATGCTATTTCCTCGCCTTTTATAGCTTTTTACCTCTTCCAAACTACTTTCCTCATCATTGGGAAAATTTAGATTCTTTCTCAAAATCTAAATTAGAAATAATTTCTTTCAAGGATTTTTGAAAGATTGTGGGGATTAGATGCCTTATCCATCCTCATGGATTTAGCAAATGATCTCAAAATCTCATTTTTTGTCAACATGCACATCATCATTTTATTTTTTCAAAATTAAATATGTAATTACAACCACAAAATGCTTATCCCTTTGGGGTCCACCTTTCGGGATTAAAGTTCAACTATCTAGCTTTGAAATTCAAACACATAAATTGGGGGGTGTTACACTTGGGAGCTGTCGAACTCTTTGTCTCCCGGCATGGTTCTAAGTTTGCAATCAAAAGACTATTGGGTGGTAGAATGTATTTAGTCTTACGATCCCGAGGTTGATATTCTATGCCTCCTTACTATTTTTTCTTGTCTAAAGTAAGTTTGAGGGAGATCTACTAGCCTGATTTTCTATTTTTTCTTCATCTCTTCCTTTGCTTGTTCCACAGAGTGAAGTTTTAATGTAACCCTTGCGGCTTGTTCATAGTCATGGTGGAATTTACATGGATTTATTCGCTTAGCCGGGGAAGAACAAGCGTTATTGTGTTCTTTTTTCCCTTTATTTGTTTTGAATTACATTTGTTATTTGTTAACATAGAATCTTGTTCTCTAACTATTTTTTTTATTTTGGCCACATGTAATCTTGATCGCCAATATTGTATATGAGGTTTTTGCCTTGTCTTCCTCACCACGCACGACTCGGCCCTTCTCGTGCTCCGTATTCTCCTCCGAGATGGAGATTACCACCACTACCCTGGCTTCATTTAGCCAATGGGCTTTAGAGTGAAATCCATGTTAGGCTTCTCGTTTCCACTTCTATAAAGTTCTTTCCTCTTACTTGTTGTAATATGAGTGGTCTAAGTACAATTTATTAGACTTTCCAAGAGCAAGAAATGTTTTTGCCATTTTTTCACATTGTTCACTTAAATGGCATATTATCTAGTCGTCGAGGTTGTTTTATACACTACCTCGCAGCTTGTTTAGTTTTCTTCATTTAATCCAAGACTACTGTCTCTCTTTTTACCGGAGAAGACTATATTTTATTTAAAGATGTTTATGGCTACAATTTGAGTTTATATAGATATTCCTTGGCTTTAATTCATTCGAATATTGTCTTTCGGAAATAAATATATATTTGAATAGATTATCTAAGCAATATTTTATGGTCTTCCCCTTCTATAGTTTAATTCATGTTATCAAAAGAAAATATATAGTTAATTCCGCTTTTTGATAGCGAATGCTAGTACTTGTAAATTTACAATGATTTTCTAATAAAAGAAGTTCAATAAATTTCTATGAATATTGTTTTTCCAACATTTCTTATTTCCGCTATTTTCAGAGTTATATGAACAACAACAATTATTTATGTTCATCTTTTCTAGGGTTTTTTTATCATGTTATCATCATATCCGGTTTAGTTTACTCAATGGTTTCATGCGGATTTCTTGGTCCATTCATCTTAAGAAATCCGCACTTTACTTCAGTTCGTATTCTACGGTCTTACCTAGTTAAAAAAATTTAGCTACGTAAAACTAATTCTTTCTCCTGTCCATGTATTATGTTTCTATCTTTCGTTTTTTCATAAATTAAAATGGACGATACCATTTTGTCTATGTGTTATCATAGCTACAGAGGATGATCAACACGGAGCCTTAACTTCAAGGCCTCTATGTTAACATTTCGTTACACCGTTATTTAGTAAATAGTTTAAGGCTATTGGCCAAAATTATTAAATAACGTTGAAACTCATACAAAACATTTTATTTATAAAACAAGTGATCGTAACTACTACGGACTATAACCTACTAATTTGTAAATAACTTTCACAAAATAGCCGAGATTTCGATATCGTATAACTTATATGTTTTTCCAATTTTTTTGACTAATGCTATCCTCCCTACCACAAGAGAGGCAATTACGTCATTGTCTCTCTCTCGTGCTCCAAGTCCGAGCTATGTAAGTTGACGAGAATTATGGAAAATACTTTGGGACATTCGAAGTGACGCTTTTCTATTCCAAGAAATTCTCGAACTAGAGTAATTCCACCTGGGTCACCACCATCTCGAGAATTCTTCTCTACAAATTTCCTTCTCCAATTACCGAACAGAACCCCCTCTTCCTCACCGGGATATTTTTTTGTCCTCAAAGGTTGGGGTAACTATTTGAACTGATTCTATTCAACTAACTCTCAATTCTTGAATTACATTTTACCATCAATATATTATTCTTTTATGGAAACCACTTCCATAACTAATTTTATTTAATCAAAATTAATTTATGGTCATAATGTATTATCTCCAAATAAATAACAAAAAATGTCTTAGTGTCTTAACAACATAACATAATCATCAGCTAGCACTTAAGCCAATTGTTATAATGACAATAGTAACTTTATCATAACTATTAATAAATTCAAATATAATTATCTTAAATGGTTAGAATGAATGTGATTCTCCTATCCAAAATTTAATTTCCATGCATAATATCAAATTTTTAAAATATACATATAAATTTATTATACACCAATTTTAACATATTAAACTTATCTATACCTTTAAATAGATTAAAAAATAAAATAAAAATTAATGAAACACATCATTTCAAATATTAATAATTTCAAAAAATCCAAAAGATTGTGAGTACTAACGGAACCAAGATTATGGTTCCATTAATTCATTTTGATAATAGTTTACTAAATAACAACTTTTTTACATAAATATGAATTTAATTTACTTATAATAAAAATTATTTATATATATGTGTATATATAATTAACTCATAAATATTGGCTTAAAACATTGAATTTAAAAGTTTTTATAAGTTTCGAGTTTTACAATTTCAAAGCAGTCTCACTTCACTATTGAACTCCTATGGTCTCCGAGGCTCATGTGATATCTTTGTTTCTATGGTAACTTTGGGTGTATTAATCCTAGTCTCTTTGGCTTGAACCTTGTGGTATTCGTGAAACACTTTTTTTGGGTATGTGGTGAACTCAATTGAAATTGTAATTTGAGTCCGCAATGATACATACTTTGTGGTCTCAGTGGTGATAATTTATATTTCGTGGTATGTTCCGAGGCCAAGGCAGCTATTATCTTTGTGATGAAATTTGAGGTTGAATCAATTATTGATCTAAAACCGAAGTCTTTGTGGCATGAGCCAAAAGTCCATATGTTCCCAATATATACACCTATATCCGATCTACAAACATCTTGAATTCTACCACATTGACACATAGTTCTCCACTATTGTGATGTCTACAACGATGTTCACATATATCTATGTGATGCTCTCTCTACGCTGGAGCATCCAAGGATTAATTCGGGCTTGGGGGTCGGCCTCTTTTCGAGTGTTGGGTTGATTTCTCTTGGGTCCACGATAACATTTCTGCTTGTCTCTCCTAAGTCTACAAAAAACTACAGCTTCTCAATTTAACTTTTTTCAAAGGGTTTGATGATTGGACAAGGGCTCATTATTTCTCTAGCTCGAAGGTGATCCGAAACGGTTATATCGAGGTGCGAAATTCACTATATTTTTTTTCTAATACATATCTACTCCTCATATATTTGTTCACAAGTATGAATAATTCACGACATATACCAAATATTGTCAAAGGTATACCTAGCATCAGATTACTCTACATAGCCTTTATGAGTATATAAAGTATTTAGAGAAACGTAGGGAAAGAAAGAGAAGTCAAGCTACAAACGGAAACTAAAAAGCCATGCTCGAAAATAAATTTACATCTCTTGAAGGCAAGATAAAAAAAAATATATAAAATAAAATAAAATTATTGTAGAATAAAATGGAGACAGGTGGGAAATTAGATTACGGTGTAATAGAAAAAAAAATCCGGGATACGAACAAAAAAAATCCCAACAAGGACATACCGATACTTTAAAAAGTCTTAAATTGAAGGACATGGTTAAAGAACTAGAAGAAAAAAGTTAATAACAAAATCACCCGAAATAGTGTGGCAAGTAAATTAGATATCAAACCCATTAAAGAATAAATGAAAAAATTGATAGAATTAGACCATTTGCGTAACGATAGGACCTTGAACCTTATAACTTTCGAGCTTTCAAACGAGGAGGTAGACGAGGATACTTTAGCCATAGCCCAAACAAAATTACATACTAGATTACAAATTGAAACAATGTGTCTCACGAAGCTAACAAGGTTGGGGAAATTAATCGAGAATAAAGGAAGACTCGATACGGATAAAGGTGAGCTCTATCGCCATAAATATGACATACTTAGTAAAACCTCTAGTCTAAAAGGAACAAGAATATTTATAAATGAAGATCTCATTCCAAAGATCGAGCGAGAATTAAGAAAGGAGGTTCAACACGTAAAAGGACCTAGGAAGGAAGGAAAATGGAAAATAATCAAAAATAGAAAAGTTGTTATTCGAGATAGAAACCAAAAAATATAGTAATAAATATAAATTCAACATGCTCCGATTCTTTCTTGGAACTCGTTGGGGTTTTCCATGGAACAAATTCCCCCAAGCTAAGTTGGAACTCGAATGAGTTTGATATTATATTTCTAGTTGAAACTTGGAAGCACGTAAAATCTAAAGTACCGATATAGATGGATTTGTACTATGGTCAATCCGGAACAAGTTATCCTATCGTAGAGGCATTGGGGGGTATATCTTGTTACATTAGGAATAACATCTCCCCCCATCCTAGGGTTTATAAAAAAGACCCTTACAACCAATATATTTGGATAGAGATTATAGACATTAATGATAAAAAAAAATGTACATATAAATCTATTATTCTTCCTCTATCAATTAAAAATTCCACGAGAAAAACAATTTAGATAAAAATGGTCACTTACAATGGTTTAGAGAATGATATTTCTAGTCTAAGGAATGAAGGTAATATCTTCTTAATGGGTGACTTTAATTCTTGGAACTTCATGCAGAAAAAGCTAATCTTCTAAGAAATTATTCCAACCCTAATCCTCTTTCATTATATGAAGACCTTACTCTAGCTAGCCATTACAAAAGAAGCTCTAAATATCTATAGGGAAATTTGTTTGGGTCCCGAGCTAGTCAAGCTTTACGGTGATCAAGATCTCATAATTTGCAAAGGTCTAAAGAAGTGTTCCAATTCTAGGGATTTGAACTCGTATCAATGGGCTTGGTAGCAGCGTGGTAGACTATGTTATTTCTAATATCCCTTTATACAAGAAATAATAAATTTTGACATCTTAAATGACCACGAGCCCGACTCGCATCACTAGACCTTTTATTGCAACTCTCAATTTTGTCATGCATATAGATCCCATAACAAATAATCCATATAGCCAAAAAGAACTCAATCTTTGATAGAAATAAAAAATGATCTTTTTTCTACATGAATTAAAAAATAATTTTCTTCCTTTATCTAGTATAGAAAACATAGAAGACCTCTACCATAATTTTTACTACAACCCTCTCACATTCTATTAACAAGCTCTCAATTGAAGTTTCAAGTAATAAAATAAATAGAAAAACCAACCCTTGGTATGATAAATCTTGTAAAAGTGCGAGGAGAGAAATTAAGGAAGTTTTTGATGGGTCTCTTAAAATTGGCAAGATAAAAAATATACAAAGCCCTAACTAAAAGGAACAAAATGCGGTATCTTCATAAAAGACAAGAAACTCTCTTACACCACTCTAACTTAGCTCCTAAGAAATTTTGGAGGTAGATTCTAACTAGAAAAACTAAAGAAAATAATATAATTTCTTTACACAACTCGTAATTCCTATATTAAAAACCTTTATGAATCTCCAAATGTCATAGATAACTTTGAAAACCCTACTCACAAGAAAAGACTTTTTCTCATTAGAAGACACAAATTTTGGGGTTAAGCACATGGGAAATGGAAAAGGTAAGGACATTCAAGGTTACCGGGCAAAAATATTAAAAATTGGAGGCCCTATCCTCATCCCTCACATCCACTAAGATTTTCAATCAAGCATTCAAGTAAGGGTTCTCTAAACCATGGACTCAGTATTCTCATTATTCCTATTTTTTAAAAGTAGGGATACAAATAACCCCTCTAATTATTGGACAATTATGATTATCCCTCTCTTAGCTAAGTTATATGGTATTATTTTGGAAAATAATATAAGCATATGGATTGAAAGTGAAGGTAAGCGGGCTAAAGGCCAAGTGGGTTTTAGAAGGCAACACTCAACAATAAACCACCTTGTTATGCTTAGGATAATTTTTGGAATAACTTCGTAATGATAAATCCAATCTCTTTGGATGCTTCTGTGGAATTTAGAAAGACTTTATTCGTCACTACATAATCGTGAGCATTTATTCAAATGTTCAATTGTTGTATTGAGCATTTATTAAAATGTTTGGGAGGTATTTAGCATTTATTAAAATATTTTTGTTTGTGGAAATGGAAACAATGTGAACTCCATGCTTAGAATCCTTGTGCGTTATCCAACATTATGTTGCGTAGTTAAAATTCAAAATTTTCTTATTAGATCCTATGTTTTTAAGTGTGGTTATGATCATCTATATATAATAGGCGATGTTATGTTTTGATTTGAATCCAGTGAATATTTAGTTAATGCTAATGTGTTTTACGATTTAAAATATTATTTAAAAATATATTTTATTTTATTAATATAATAATTTCATGTATGTCATAATATATGATTCTATTTACATGTTAATCCATTGACTAAATGTTAGTTTTAATAGTGTCAAGATGGGCCCGATAATTATTTTATAATTTAAAATACCGATAAAAAACCCATAAATAAATAAATAAATCATTTACTGAAAACTCGTACATCGTTATATATATATATATATATATAAACAACTTATCATTCTATATGAATTCATTAAATGATAAATAAAAATAATCGTATATATAAAATTAATGTTAAATATATTTTATAATTATATTATATATAATTTTATTTATTATATATCTATATGATTTATTGTATAAATAATTTATAAATATTTCAATATAATTACTGCCGAAGGTGTCCCTATTATGAGCTTTGCTCGGGATGAAAGCTGTGCTCCCAACCAATCTCCGTGCTCCACCTATCGCCCTTACACCCTCTCAAAATTCGACACTTGGCGGTTGCTCCCACCCTCTTGCTCTCAGTTCTCCTTCCAAAGCAAGCGCGTCGTCGCGTCGTCCACGTACACTCACCATTGGTTCACTCGTTCATCAAACTTATGTCAACTCATCGGGTGATTTGAGTTTTATTTCCCAACGTTGGATTTGTCAGACGTGGGTCCGCAAGCACGTAGCCGCACACCATGCTCGTGTTCATTAATTTCCTCCACTCCGTGGTCAAAAATCCGTCATACAACAACAATCGCATTCAATTTCTTCACCAACTCGAAACGATGGCTCGTTTTTTCTCTCGCAGAAGTCTTCATTGCACCCAACAATAAAGTCTTCAAGAAGGCCCTCCGTGTCACTATCCAGAAATTTCTTGCAAAGGGATCCTTCCAACCCGGATAGTCCCAATACTCCACATTTACAGGCACATCCATCTCCGGCTCTCGCGACGATTCCCCTTGTCCCGTGGGAATGAATCAAATGGTTTTCGCATCTTCCGAGACCTCCTAGCACTCGCCATTGCTCGGCCCCTATCACCTATTTCAAAGGAAAAGTGCGCAATCCTATGATCGAGGCGTGTTTCCTTAGTAGATACCCATTTCTCTTGGTGCAAAAATTTAATTACTCGGGTATATGGTTTTTTCTCTATGCAACACACTTGTTTAATTACATTTCCATATTTAGGCTGCCATTATTCCTCTAGGAAGTTTAACGAACAAATCAAATTCAGTTTGCAAAGGTGTTTCCTCTTGCTACGTTTCGCATCGCTAATGGTAGAATTTACAGCGATATTAAACCACCTTTGTAGTGGAGTTGAGGAGTCGGAAGCTTGCTAGGTTTAAACCTACAACAGAAGGAGGGATGAATCGGGGTGGGATGATTTATACAAGATCCAAGGACTTTGTGTCCACTCATGATCTCGACATCGACGTACCGAGTAGTGTCTTTGTACACTCTCAAGAAGTGTAATTCCGACAGTAGTAATATATTTACACCGAAATTGAAGAGCGAAATCCTTCAATACTAAGAGAGAGACATGTTAAAAACACCAAACATGGAGGACTGAAGCCGAGAAACAACATGTGCAATGGTTTTCCACCAGCTTTGTTTTAGTAAAAGCCTCCACCTCGCATTCTCTCGTAAATACATCTAGTCTGGTGTGAGGGAGCTCATCGCTTCATAAAGAAATGCACGGGATACATCGGAAATGTGGAGGCTTGCTATACTCTTGGGATGGTAGGCGGGTGTTTTCTCTTTTTTGTTGGATTTAAATTTTTGTGTACGTTTAAAAAATATCTAAAACTCTAAGCTTTTGTGGAAACACTGCACATAATTTGAATTCTTCGAATTTTTATTTTTTAGAAAATAATTGTGAATAGTTTACAGACTTTCCGTGAAGTCTCGTACATAATTTTGTCCATTTGGAAATTTTCGAAATATTTTGTGTAAATTTGAAATTCTCTCGTAAATATCCCCGTAAATAGTTGTGAATAGTTTCATGTTTTGTAAAAACATTAGTTAGCCTATAAATTTTGAACATTTTGTAGAAGGATTGTAAATAATTTGAACTTCGTGTAAATGCTTTACCAATATATAGGTATTGTTTAAATTTCAACGATTTTTTTGGACATCAAAGGCGGCCCAATGAACGTTATTTTATTGTGTCATGGTTTCATTTGGATCCAATTAACTTGCTAGATGAATTTTTTTTCGTTGTTTTCATAAAAAAATGAAATATTTTCCCTTTTTTGTTGTTTTTCCATAAGATGACTGTGGAGATCGTTATTTCAATGTTTCTGTTTGCAAGTGGATTCATGTGATTTTCTGCTTTTAATTTTCCTTCTTTTGAATGGTTGTCAGTTTTGTTCGGAGATTCGATTTTATAGTTTTGAATTTTAGGGCTTGAATGCTCGCTCTCTATGCCATGAAAATTTTGTGAATATTTTTCCTTTCAAATGGAAATACTGACAACACCTGTAGCCGTAATATCTAATACATATTTTAATTTATTAATCGAAACTCTTGTTAAATTCTAATATAACTCTAAATGAAATTTTTGCTCTGCAGCTTTTCAATTTCATTCTCGGTGAAAAGGTCGTTAGACCAGGGTAGCTCTCACAAGAAATTAAAAGTAAACATTAACATAAATTTATGGGTCTACCTTTAGTTTAGGCACCTTTTAGAATGTAGGCATGATCTAGCCCGCTAATTTTGGTACCCACCTAGTCCATTTTATTACAAAATTTGAGAGGAAAGATGGAGTGTTCATATACCCGAAATACTACAATTATTGACAGAAATCTTCAAAACAAAAAACTAAGAAGGACAGAAATGAGTGAAAAAAACAAAAATGTAGAGCGGGAGCACCCATGACTTTCTGAAGACTTGTCACCTAGTCAAAACTCGTCGACTTGCCTTAGATTGCTATTTTATAGGTTTTTTCGGGTTGGAAATGGCAACATTATTTTTTCTACACAAAATTTACTATATTTTGAGTTTTATTTTTCTTCTTTCTATTTGCGAGTTTTTGTAGGGTCTTGAGCTAAGTTTTGTTAAGTTTTCGAGTTTCACTAAGTCCATTGTGGCCGAGTCTTTATCAATTTGTTATTTATAGCAACAAGAGGCGACACCTTAATTTGTGGCCCGCGTTTTCCTTTATGGGATTGTCACCCCCTAAATCTAGGGGTTCGTTTCTGTGGTGGCAAACCCTTCTCGAAGCTCTTGGCTTGCTCGCCAAATTATTGGAGTGGATGGTCGGGCCTTCGTAAAGATCACCTTCGAAAAAACAGATACTAAAAGATGAAGAACCTTCACAGACATGCGAGTAGAGGTGAGCATTCCAGTCTGTGATATTTTTTTGTTACCTTACAATTAGTTGGACAAGGGACCTAAAAAAAGGTTTGATGCATTGTGAGAAATCGTAGTTCCACTTTTCCTATGAGCATGTATGCTAGTGAATCAAAAGTAAGGCATTTTTTATAATCATGATATTTCAATGTTAAACTGTCCATAATTGTCTGTCTTCAAGCTACGGATGAATAACATAAGGCTCACGGAAATATGGAAGCAAATAAGAGAGACACGAGATTATAGGACCCGCAATACACAAATGTACTAGGGTATAGTTAATATGATAGTGCTTCTTGTTCCAAATGAAAGTTTTCGAAAAATCAAATGAAATCATTCTCCGTATTTTCCGGAGAGACTTTGAGGGGATTTTTTCAAAATAAAAGTTATATACGAGAATAAAGAAAAACCACCATCATAACTTATGCTATTACTTTTAAAGGTAATCCAAAATAATGTTAGAGAGAACTGCATTTGAGTTAGGCCAAATTGATGCCCCATGATGTAAAATAAGAAGAATGACATCCACACATTTTCTTGAGATGTAGCTACATGGCACAAGTTTTCTAGATCTTCTACAAAGATTGAAAGCTAAAATCTTAGTGGATTGGGGCATTCTTTGCAATTCCTTTAGAGTATGGTGGTCGGATAAACAAGTTGCTTCTTCTAGAGAAGAATTCTAGATACGGCCAAATTATATTTTGACACTCCAAGCCAATGTCATCCTCTCACTGTGGATTTGGGTGGTCCTTTGCTTCAACATCTTCAAAAATGAAATCGGACTATGTTCGGGGTTGTTAAAAAATTTGTTCAACTACAAAAACCCACGAGTTAAATCTCCACAATCTACAAAATTCAAACACCATCAGCACGGTGAGTTCTCACGTTCTATAGCGTCACCGTATTCGACTCCAAAAGGACACTCCAACTAACGACGCACACCATAATGCGAGAACGTTTTTAATATTAATAAAACAACTTTAAAAAATAAGCATGTTTTCTAATATAAATTTTAATGAAAACGAAATATATATATATTTTTTATTAAATTTTAAACATACAAATATGATAATTTCTTTTATTAAATTTTAAACATATACATGATAATTATTTTTAAATAAATTTTAAACATAAATTTAATATTATGAAAAAAAAACTAATTTTTTTTTCTAATATAACATGTTTTAGATATTACTTTTGAGATTCAACTTCGTTAAGTCTTTCATGTCTTTGCCAAATTGTTCAACATGATTTTGATTTGAGATTTCACTTGTTTCGATTGACGCCATGGTTGGAAATCCGCCATACCTTCGATGTACCTTTGCACCTTTTGGGGCAATTGCTAGTTTAACACATAAAAGAAAAGTAATTTTTTGCGTAAATGATCTTAATTTGTTTTTCCTCTTCCATTTTTTAACCATTATGTTCATCAAGGATAGGGTGTAGTTCATATATTCACTTTGAATGTTGAAAATGCACGTTTGTTATTACACCTCTCATTTTATTATCTTTAATTTTTTTTTATATTTTTTTAAAATTTTCTTCATGTAGTTTATATATTCGCTTTGAATAATGTTGAAAAGGTGCGTTTCTTATTACATTTCTTATTTTTTTAATTTTTTTTATATATTTTTTAATTTTTTTTAAATACTAACTTTTTGTTTGATGAGAATTTTTAATTTAAAAAAAATGTAATTTTGCATGTTAAATATTTAAAATTTATTTAAAAATTCTCATGTTTCAAATATTTTATTTATAATGTTTTTATTAATAATAATATCTACATCTCGGATGCGTGTGAAGAGAGCAGTGTTTAATGTGATGGGACTTGGGTGGGGCACAGTGTGGAGACACCGCCCACCCACGTCACTAGCTGGAGAGTGGCATTTAAGAAATGCGCAACGTCTCTACGGTATTTACTTACGGCATTGTTCGTGATCCGACCTCCATTCCCCCTGTGCGATTCCGCATGTGCCTCAATGCTTCGGCCTTCGGCTATCATTAATGAGCGATTAATGTTGGGCGTTCTTTGATGCAATCTCATTCGGATTGATAACATGGAGAATTTCTCTCCGGTTTCTCGTATGCTCCTCGGCCCGATGAATTGGAGGTGTTCTATGGTCGCTGGGCTCCCTAGTGTGCGCACCGTGGATCGCGCAGAGGAAGCCCGCTAAGCCGCCGCTAGACCTTGGTGATAATCGCACTTCTCGCATTCGCGCCTTTGTCTGTCCGCCCTCGGTCTCTTTGAATTTTTTGCTTTCCTCAAGCCTCTATCACTCCCTCGCTCCTCCGCCTCTTATCGTGCCCTTTGCGGAGACTAAGCCAATGCCTCGCCTTCGCCAATGGATGCGGTGCCGCAGGGGATAGCACCAAAATCCAACCCCCCGCACACTCCTTCCCGGGCCTCCACCTCCAAATCGTCTTCTCATTCTAGTGACTATTTTTTCGGGCCACTATCCTAACACCAAAAGTGGGAGAGGTTGTGTTCATGGAATCGGCCACCATTTGGGCTCCCTCGCATCCTCCAATTCCCACTACTCTTCCTTTTCCCACACTTCATACGACCCATTTCTCATTCAATTTCTCTCTAAACCACCCTCGAGTCACCGCTCTATTACTGTTCTTTTCCATGAAAATCCCCGAGCGAAAGAACGAGCACTCGGTCCCAACGAGTCCGAGTAAAGTAGTAGCCCAAACTTCGTGCCATCAGCGGGCTTGATGCACATGCGAGGGCAAGGAGGCGCAAGAAGATCCGTGGCAAGCGAGCGGGATTTGTGACGTGGGGATGGCACAAGGATATCCAAGACCTTCCGAGCCGGTTGTTGCTTCCATCACGGACCTGTTAAAGAAAGATGGAGACATGTCCGCACTCGGGTGCCGAATCGTGGAAGAACCGCTCGATGAGTAAATCGCCCTTTTATTGTCCGGTTTTCATGCCCGGTGGCCCATTCTATCGGGCTTGTTTTTTTTATAATTTTGATGTGTCGGATTATAGTTATATTTTTGAATTTTGTAATCGAAGTAACCTTCGTAAGCATCATCCGATGGTACCCTTGCGAGGGTAGTGCAACGAGTTTGAAAATTGTTCAAGGCTCGTTTTCGCCTCTATGAGGGCAAACTTTTTTTTCCGAATTTTTTTGTCAAGATTGCCATAGGTTTGGGCAAATACTTGGCTTCGGCCATGAAGTAAATTATTTTCTCGGTTAATATATTAACCTAACTTAGAAAAAAAAAGAAAATATCTACAAAAAATTAAAGCATATGTAAATAAATTTTATTAAAAGCTTTTTAAATCATAATTTAAAAAGAGAGTTAAAGTGTTTCAAATATATTTAAACATTTGAAGAGTGCTTTTTATATTACACCACACTCAAATTAAAATTTTATATATATCCATAATATTGATATTAAAATTTGGAAATCATGAGGTTGTAAAATGCATTTTGTCGTAAATATTTTTTTAAATCTTTTTTAAATATTTTCCCGACATTTTTTCTTGACATTTTTTTGGTCATCTTATGCTCTCTCCTCATACTTTCATCTTCATTCATTTCTAATATTTATTTCAACAAACCTCTTTTTCTTCTTGGCAGATTTTTTCCGATAATGGATCTTGATCTAGACCTCGAAACGTAAACGCAAAAATGAATACTCGTGGAGATTCGTAATTCCCCACCTCAAAACTCACACCACAGTAAACCTACAAACTATTAACAAAAAAAAGCCTTTAAAATATAAAAGGATCTCAAAATTTTTTCTTTAGAATATATGCAATCACTTAGTTACATGCCTAAATTTTAAGAAATGAGAAAAAAACACATTTATCTCACAAAAGTTACCTCCAAATTCGACATCTAAAAAAACACATTTACCTCACAATAAGTTATCTCCCGGATTTGACATCTCATCTAATATTTTTAACAACATATGAAATTGGCATAATGGTGACTTGCAATATTGAAGAAGATGCCTTAGATTGAGTGACATCCTTTAATAACTTATGTTGAAAGAAAATTGTAACCGAGAACCAACCACCTCAAATTTAAGTAATAAAATATTTCATTTACCTCACAATACTTAACCTCCACAGCTTAGACCTCATTCAAATTTTTTAACAATATATGACCCTCCCCCAAACCATGTAAATGCAAGGATAAAACAAATGGTAGAAGCCATATAAATGTTATCATAATATATTGTGATTAATTCTTTTGCTTATGCTAATAAACTAGGTTTTGATATGTCACGGGACTAGATCCATGTTAATCCCGGATCTATCGAGAGTTGAGAGGGATTAAATATTTCAAGGTGTAAACATCTATTTTGAGTGAAAATTTTGAGGAAAGGATTGCACCTTGAGATATTCGATCCCTCTCAATGCTCCATAGATCCATCATTTAGATGGATCTACGCTAGTTTCAATCATTCATGGTCATACAATTTTTTTTGAATATCTAATTATCTTGGTCATTTGGAATATTTTAAATATTTTTAGTATTAATATGGCGATTTTGATTTTAAATTTTCTTAGTAACCTCGGTTTTTCGAGATGATAACGACTATTAATAACTTGAATGATGAAAAATGATGAAATAAAATTTTTTGAATGCAAAGTGACAAGGTAACCGTGTTGAATGATAAGAATGTAGTAAATTACACATAATATTCACTATAATCAATATCACACTATGTTATTCTATTGTTCTTATTGTTACACTTGTTAGTTTTTCCATCTTTTCATAATTATCATATGAAGAGGGAATTTTAAATAAAATACAACTTGAATATTTAACTCGAGCTATTGTAATAGCAATATAACTTGCCTCTCTTGCTCCTTCCAATATTAATAGTAGCTTTCTCCAAAATCAGGCATTGTGAATTATCAAACTTAATGATAGACTGCTTGTGCATTATCTATGTTATCAGACATTAAGTTGCCTCGTTAAAATTCTAAATTTTCTTATTCGATCCATTGTTTTTTAAAGTGTGGTCATGGTGATCTATATACATGGTTATATAGAATAGGCGATCTTATGTTTTGAATCCAGGGAATATTTAGTTAAGGTAATGTGTTTTATATGTATGTGTCAAAGTTTGAGAACCGTGATATTTGTATTTATAAATATATTTTATTTTATTAATATAATAATTTCATGCGCACGTTTCTTATTACACTTTTTTATTATATATATATATATATATATATATATATATATATATATATATATATATATATATATATATATATATAAAGAAGTATTAAATTTTTTTCTAAATAATAGTTTGTTTGATGAGAATGTTAGTTAAGAAAAGTAAATTTACATGTTAAAAATTTTAAATGGAAACGGAGAATTAGGGGAGCCTTCCGTTCCTTGATGTTCTCATCTCTAGAAATAATAATGGCTCTTTTTTGCATCGTGTTTTTCGGAAAAAGACGCACACGGAGCAGTATCTTCATTCTGGTTCTCATCATTTTCCTGCTCAAAAAATTGGGGTTCTAAACACTTTAGCTATGTGAGCTCTTAGAATTTCTGATGATGATCATTTACATGAGGAGAAGGCTCATCTCCTTAAGGTCTTCGGAGAAAATGGTTATAGTATAAGTCAGGGTTTGAAGGCTTTCATGAATGCAAGCAAAGTTCCTAGACAGAAAATGATGATGGATGATGGTATTGGTAAAGTTCATTTACCTTTTATTCAAGGTACTACTGACAAGATCGCTTGATTTTTAAGGAAGCGTAAGATATCATATTCTTTTAAGCCTTTAAACACCATTAAGAGCTGCTTTAAATCGGTTAAGGACCAGTTGGACCCAAAAAGCATGAAAGGTGTTTATTTGATCCCATGCTCTTGTGGAACTCCCTACATTGGAGAAACTGGTCGATCGATTAATAAGAGGATCCATGAGCATTCTGCAGATATTAGGCATGGTAGAACCAAGTCCTCAGTGCTTGCTAAGCATGCGGAGAAGACGAAGTATCATATTTTTTTGGAAGACGCTAGAGTCCTTACTAGGGTTGATAATTTCCATCACCGGAAATTTAGGGTGGTGATAGAGATTTAAAAGAGGCCTTGTACGTTGAATAGGGATGATGGATGGAAGGATAGTAGTTGCTGCATTCCATCTCTTCACTCCTTATAAGGGTCCCTCCTTTCTGTTTCTTTGGTTTTTTCTTATGTTTTTTTATCATTTTATTATTATTCTTTGAGTTGATATTTATAAAAAAAAATTATTCTTATATTTTTTATTTTTATTTGTATTCTAATTTTAATTTTATTTATTTATTAATGTTTTTTACTTATTACTTTATTAATTTATGTATTGATTATATCCTTTATTTTTTATTTTCATTTTATTATTTTTATTCTAATTTTATTTCTAATTTTATTTATTTATTAATATTTTTATTTATTGATTTACTTATTTATTAATTGATTAATTCCTTTATTTTTATTTTAGTTATATAGATATAATAAAAAATAATAATTTTTTAATTTTTTAATTTTATTAGTCTTTAAAATTTTATTAATGTATGTATTTATTAATTTATTAATTTATTTAGTTATTGATTAAATCCTTTATTTTTAGTTTTATTTTATTTTTATTTTAGTCCTAATTAAACATTTAGTTATTAATTTATTTATTTATGGATTAGTTCCTTTATTTTTTATTTTGACTTTGATTATTATTTTACTTTTTATTTTTTATTTTTTGTTTATTTATTTATTTATTTTTATTTTATTTTATTTTTTTATTTATTTATTTATTTATTTTTTATTTTTTATTTTTTTTTATTTTTTATTTTTTATTTTTTATTTATTAAGGGTGTCATTTTAGTTTTTAGTTTTGATTTTATATCTTTTTTAGTTTTGACTAGCATTTTTTAGGGTTGGGTTTGTTATGTTTTCTGCTTTTTTATTTTTGACCGTTTATTTTTTTTGGTTTATATTTTTAATTTTAACCGTTCTTTAAGTTTTCTTGGGTTTTGAATGTTGGTTCTCTCCTTCCGGTATAAATTGGGTTTGTCGGATCAGCCAATCTTCATTATCCCGATGATGAACTACAGTTGGTAGTTCAAAACGCGTCGTTCCTAAAATTCTCATGTGATTTTCCCTAAGATTTATATCTAATATGTTATGGATCACAGAAGCTTGCACTCTCAAATTTTAAATTTATTTAAAATTTCTTATATTTCAATAATATTTGATTTAGAATGTTTTACTAACAATAATAGCTACACCAATTAAAGCATATGTGAACATTTCTTATTAAAATTTTTTGAAATCATAATTTAAAATGATGGTTAAAGTGTTTCAACTATCTTAAAACATTGAAGAGTGCTTTGTATATTCTACCACTTTGAAATTAACATTTTAGATATATCCATAATATTGAGATTAAAATTTGGAAACTATAAGTGCATTTTGATATAACTATTTTTTTCAATATTTTATAATAACCATCAAGTATATAAAAATTGATAACAAAAAATACTTATAAAAATATAAAAGGATCTCACAATTTTTTTTGTCTAGAATATATTCACTCATTTATTTTTGTAATCATGGCTAGAATCCATTAAATTTACATGTCTAAAATTTAAGAAATAAGAAAAAGTACATGTACCTCGCAATACGTTACCTCCAAAATTTCACATGTCAAAAACACATTTACCTTACAATAAATTACTTCCAAATTTGACATCTCGTCTACTATTTTAACAATATATGAAATTGGCATAATGGTGACTTTGGATTGAGTTACATCCTTTTAATAAATTATTTTGGAAGAAAATTGTATCTCATAACCAACCAACTCAAATTTAAGCAATAAAATAATTCATTTGCCTCACAATACTTAACCTCCAAAGTTACACCTTATTCAATTTTTTAACAATATATGACCCTCCCCCCAACCCATGTAAATGCAAGGATAAAAACAGATGGTATAAACCATATAGTTTTTATAATAATATACTCGTGATTAAGTCCTTTGCATATCCTCATAAACTAGGTTTTGAGATGTCAACGAGACTAGATCCATGTTAACCTTGGATCTATCAAGAGTTGAGAGAGATTAAATGTTCCAATGTTCAAGCCTCTATTTTGAGTGAAAATTTGGAGGAAAGGTTTGCACCTCTAGAGATTTGATCCAACTTAGTGCTTGATAGATTGAGCATTAAGACGGATCTACGCCGGTTTCGGTCTGCTCATGGTCATACAACTTTTTTTTAATATCTAATTATCTTGGTCATTTTAAATATTCTAAATATGTTTAATATTAATATGACCATTTTTTATTTTAAATTTTCTTAGTTACCTCAACTTTTCGAGGTGATAGAGACTATTAATAACTTGAATGATAAAAAAATGATGACATAAAATTTTTTATAACTCGTGTTGAATGATAATAATGTATTAAATTACAAATAGTCTTCACTATGTTCAATATCAAACTATTTTGTTCTATTACTTTTATTGTCACACTTGTTAGTTTTTCCATCTTCACTATAATCAATATAAAACTATTTTATTCTATTACTCTTATTGTCACACTTTTTAGTTTTTCCATATTTTCATATCGATGATATGGAAATAGCATTTGAAATAATATATCATTCAAATATTTAACACGATCTATTGTAGTAATCATCATACCTCATCTCGTCTTGCTCTCCAATATTAATAGTAGCTTTCTCCAAATTCAAGAATTGTGAATTATGGAGTGGTAAATCCAAGGTATGTTTGAATAGTGGTTGTTCTATATTACATCATTTGAATTTAAAGTGACTAAAAAATGTTGAATGATGGAAAATGGAAATAATATGAATAAAGTCGGTTAAAAAATAGTTTACGATTTCAAGAATAAAATTGTTTAGGTAAGCAAAACATTATATTTAAGATGAAAATTCAAATATTTTATTTATAGTTGAATTATTGTAACACATAAATCAATGCATGCCATCAAAAAAAATTCTTATGCTAAATTGAATGCACACTATTAATCTATTTAATTTAAAACCAATGTACATCATACATCTAGTTACAACAAAGCAGTAAATCAACATCTACATTAAAGCCAATGTAGCTAGTGCAAGAATCAACTAGAATTAGAAAGCATTATATACACCAAAATCAATGCATACAAGTACAAGAAATAAAATAGTATTAGAAATAAACATCTACACTAAAATAAATTCATCTAGTGTAAGAAATCAAATAGGATTAAAAATTAGCATCTACATTGAAATAAATGCATATAGTAGAAGTAATAAAATAAGATTAGAAATCAACAACTACACTAAAATCAATGCAGCATCCATTGCAATAAATCAAATAGGATTAGGAACAAACATCTACATAGAAATCAATCCATATATTTTAGTGAAAACCCAAAATATTCACGAATTTCTAAATCCAACTTCTTTTTATTTTTATAAAGCCTCACTTCCTCTTCCTCTATGGTTAATTATGCTTAGTATTATATACTACTATATAATACTTGTATTTTTTCTTTGTGTGTCCCTTCCTTCTTCTCTCCCTCTCCCCTCATCCATCTTCGTGTCTATCTCCCTCCCTCTCTCTTTCTCTCTCCCCTCCATCTCTCGCTTTCTCTCTCTCTCTCTCTCTCCACCATCTATATCTATATATCCATTTATCTCTCCTTATTTGTCTCTTTATATCACCCCCAAAACACACACACACACACATAAAGTCCATATGTATCTATCTCTCCTTCCCTCCCTTTCTCTATCTCTCTCTTTTTCCCTCTCTCCCCCTTCATATATATCTTTATCTCCCTTTGTCTCTCCTTATTTGTCTCCCTATATCACTACCAAACATAATATATATATATATATATATATATATATATATATATATATATATATATATATATATATATATATATATATATATATATATATCCCTCCCTCTTGCTCCTTATCTCTCCCCATCCTTTCTTTCTCTCTCTTTTCCCCTCCAACTATGTAACTATCTCTCTCCCTCTCTCCTTGTCTCCCTCCCCCTCTCTCCCCACTCCATATTTTTTGTCTCCCTCTATCTCTTTCCCTTCTCTTGGTCTCCATCTCTCTACTATCCTTCTCTGTCTCTTCCCTCCTTATCTTTTCTCTCCCTCTCTCACTCTCCATTTCTCTCTTTTCAGTCCCCCTCTCTCTCCACCTCTATCTCTCTATGTCTTTGTTCTTCCCCCACTCTCTCCCCCCACTCCATTTCTCTCTCCCTCCATATCTCCTTCTCCCCACCCCATCTCTCTCTCTCTCTTTCTCTCTCTCTCCAACTATGTAACCACCACCCTCCCTCTTTCCTTATCTCTTCCCCCTCTCTCCCTCCCTCTGTCCATATTACCAAGAATTATCACTCGTATAATCACTAATATATGTAAGGTATAATATAATCATACTTATTATGGAGATTATTATTATTATAATATGTTGGAAAAATTATACTTAATATTATTTTTTTATTATACCAATAACAATATATAAAAAACTCCATATATATTTTCGTGTGATTTGAATTTTTTTTGACAAAATGACATACATTACACATACACATATTCCCCTATACCAGACGAGAGATGTTGACATATTAACTTACATTATTCCTACGCATATCCCATATAATGGGACATACAACACCTCCGGGAGTGATAAGGATCAGAGATCCGCACTTTTTTCTTGGATTTTATACATGTGGGAAAGATTGAAATCCAAAAGATTTACTTGTCACGTCTCCCATACCCTGCCTTCCTATTAACTCGGATATACTCTACTTTTATGCACCCTGATACCATTCAAATTTTTTTTCTCGTTTCATCATCTATGTATAGATATCTACATATACATCTATCTATATTCGAGTTAACCTTCTTTGCTTCAACTACTTTTATAGTAGTTTATATTGAAAGTGGATAGACGCTCTTTTCCCGATGATTTTAAATACAATCTTCCCAGTACCCATACTTTTACTAGATATACCAATAGGGCTATTCTCTTATGTTATTGTGAAGATTATTTAGCATACTTGTAATTCCGGTGCATATTACAACTCTTCCCTTGGATTGTACTTGTTGTTCCCGTTTCATTGTTTTGTTAAAATTTTCGGTTTATACACAACAACTCCCTTTTCATTTTAAAAGACAGACAAGCTACACTCGTACATTTGTTATTGGATTTGAAATTCAGTGTAATCTATCATCTCTAACTTTATTACTACAGTGGTACTTATCCCCCGGACTCCAACCATTTGTCCCCGGTATTAACCTACCGGATTTTCGACTAATAGCTCAAATTTGCAATTGTATGAGGTACTCGAACAAACAGATCAATTTATACTTTGCATAAGAAATCATAACATAATGATTCAAATAAACTTTGCATAAGAAATCATAACATAACAATTCATATAACCTTATATAAAAAATTCATAGATAAATCTCCAAGTTTATGCATGCATACCGATACTATGACCAGTCCTCCCAACCTTAGAGTTCGTCTCATCTCCCGTAACTCACCCCCGAGCTGAGATCCTCCAAGAACGTACTAACCTCAACTGCTCGCGAGCAGCTTATTTAAGCTATGTTCTCCCCAAAGCTCGTTTCCAATTCTCGCGTCCAGAAATTTCGGGATGCTTTATTCCTCGTTTGCCTAGGCTTCCCTTATTTAGGGACTTTAAAGTCGCTTTCTCGTTTTCCAGCCTTTTCCAGCTTTTTTACCTCTTCCCAACTACTTTCCTCATCATTGGGGAATTTATATTTTTCCTCAAAAAATCTAAATTAGAAATAATTTCTTTCAAGGATTTTTGAAAGATTTTGGGGAAAGTCTTTACCTTTTCCATAACCTCATGGATTAGGCATGTGATCTCAATTTCTCATTTGGTCATAGTGCATACACACTATTTTATTTATTTTTCATAATTAAATAATTAGCCACATCCACACAAATAATTATCCATTCGGGTCCACTCCCCTTTGGATTTATGTTCAAATGTCTAATTTGAAAAGCATAGAACTTGGGGGTGTTACATATTCCCCTCTCGAAAAACAAACACCGTCCTCGGTGTTGACAACTATCTACTTAGTTTTATTTTGGAAAATAAAGATGAATGCTTTTCCATCATCTCAGCCTTCTCTTTTCCATGTAGCTTTTTCCGCGATAAAGTGCTCCACCGCACCTTTACTCTAGCTACTCGTTCGATTTCGCAATTCAATTTCTTCCCGCTCTCGGATTTGAAGCGGCTCTGGAAGGAATTCCTCTTCCGGTTCCACCCGGATCACATTCCAATCAATAATGTGAGAAGCATCATGTACAAAAATTATTAGTTTTTTTTTCCAACAAGGAGACATGAAACACATCATCAAATTTAATATGCAAGGGTAAGGCTAGTTTATAAGCCATTAGTTCCCCCCTTTCCAACACCTTCCTCGGTGTTACACTTTAACGTTGATTTTTTTTCAACTTTGACGAAGATTTCTTCTTCGTCCTTGCTTTAGTTTCCAGCAGAGTACTCTCCCCGCTTCCACTCTATTTACCGATGCCTTATGCAGTTGATTTTCTTCCTACTTCTTTGCAAGAAGTCCTGTCTAGAAAATCTTTTATTCCGTTCTTTCTCGTCCACAATTCATACCAATGTAAGTAATATCAGGTACATATAATTAATAATCCACAATAACATTCTCGAATTTCAATAGTTTCAAGGAATTCAGCTTATTAGTCAAACCGGTCGTGTTCATAATAGTTTAGTGCACTTTTAGTACACTACTTATCCTTTCTTGTTTTTCAGTGAGATTCTTTCCTCACGCAAACTTGGTCCAGCTTCAACTTTTCTTGATTTTCTAGGTGATTTATCTCGCACTTATCTTCACCTTTTTTTCTCCTTGTTTCCAGAGTGTACAATTTCCCGTTACACACTTGGCTAAACAATTTTACAACTTTTCATTAGTACTTATAAATGAAAGAAAACAATTGTATCATATGCATGGTTATGCTTACCCTTCTCGGGCTTCATAGCTCGTATGATTTCACACTATTACCCTGGTCCTTGAATTTAAGACTCGTGGAAATTCTATTTAATAAAATTTACACCAAACGATAATTTTATACTCGTGAGTACATGTTTCTTTTATAGTGATATATGTAATTACTATAATTCATTACATTCCCAAAAATTAATACTTGCTAATGTCAAAAATGAGCTTGACACAATTTCCCCCGTTTTTAAGGAATCACCAGTATTTTATATATTTACTTTAAAGTGTATGTCCATGCTTTACTAATTCCAGTGATGATTCCCCAATTATATCTATATGTGAATTTCACTAATCATTAGAAATCAACCCATGGTTTATATAAACAACACATGGTTTCTAATAAAGACCACTTACAACCTAAAACCATGGTTATATTGAGGAAAATAATTGTGCTCCATTGGGTTCTTATCCATGCATGATAATTTTCATAATTATTTTCCCATGAATAAAAAAAACAATTGTTAGATTTTCAATTCTACTTTAGCTAAATCTCCCGGGAAAATTAGCACTTCATTAATTTCCATATACATGAACTAAAATATGCTTATTTCCAAATACTTTAGTCATGACTTAAATATACCCGACTTCAAAATCATCCCGGTAACTTTACCAAATACCAACATCCAATTTTTTCCTTTTTAAAAAAAATTCTTACTCCTTTAACCATAATTAGAGTAATAATATTCCACTCATATGATTAAATATGGCATTCCACTTTACTTATAAACTTTTAAGGTGAACTCACTTTCAATTTTCCCTAGTGAATTAGTTCTTCTCCCTTTAATCTTGTGGGTATAAATTTTTTCTCATCTCGTCATTTTGAGATATCGTAGGATTACACTTTCATTTAATTTTCCTACGTACATTTTTTTTTTATAATCTCCTTAGTCACACTTGGATATAATTGAATTACAAGTCTTCTAATATACCCATATTGATGCCCTTATTATAATCTTTATTTTTATCACCCCTTTATATGAATAATCTATTCATATCTCGTAAGTGTTGAAACCTTGTTTTCATTTTTACTATTCTACGAATCCATAGGTGACTAAAATATATATTCTCCCCCCTCAAAGTCATAAACCTACTTTGTTTAATAATATATATGTCATTTTTAATTACCCTTACCAACAGGTAATGGTTCTAACTGTCAACATTTTCCTCTTTGACTAATATCTATTAGTTTAAATTTATACCATCACCATATGTACGCTTAATTAAATGAATCCACTTCACTTGAATTAAGTTCCTTTTTATCTATTATAAAATTTACCCTTTTAAATTTTCATCCATTCAATCATTAACCAACTCTCCATATGAA
This sequence comes from Pinus albicaulis, assembly GCA_034641835.2. Lineage (NCBI taxonomy): Eukaryota > Viridiplantae > Streptophyta > Pinopsida > Pinales > Pinaceae > Pinus > Pinus albicaulis. The sequence continues at coordinate 734,500,307 of CM076578.1, read as the reverse complement.
TTTTTCTTTTAAAATTCCTTAACAACCATTCCATATATATACTAAGTCTAAATTTCATATGTCACATATGAAAAAATTTGTTAATTCAAAGCCATTATAATAATTATATATATAATTATTAATCCAACTTTCGACCTTGAATATTTATTTGTTTCGTTGACTTATAAGTGCTTGTAATCTTTCTCGTTCCACCTCTTCTCTTAATTCATTATGTCATTATGTATATTTCTAGTTGGAATGATCATCCAATTGTCCAACCTCACTTAGAGATATTCTTTCTCGATAATAATTGTGAAACAACTCGTCTTCTTTTTATAATTCACTTCACCTGCCATGTTACACATCGACATCTAGTTATAACTTAATAAGGGGTTATGTTTCACAACCCTCACATGATATTTTATGTTTCTATTAAGTTCTTCATTTTCCATAATAATATGCCATCCTTTTTCTGATCATTAATAAAAGTACTAGATAAGAAACCCGTGACATCAACTTAAGATTTTAAAATCTCCTTTTTAATAACAAGGGTTTATTCCTTAGCTTGTATTGTAGTAGTCCTAATTGATTTCCTAACCAAAAAGGTTTCGTATACCACTACTATGTATACATGATCTAATTATAAAGTTAACAGTTCTACTTTACATCCCCTCAACGAATTTGTGTAGTCTATCAAACTTTTTCATTATACCTATGTACCACCCCATATCTTTCTAGATGTGACTTTTCTATCACTTTGCCCACATCGAACTATTCTTTGTTGTATCCTTTAATACTCTTCCATAATAAGTCATTATGATATACCCATTTAAATGGAACCACAAGTGTACTCACCTAAGTGTCGGCAAGGTTAAATTGTACTGTTGGCTTTGGAAGTGACTTTTGGTATCACTTCTCACCTACTAGCTGTTTCTTTCTTTCTTCTGCCCCCATACGTCCTTTTTTTTCTTTTCTTGCATATGCATATATTTCGAGATCACTTGAAAATCGTTTTTTATTACTATAATTTTTAAATCCGATTATTGGTTACATGTAGTTCTATTTGTACTACATTTAATTATTCGGACCCGCTTTCTAACCTAACACGGTTGGGAATTTTTATTTATTTATTTATTTATGAAAACACTAACTCGTTTTTTTCAAACTTGGTTCTGTATGTTAAATACATATCACAGCTTTTCACCTCGAGTAATTTAAAAAGCGTATTCTAAAATTTTATATGGTTCTGTATGTTAAATACACATCACAGCTTTTCACCTCGAGTAATTTAAAAAGCGTATTCTAAAATTTTATAAAGATTTATTGTACCACTGTGTGAATCGTACGAATTTTTTTTCCACCACCACAGTATAATTGCCATCCACGACAGAGATATGCTTGTCCCTTCCTCTGGTTGCGTTCTCGATAAGAAGTTGAATCGTTGGATTTCTTCCAGGTGTAAGGTTCGATTCATTTAGGGTTTTGATTTTAAAAACACGTCGAGTACTTCGCCGATTTCCATCATTTTGATTTGATTCGATTAAGAGGGCTCCGTGCTATTTATCGTTTACACCGCCAGCACGAAACGTAACCTGCACACCACCTACTTCTGTTTTGGCTAAAAAGGGAGATGAACCAGACCCAAAAGTTACCACGCAGCCTCCGCCTTTTCCTTCTCGAAAATCTAGCAGGGAATAAATTCTGGAAACAGCAGGTCTCGGGTTCGATTCTTCTGAGGCATTGAGAATTGTTTTCAAATTGGTGAAATGGGGGTTTGAGAACCAGTACGGGAGGAGAGTTAAAGCCTCGCCATTTACCTTAGGCATCTCCTTCCACGTGTACGATGAGGATGGTCTATGTTTTAGGGTTTCGATAGGTTATATCATATGGTTTTTAATGTATTTCGATTTCATTTGCAGCGCAAATTCTTTGGTGCTCCTTAAAAGAGCTCTCCCGTTTCGAAGTCTTAACCCTCAGACTCCTTCACGGTGCCGGATGGGCAATTACCGCTGGAGATGTAGAGGCGGCTTCCGATGACTCCCCATGCGAAGGTACCCAACCTCTGATGCGCAGCTTGCCTTAAAACATCCACCGCCATGGAAACCGGCAGCCCTTTTTCAATTTGATTTCTATGAATTGCTTCATACCATTCGGTTTGTATAATGGAGCACTGAGTCTATTCCATTCGATTCTCTTGGCCCTTGGTGAGGCCTGCATAAATTTCAAAGTCTACTGCCAAAAATTTCTCTGCTATCGTTATGTTCTTCTCAAGCTACTATATTTAAAAAAAAAATTTCAGTCCCTTTGTTTATCGAGTTCAAGGATTTATTATTTAACATTTTATGACAGTCAAAATTAAATTTCTGTAGTTTTTATTTTTATTTCCCATATCACAGGAATTTTTCTACAAGGGTTTATACATTGCTGAAGGCGTACAATTTTCTCATTCTGTTAGCTCGACTCTGCTAATGCTGGTAAGGATTTCCTTCCATAATTTGTTTCTCACTATTAGAGTATGGATTTTGTAAAACATTAGCGTACCAAATTATTGAGCTTCCCGTTATTCATTTTTCTCCTCTGTTTATTTTAAAAGTTGCGGTAATATAGGTTACAAGCCTTATCATTTATCAGGTAAGATAATACTCATCATGGTTTCTTCTCTTGATATTTTACAGGTGACCATTGCACCTAGCTGCTCGTTTGCCAGATCTTTCAACCTTACACGCTTACCTCTAGTTCCGTCATCTAACTCTTGCTTATGCATTTCCCAGGCTTGTTCCCTCCATCATTGAGGAACCTCTGCTTCTACCGTATGCTATCCATTTTCCTCATGGATCGATTTTAATTTTCGAGGGTTCTCTTTTGTTAGTCCATTATATGGTTATGTAAACCCTTGGTTTAATTATGTACTTGAGGAATTCTGGTCCTTTTTTCCAGAACGGTTAATAAATTGAATTTGGACTGTATGCAATTTATTAAGTTCGCTATGAATTATATTGGGCACAAAGCCTGGGACCTCATTACGGTTTAATGAAATTTTAGCATTGGCGGTGCTACTGCCGCTTTTAATTTTCGCATAAATTTTCAATATCTTAAACCTTGTTTTAGTTCTACTTTATGCTGGTCCAGATTTGCGGTGTAATACTCCCGTACGATTTTTGTCCTCTTTTGCTTCCATTAATACGTATATTACCAATAAACTACAAGATTTTTGTTCTATTTAGAAGCGCCAGCTTCTTCTCCTTAGTTAATATTTTTGCCTATTGAGGTTGTGTTAACATCTTTGTAATCATTATGAAAATCTACACCATATGTAAATTTTTGAGTTCTATTCTGAATATTCCCATTGATATTTCATTTCATATAGTTATTTACACATCTAGTCTCCTGCTAACACGGCGTTCAGTTTTTTGTACTTTTAGGCTAAGTAGTTAACTGTCGATAATGTATATTTCTATATAACTTTCCATACATGTACCTTCTTATATCATAACCTGGTTTAAATAAATTTCCTTTAGGCAGTCTCATATAAAGATAAATTCGCTTCTCGACTAAGGCATAACTATTAAAAATGTATTTTACCGCCTCTTGACACCTGTGACTATATATATATTTTTCCCAGATCAATTCCCAGATTTAGTAGCTAATGAAATTTTTGTTATTACAGAGTTTTACTATATCCCACCACTGTGGAAAATTACCCCAAATGGCTTTCTGCTATAATAGCTTTTCTGCAATTTCTCCATCCTAAACTCCATAGTTTGACCTTTATCTGGTGTAACTTGGAAATTTATGGATTTCTGTTATAGCATAAAAATCATATTTCTGTTTTAAATGTTGATTTGAAATATCGTTAAAATTTAGAGTGATTGTTCCCTACATCCCTTGATATCTAATTTAATTAACCTAAATGAGTTCACTTATCAACTTCATAAACTATTCTCTAGATTTAAGCTTTATAGCTTAAACAAATCTCTAGATTTAAGCTTTATAGCTTAAACATTCTAGCAGATAGTTTAATTTTACTGGATTCCTTACAACGATACAGATCACTCTGTTATAATCTGTTAAATGCATGAGGAATGAATGTGTGAAAAGAGTAGATATGAACTAACTAAATAGATATTTTTTCAAACTAATTGTTTTCAGACATAGTTTCATAATTCTCATCCATCAATTTCTCTTTCACTTATTCACCAGTTCAAACGTAATTTTAATTTCAATCATTTCAAAACCAAGGTTTTAAATGTGCATACCAATTTCTAACTTCCATTTCTCACCTACACAAGTCTGAAAATGAATTTTTCTTCGTTGTCTTCAGTCTTAAATGAAAACTGCCCATAGTTATTTTTGTAAATATCTTAAGAGTTTTCTCATTAATATTTCATTAATATTTCATTAATCATTTTGACATCTATAGACTGAGGATCTGGCATGTTTTCTCTCGCCACCCAGATCCACATACAGCTTTTTCTCTACAATCATGGTTTGTAGCGGTATCCCTTAGTATTGTTCAATGTACAGTAGTCCAACATTGGTAAAATCAGCAGCATAAAATTTTCTGAGTGAGCACATAACTTGCCCAGTTTTCTCAACTTGGGCTCCAATACGATTTGTCACGTCTCCCATACCCAGATTCCTATTAACTGAGATATACTCTAACTTTTATTCACCTGATACCATTCATTTTTTTCAACTGTTTCATCATTTATACATTCATATTTTTTTTTTCAGTTCTTAATTTTTTCTTTGGTAATTACAGGCCCTCTTTTCATTATAAAATTTCCCATGAAAATTTTTGGCTTGCCCTCAATGCCTATGAGTCAACCCAGTAGACTGATATTTATATGTCTATAGATAAACATATTCTCAATTGTATTTCTCAGATCTGCTCTTCAGAGTTTTGTCCAACTCTAACAAATCAATATGCCCCTTTCTCTAACTTTTTCAGTTAGCAAGCTTTATAGACTTACCAGTCTCTATAATTATAAAATTTCAGCATCTATGTATAGATATCTACATATACATTGATCTATGTTCAGTTAACCTTCTTTGCTTCAACTACTTTTACAGCAGTTTATATTGAAATGGATAGACGCTCTTTTCCCAGTATTTTAAATATGTTTACAATCTTCCTTTCCCCATACTTTTACCACATATAACAATAGGGCTATTCTATTATGTTATTGTTAAGATTATTTAGCATACTGGTAATTCTGGTGCATATTACAACTCTTCCCTTGGATTGTACTTGCTGTTCCTGTTTACCGTTTTGTTAAAATTTTCGGTTTATACACACACAACAACTCCATTTTCATTTTAAAAGACAGCAAGCTACACCTGTACATTTGTTATTAGATTTGACATTCACGTAATCTATCATCTCTAACTTTATTTCTACAGGATACCTATTCCCGGAATCCAACCATTTGTCCCTGCTATTAACCTACTGGATTTTTCAGCTAATAGTTCTAATTTGCAATTGCATGAGGTACTGAACAAACAGACAATCTAAACTTTGCATAAGAAATCATAACATAATGATTCATATAAACTTGGCATAAGAAATCATAACATAAAAATTCATATAACCTTATAAAAATTCATAGATAACTCTCCAAATTTATGCATGCATACCGATACTATGACCAGTCCTCCCAACCTTAGAGTTCGTCTATCTCCAGAGCTCACCCCCGAGCTGAGATCCTCCAAGAACAGACTAACTTCAATCTGTTCTAGAGCAGCTTATTTAAGCTATGCTTTCCCCAAAGCCTGTTTCCAATTCTGCGTCCAGAATTTCAGGATGCTTTTATTCCTGTTTGCCTAGGCTTTCCTTATTTAGGGACTTTAAAGCTGCTTTCTGCTTTTTCAGCTTTTTACCTCTTCCCAACTACTTTCCTCATCATTGGGGAATTTAGATTTTTCCTCAAAAATCTAAATTAGAAATAACCTCTTTCAAGGATTTTTGAAAGATTTTGGGGAAAGTCTCTACCTTTTCCATAACCTCATGGATTAGGCATGTCATCTCAATTTCTCATTTGGTCATAGTGCATACACAATATTTTATTTATTTTTCCTAAATAAATAATTAACCACATCCACACAACGATTATCCATTGGGGTCCACTCCCCTTTGGATTTATGCTCAAATGTCTAATTTAAAAAGCATAGAACTTGGGGGTGTTACAGGAAGCCTAGGAAAACAGGAAGAAAAGCATCCTGAGATTCTAGACGCAGAATTAGAAACATGCTTTGGGGAACAATAGCTTAAAAAAGCTGCTCTTGTACAGATTAGAGGTTGATCTGTTTCAAGGAGAAGATCTCAGCTCGGGGGTGAGTTCTGGGAGACAGAAGGACTCTAAGGTTGGGAGGTTGGTCAATTGCATGAGTGGTATGTCTCTAAATTTATTGATGTTTTATTTCATATAGTATGAATTGGCTACATATAAAATTTGACTGTATATTAGAATATCAACTCTACATTTAACAGAATTGATCATAAGGAATTTACCCATGAAATTCTGTATAGCTGTAGAATTTAGAACAGTGAAGTAGAATCCAACAGAGTCTCTAAACCAGTGATTGGTTTAAATCTGAGGATACTTATTTCTTCACAGGAAAATTTGTGAATTTGTTTTAATCTGCTTCTGTTTCCTCGCATGGTTCTAATATATACATACATGAGAGAGAATTTGAACTTCCTGTATTATATTGGAAAATAGTAGGAAATGAATTGTAACTTACACTGTGCATGAAAGAATAGAAGGAGAGACTCTATAAACTGACCTCAGGGTCAACATACCATTCACATGTAACCAGAAATTTAATGGTCAAGAAAATTGCATGTAAGCAACACATACTATAGCAGAGGAAAGCAATTGATAATTTACAAAAGACTGATCATAGACAGTTAACTTATGAAACCATTCTAATATTATAGCATAGAAAGTAAATACAACAGAAAGTTGAGAAAATATCCAACATGCATATTCACCTCAGTCTGGCATATTGAATTATATGTATCCTAGTCTATCATGATAACCCAAATCAAGAGGGTAAATTTGTAGATTATAAATCCCGATGTCCTCTAAACATAAAGATAGAAATACAGATGCATTCATCCCTGTAGATATTTTGGATACATATTCTGTGCAAATACATAAAAAATTAATTCCTCAAGTATCTGCATAGAACTATCGTGCCATTCTGTTATAAATGATCATATCACTCTGGTTATCTAAATTACCCAGAAAAGGGCATTTAGAATTTAGGGTCAGCTTAATAAACTGGAGGAAGAAATTGAGAAGGTTATGACGCACAATAATACTATTGATTTCATTCAGATATTTAAATTTTACCATCACAGAAGCTATGTTCTCCTGGAATAGAAAACTCTATATTACAGTACATTATTCATTCTAATATCACCATAGTATGAATATAGTTAACCATTTTATGGCCTAAGAGCTTGGAGACAATAAACTACACAGAATGATGAGTATGTGTATATGTAATATATATAAAAAATTTAAATTGCCAAAAGTTAAGTGTTAATTTCAGCCAAGTCAAAATGAGCAAGGAGAGAGTACTGCTGGAACATGCTCATAATAAAAATAACTGAAAGCAAAAGTGGGTATTATGAAAACCCAGAAATGACTGATGTATATATGGATACATGGTACAAATCCGAAACAACCTTATAAGGTACCATGAACAGAGATCAATAAATATTCAGAGTTGGGATTTACTTATAGTGTTAAAATAATTACAATTGTATCATTACAATGATTAAATGTCGAAATATAAACCATATAACCAGTAGAGAAGAACGAATTTCTTCTAACAGAGTTCGGTTAATACCGACCTGCAAGGAGCACGAGTAAACAATTGCTAATGTCTAAGGGAGTCATGTATCTCTGTAAGTGCGAAGGAGAGCACGATGCAAGTCGAATTTACCTGCAAGAGATAAAACCCAAAATAAACGAAACGCTGAAGATAGAGAGTACGAATAACATGAATCAAGTAAAAGTGATAACTGAGAAAGGCGTCGTACCTGGTAAGGGAGAAACCCCTATTCCCTTATTAATCTGCTACATATAACCATGGAATTGTCATGAGTAGAGGGTTGCATTCAAGAATCGAATAAAAACGAGAAACCTCCAGAGAACGAACAAATAGAAATTTCTTTCTATGCTTGGTCAAACAACAAAATTACTAACCAGAGTGCCGAGGAGCGTAGAATCCTTATGGCGTTGGATTAATACACTCATAACCAATTTCACTTGAGAAGAAGATTGGGCTACGAAGCCATGATAGCATGCGTACCATCTTACTCCTGAGAATGCGCACAAGAAATCTCCAAGGCTAGGTAAGAAAACCAAGCCAATCAAATTCCGGGAAAGGCGAAAGAACATTCTCTGCAAAACAAAAAGAGCCATTCGTTATAAATATTCAAATCTAGACTGGTAGCAGAAAACGATAATCCAAAATCGTAGTAATGGCATGAAGAAAAGCGTGAAGCTCTCAATCGGAGATGGCAGCCTGTGAATTAATAATAATATATAGAGCAAAATTTTACAAACTCTAGCAAACGATCTTACCGATAGAGTCAGTTAACGCACAGGAGTAAGGCGAAGCCTGAAACAAAGCACGCACAACGTCCATGGCGTTGTCACTCACGGTCCAGAGATAAACCAAACGCAGGGGGGGGTAAAAGAACCGTCGAGCAAATACCAAGTTCAATTTATAACAATGTGCTATGAATCAAAACAACGAAACCCTAATAGCCAGATGCATCCGAGTCGTCCACCTGGCGAGATCCGCATGGTGAAGCCACGGATCAAGAAGTTAATAGGTAATGTACACCCTCTGTTCAAAATTTAATATGACAAGGAGCGAAATAAATGAAGATCGATCTGGCCATGCCGTGGAAAAAATCGCTTTGGGAACGAAGTAAGTTGGGGAACGAATCCAGTATTACGTGGAACCAACACCACGTGATCAAAAATGGAGCGAGACCATCTATAACCCTCACGACGAGAGTTAAAACCTTATGGAAGCTCAGCGTGGAGGACAGATGGACGTCGCCATTCCAAATTTCATTACACAGAATTCTAACTTGGTAATTACGTGGAGTTCAATTAAATACGCCCAAATTCACATAAATGGTGATAAGACGGAAAGATGAATGAAGGACGAATGCCAGACTCGCATAGTTGGTAAGTCGAATCCCGCCAAGGTTAGATTTTTATTAACCAAGGGTAAGAGGAAACGACCGCATGGATTTTCGTATGTCCATGGAACTCTATTAACATGGAATTCGTGTAGACCCAATCGAATCCCCCTCTATATAAATTGATTTAGATTCCAAAGGTTTATGATATAAAACGAAGATTGAATATGGAAGGGGGGTGACAAAATAAAGACATTAGGTTATGTTTGATATAATTATAATTATTACAAATCAAGTAAATTGCAATATGGTAAGATAGAGTGGGGATATGAATAGCAATTAAAAAGTGATGATTGTGTAAGCCGACAACGTAATGATTGTGTAAACCTACAACGTAATGACAGAATGCCTCAGTAGCATTAACTGGAAACGATGCAACCAAACAGAAAAAAAAAAAAAAAAAAAAATTGTAAAATGGGAGGTGTGATAGCAGACCATATATGGAACTATGATGAAACAAGTTTACAGGCGGGAAGGAATTGTGGCATGAGGGTAATTGCGAAAAGAGGTAGCCGAAACGTGCCAAAGATTTAGCCTAAGAGCAGGGAATGGATAACCATTTTATGTTGTGTCAATGCAATTGGTGCTTCAATCCCAGGATTTTATCTTTTCAAAGGCAAAAATCAGTTGAAAAATTATATACAAAACTTTGAACCTGGAGCATGCATAGCTACACATCCCCATGCATGGATGACTAAAGAGCTGTTTTTAAATTGGCTTTGCCACTTTGCTACATCTGTGCCAGGTGGTGTCTCACCTAATAGCAGACACCTGTTGATATTAGATGGCCATGGAAGCCACATGGCTCTACAAACAATTGAGGAAGCATACAATTTGGGCATTTACCTTTTAACATTTCCTGCTCATACCACTCACAGATTGCGGCCACTTGATGTTAGTGTGTTTTGCCCTTTCAAAAACTATTTCAGGTCAGAACGTGCTGCATGGATGGCAAAAAATCCAGGGGTTGAGGTCAAAAGGTTCGAGTTAGTAGAGTTTGCAAGTAAGTCTTTTAAAAGGGCTCTGACACCATCAAATATCAAGGCTGGCTTTATAAGGATAGGAATATGGCCACTAAATTATGATGCTCTTATGCAAGATACTGCTTGTAGCGAAGCTTTCGATGTGTATGGTCAGGAAGAAAGACGGGAAGTGGAAGAAGAAGTAAATGAACATGATGATGTGGTTGCATCTGATAATATAATTTCCCTCTCTCAAGGACAGTTATATGCTGATGATGATGAGCAGGTATGTGAAACACAATATACTTGTCAACAAATTGATGGCAACACTGTTGAACATGCAGTTGAGAATGCAGATTTTGTTGAAACAGAAATTGCTAATATTGTTAATGTAGATTTAGTTCAAAATGAAAATGTTGATATTGTTAATGCAAAAAATGAAATTGCTGATATTAGGCATGAAATTGAAAATGACCAATTGTCATTGCCTAGCCAATTAAACCCACCATCATGGCTGGCAGAAAACATGATTAATTTGAATGCCCATAGTGTCTCAAGAACTAATGAATAAAGCATGAACATGCCTTCACAAGTGGCTGAATTGAATAGTGAAATTGTTCATTTTTTTGTGGACAATAGATCAGTGGAAGAAGATGGAGGGCATAATGAGGCAGCAGATGAAGAAAAAAATATAGTTCAATCAAGTGCCACGGATACTGAAGTGCCAAGCAATGACATGTAGGTGGGAGGGAGGGAGAAGTTACTTGGGCGGTTCTTAAAGATACCAGTAGAAAGAGTGTCAATGAAAAAGAAGCAAGGAAAAACCAATAGTCATCGTTTGGGGCGAAGTTCACAGTTAATCACCTCTGAAGACTATATAAAGCTCCTTCTTGAGTCTGAAAATAAGAAAATGGAAATTCAGGAATTAAAACAGAAAAAAAAAAAAAAATATCAAGCCAAGGAGAAGAAGGAAGCCAGGGCTATTGGAGCACAACGTCGAGCAGATGAAAGGCTTGAAAGAGAGAGAGTAAGGCAAGAGAAGGAGCAACAAAAACAAATCTCAAGACAGGAAAAGGAAGCAAGGAAGGCTCAACAAATGCTTGAAAGGGAACAAGGGTTGACTCATATGGTTGACACAAATGGAAGCACAGTTGATGAGAATGAATCCAGGAACATGTCCAACACATTGGACAACATTTCAAATAATACAACATTATTCCAAGACCTCATAAACATTCAAGTGCCTCACTATCAAAATCGGGGTTTATCCACTTGCCTTATTCCTACCACAGGAGGTCTGAATTCAATGTATGCTCAGCACACACCTCCACTTAACGCAAGTGTGAGGTACGGGTACTCAATTCCTCCATGGTTGGAAGGGACAAATTGGTCTCAATTATATGGCAGCAGTGAATCACCACGTAATCAAGCCTTCTTGGGAAGGCCAACCTACTTGGCTCAATCAGGCAACTCAGGGTTTGGCACTGAAGATTCTCAAGGCCATAAAGAATAGGAGTGTTAAATTTTTTTTGATGTAACCACATTATGATGTGGATTTTTGGATGGACTCTATGTTTGGACTTTCATATCTTAATAGATCTCATACTTCCTTTCTACTACACTAAGTATAATTCATAATTCATACTTAAGATTTCCTTTCTACCACACTAAGTATAATTCATAATTCATACTTCAGATTTCCTTTCTACTACACTAAGTATAATTCATAAATAACAAAACTACAACAATGCAAAATAGAAATGAACAATGAAGTCTGCAATGCAAAATAGAAGCATGATTATCCCTATTCAACTTCATCTCTGGATATAATTAATCAACAAAATAATAACATCACATAAATTATGAATAGCATGGGAAACTTATCGATTAAAACTGCACACACAAAACAAAATCATGAAATTTATTTGTCAGGCATATTTAATCAGAGTTTTTTATCCATGATAAAAAATGTATCCCGTGTGCATTTATGTTGTCCTTCACATTTCCTTTCTACCACACTAAGTATAATTCATAATTCATACTTCAGATTTCCTTTCCACTTCACTAAGTATAATTCATAATTCATACTTCAGATTTCCTTTCTACTACACTAAGTATAATTCATAAATAACAGAACTACAACAATGCAAAAGAGAAATAAACAATGAAGTCTGCAATGCAAAACAGAAGCATGATTTTCCCTATTCAGCTTCATCTCTAGATATAATTAATCAACAAAATAATAACATCACATAAATTATGAATAGCATGGGAAACTTATCAATTAAAACTGCACACACAAAACAAAATCATGAAATTTATTTGTCAGGCATATTTAATCAGAGCTTTTTATCCATGATAACAAATGTATCCCGTGTGCATTTATGTTGTCCTTCACATTTCCTTTCTACCACACTAAGTATAATTCATAATTCATACTTCAGATTTCCTTTCTACTACACTCAGTATAATTCATAATTCATACTTCAAATTTCCTTTCTACTACACTAAGTATAATTCATAAATAACAGAACTACAACAATGCAAAACAGAAATGAATAATGCAGTCTGCAATGCAAAACAGAAGCATGATTTTCCCTATTCAGCTTCATCTCTGGATATAATTAATCAACAAAATAATATCATCACATAAATTATGAATAGCAAGGGAAACTTATCAATTAAAACTGCACACACAAAACAAAATCATGAAATTTATTTGTCAGACATATTTAATCATAGCTTTTTATCCATGATAAAAAATGTATCCCGTGTGCATTTATACTTTCCTACTTGTTTTAGATTTCATCCCAAACTACAAAGAAAAATAACAAAAATGAAACCAATTCAATTCAATAAAAAGAGCATGAAATTAGAAGTCTCTTACATGATCACTGAACCATAGCACGCGAAGTGCAAAGAAAATCCAAAATTTCCTTTACAACACAGAACACCTAAGAGTTTGTTATCATCTACAATATTTGTCAACTGGCTTGTTTGTATCGATTTGCAATAATGATATTTTGTTTTCATGTCTAATATTCTCCATACCTGAAACCCAAAGGCATGCGCAGTTGGCATATGGCCTGATGACAATACTTCACAGATATAAATTATGACCAATGACCGTGATGCATTCCATGGATGCCTGCAACTAAAGTGGGTCACATCAAATACTAATCTGCGTGGGTGCTCATGTCACTATGCATGTGATAATATAGTTCGTATTGGAGTGAAATTTGATATTATCATGATAATTGGGTGGAACATTCATATACATTCCTGATACTATTCGACGGCAGAGTTAGTGGGTGTGAGTGGACAGGGATTTGATCTTGCTCTTGGAGGATGATCATGGCCTCTCATTACTGTATTAATTACTCTGGCCTATTAGAGTATAGGTCATAGACCCATATCAAGCCCAAGGATACAAATTGTTATATGCCATTTCTGAAAATTAATCACGAGTGTTGCCTCAAATAGAAAATACCTGAAGAAAAGCAAATTCTTTCTCTCCAGAGAGATCTGTAACGACATTCAAGTATACATTTACAGGGTTTAGGAACTGGAGTGGAGCAAACTATGAGAATAGAAGAAAATAAAGCTGATTTTAAAAACCCCAAGTTTAACATAAGGGTTTAGGAAGAAATCCAACAGCACATAGCCATACCCCGGAGCACTTATTTATGCTTGAGGCTAACAAAAATTTATGGCAAAATGAATTCAAAATTCCTAGCTACATCCAGGAAGGGCTTGAAAACTCGAAATAAAAAATTATGCCAAAATCCAATTCTCTATGGAATAAAAAGAGCATGAAATTATAAGTCTCTTACATGATCACTGAACCATAGCACGCGAAGTGCAAAGAAAATCCAAAATTTCCTTTACAACACAGAACACCTAAGAGTTTGTTATCATCTACAACATTTGTCAACTGGCTTGTTTGTATCGATTTGCAATAATGATATTTTGTTTTCATGTCTAAGATTCTCCATACCTGAAACCCAAAGGCATGCACAGTTGGCATATGGCCTGATGACAATACTTCACAGATATAAATTATGACCACTGACCGTGATGCATTCCATGGATGCCTGCAACTAAAGTGGGTCACATCAAATACTAATCTGCATGGGTGCTCATGTCACTAAACATGTGATAATATAGTTCGTATTGGAGTGAAATTTGATATTATCATGATAATTGGGTGGAACATTCATATATGTTCCTGATACTATTCGACGACAGAGTTAGTGGGTGTGAGTCGACAGTGATTTGATGTTGCTCTTGGAGGATGATCATGGCCTCCCGTTACTCTGTTAATTACTCTGGCCTATTAGAGTATAGTTCACAGACCCATATCAAGCCCAAGGCTACAAATTGTTATATGCCATTTCTAAAAATTAATCACGAGTGTTGCCTCAAATAGAAAATACCTAAAGAAAAGCAGATTCTTTCTCTCCAGAGAGACCTGCAACGACATTCAAGTATACATTTATAGGGTTTAGGAACTGGAGTGGAGAAAACTATGAGAATAGAAGAAAATAAAGCAGATTTTAAAAACCCCAAGTTTAACCTAAGGGTTTAGGAAGAAATCCAACAGCACATAGCCATACCCCGGAGCACTTATTTATGCTTGAGGCTACCAAAAATGTATGGCAAAACGAATTCAAAATTCCTAGCTACATCCAGGAAGGGCTTGAAAAATTGAAATAAAAAAGTATGCCAAAATCCAATACTCTCTATGGAATAAAAAGAGCATGAAATTAGAAGTCTCTTACATGATCACTGAACCATAGCATGCTAAGAATAAAGAAAATCCAAAATTTCCTTTACAACACAGAACACCTAAGAGTTACAGTTTTAAACCAGAAATGAGACTATAATGAACAATTACAAACCAGAAATGAGACTATAATGAACAAATAGAAGTTGTCTTCAACAAATAACTACCTTTTCCTTCACACAGAATAATAATAACAATGCTCGATGGATAATCTTGTAAGAATTTACAAAACGAATAGTGAAAGACACATACGTACATTAATATACACTATATCATCACAGTATCAAAAGCCAACGGTATGTTTATATGGAAAACATGAAAATCATTAAGGAAGACCCAGCAAACTAAGAAAACCCAGCGAAATTTCAGAGAAGAGCTAAACCCAAGAAAACAAGAATAATTAAACATAATTCCACCGAAAAACGATTGAAAGTGTTGATAAACACAGTGAGCAAGTGTTAAACAACATAGAGCATGATTGGTAGGATTCACAGAATCCTACCAGAGGTCGCCGAAGGTCCACCGCCGCCGAGGATGCAGATAAGCCGCCACAACGCCGAAAGAGAACCTCGTCATCGCCAACGCCAACCATGGAACCTTGTTCCTGCAAAAATACAAGAAAATCAGTATTTTATCAACAAAAATGGCATTCTCTTAGTAAAAAATAAAATAATTGCAGAAATACCTGAAGAATTTGACCAAAAAGAGAAAACGAACCGAAACCCTGGTGGTCCAGCATCAGAGGGATGGCGGACACAATGAAGGACTTCGTGTTCAAGAACAAGAACAAGTGGCGAGCTACAACGTCCAACAACCAACAAACGCATAAACCCAACAAGATCAACAATGTGGAACCAGCGAACAAGTTTACCAACTGCAACAAACAACTAACCAACAATGGTGGGCATTGAAAGGCATATGCGTTAACAAGAAATGGCAACAGGTTGCGCAGGTTCTGGAACTCGCAGCAACCACCACCGGCGGAGCTGAACGCCCACAGACCGGTCCCGAGCAACAATGAACGGGAGGTGATAGACATGGCGGTAAAATCGATTTGCAAAAACCCTAATTCGTGTTAAACCCTGCGCATTGAATATTGTCACCAACCCAACACGTGGCCGGTCTGAGTGGGCAGCTGTCGTACAGCATCCACGTGGTTTTCGTGACTGATCGCTGAGGTGGACAGGAGGGCGCCCAACAACTGGCGTCCCTCCCCTATTTACATATGTTAAACTGTGCTTCCTTCAACTGAAAGAGTGTAGTATAATAACAATAACAATCATTTTCTCAATCTGGAATCATACACTTCTCATTTATATAAATTTATTTGTCAAGTTGATAAAAAATGTTGTGATAAACTTGCAATTGAAACAATCCTAAACAATTTACCAAGTAACCTTTCATCACTTCATTGGATTTACAGAACATCCTATACAATCCTGAGTGTGTAATTAGAAGTGACAGTTACCAAATAAATTACAGAAACAAAAACCAAATACAAATAATATTATAAATACTATAGTTAAAAAAAATTGAATGAGACAACATTGGCACTCATATTTTTTACTTCTGAAATCCATGACACCTAGACTTAAGACCAAAGTTTTTTACCTCTGAAATATATGTTAACCAGACTTAAAACTAAAGCAACAAGTATAACAAAGTATAACAGAGTCAAACATAATTGTTGTGTTCGTTGGCAGAACCGATTGGTAAACTAAAAATAACATAGGGATTAATCCTTCCAAAAAGTACTTTGGAACTAAAATTATTAGTTCCACATACAGAAATGCAGCCTATGGGGGAGAAACAACAACACACCATGCAATCCAGATATTCCCATGAAATGCAGCATATGGGGAGAAACAATAACACCATGAAAGAAACAATAACACCATGAAATCTAGATATTCCCAACAAATTTCTTATTGAATAAGTTACATAGTTGAGCGAAAGCCGATTGAAGAAGAAGAAGAGGCAGTAGATAGTTCAAGTAAGTGATAGGGGCAATCTTGAGGCTAAGCTAGAAAGATACATGGCATATTCTCATAAAGATAATTTTATCAACCGAAATGGGGCTCACCAAATCTATAAATGAACGTGCCCTCTGTAATTTCAAAGCCTCGGAATGGCAGAATAGAATATTAAATGCGAGTCTAAAACGTTTATAAACTTATCCTAATATTTTCTCCTCTAGCAACATCATCATCAAATTTCACACACTTCAAAACCCACTAAATATTTTATATAAATCACATCACATGGCAATCTAGTTGAGTAAACAGGGTAGGGTAGTAGTTGAGTAAACAGGGTAGGATGATTTACAAATCAATTTTAAACACCAAAATAAAAGAGATCAGAATTGGTGATGAGATTTGATTTCATAAACAGAAACTCTGATAACATGGAGTAAAAGCACAGAAAATTGTTATTACGAGAAAGAGGAATTAATGGATATTTGAGTAACTATCCAGGAAATTTCTACCGTTTCGTCCAGTTCACAGGCAGTGCAATGCGAGCCATGGTGTTTCTACTTGTCATCCATGGTAGCCTTCTTTTGCAGTGAAGCACTTTCTATGTGCATACCTTGTTGATTGTAGACTACTTGAATCTAAACATATGTAAATAGATTTACAGAGCTAATGGACTGAGAAAAGAAATCATAAGGCCAATATAACCAGCTGGCTTCAATTAATTCTGTAATACTAAAAACAATCATAAAAGGCATTCAATGGGTTTATGGTTGAAGATCAAAAACTTTCTTCCATTAAGAACGTACTGAATATCAGATTGATATGCAAATTAGTCTCACACTATCACATCAGTCTTCTATTATCACACTAAAAATAATTAGTCTCTCTATTAAGACAAGATTTAACTAAATAACTTGGTATATATTTCGTGTTTTCAATCATTTCTGGAGACAGTATCAGATTTAAGTTTTTAAACTGGATCTTCAAGTTTAATAAACCAAACTAAAAAACATGCATCCAATTAATCAACTAAATGCTAACCAAACAAATCAGACAAGTTCAAAAATTATAGAAATTTTATTTCGAGAAACAAATGTGGAAAAGTGTGGCAAAGTGTTTGACGCTCGTTAGGAATGGAGGATCGTAGCAGCATGGAGATTTTGCAAAAACATTGTTAAAATTAAACATGATTGCATTTCAAACCAAAAAAAAATATGGTAAAGTAAAACATAGGAGTTATGAGGATCGAACCGAAAATAGTCGAGTGGCCAGAACGAACTGTTGGAAAAGAACGCCTTTAATTACAGTGGGAAGAGACCCCAAATTAAATAGCCCCTCTTCGTTGCGAGTTGCGAGAATGCATGCGATAACGTAAGCATAAATTTGTTTAGCATATCTTTATGCTTTATAAATAGCTTGTAACAAACCAAATTCATATTTACCTAAAACAATATTTACTTTATTTTATTATTATTATCTATGATTAGTAGTTTTTCAACTTTAATACACAATAGGTATCACCAATTAAATGAACATTTTGGACCATGAATGCACAAAAAAGGTTTAATGCAATAAAATATGAAAAAATGATGTAGGTATAGATTAGCTAAAATAGAAAATAATTCTATATAATGAACGAGGATTGAAATAATAGATGGGAAAGGTTGTATCTATCCACTATAGGTTTCTTGTCCAATCAAGTGATTCCAATAATCATTTAAGTAGTTGAAAGAAATTCATGTTTTCATAATATAGGTAAGAAATGTATGCAAAATTTACTTGTACTTTTATGCAATATTGAAGCTTTCATTGCTTCAAAACTAAGAACTACCATAGAATCTCAATTATGGGATACCTTGTAAGGTATTCTTTCACCAAATCTTCTGGTACAATCACAAAGAGAGTAAACACATAAAGCATCCAAAGAAAAAATAGATATACTTCTTAATTAGACAACCTATTGTATAACAAAAGTATTTGAAGTGGTTTTGGACATTGTCATTCCAATGTATATGTCAATCATTGTAGGCTTCAAAAGTTTTAAGAAATTTTCTCACTAGTTTAATTATGCCAATAGGCATCCCCCTTGTTCGAAGTGGCTACTTTAATCATTTTTCTAATTAATATTTTTGATCGGATGGTGTGAATTGGATGGAGCCAGTATATTCTCGTCGTTGCCACTCCATCAACGAATGGAATTAAAAGTCATAACTTCCTTGCATATCTAAATCACATGTTTAAACCATACTTCAATTAAATTTTTACACAACATGATTAAAAATTTACTATGCCTATTGTTGATAACCACGAATGCTAATTAGTTAGAAATGAAATCGAAAAAAAAAACTTATAAAAGATGCATTGCAACGTGGATTAATTTTGAAACTTATAACTGCTCACATTATCAAAGCTATACCGCTTGGCAATTGTGCCTTTAGAAACTTACCACTTAGCAAATGTGCGTTTAAACTTTTCTCCACTCCATTACCCTAGTGGTTGCATATGCATGCCATTCAAATGTATGTCCGCTCACAAGTTACAATAAAAAATAAAATATTATTTTATTAAATTATTCTTGTTGTTATTTTTTATTACTTTATATTATTAAATTATTATTATTGTTATATAAAATAATAATAATAATAATAAATTATTATAAATTTAGAATCTATTTTAATAATATTTTAATCTTGTAAGCATAAAAAATTCTACAAATGAGCAAACTGTATTTTAACAAATTGTATTTTAACACAATCCATAATTAATATACATTAATTAATTAATTAAAACATTAACATACTAATAAATTGGAACATTAAACATTATTAATTAAAATATTAATTAATAGTATTAATTAAAACATTTTACACTATGTAACTAAAACTTTTATATAAAAAATGTTTAATAACATTAAAGATTAATTCAAAAATCTGTATAAAAATATATTAATATTAACTAATAATAAAGTGAAATAATTATTATATTGTTGTTATTACATTCGCATATTATTTAAATCATTAATACATAGTTATTATTCTTAACTACATTATTCAAATATATCTAAACATGAATATATTGAGATTTGGTTAATAATAATAATAATAATAAGATGTTGGAATTGTACTTAAATTTTTTTAACTTTGAAATATTAATTAAAAATTTTGACAATATATTAATTAAAATATTTATTGAAAAACGTTTAATAACATTAATTTAAACATGTTTAAATAAATAAATTAATACAACATTAATTAATTAAATTATTAAAACAATAATTAACATTAATATTAATTAATTAAAACAGTAACATTAATTAATTTGAACTTTAATTAATTAATTTTTAACATTATATGAAACATCGATAACATTTATAAATATATTAAAATTTTTAAGAATATTAATTAAAATATTTGGCAATATATTAATTAAAATATTTATATAAAAATGTTCAATTACAATAAACATTAATTTTTCAATTTTTAAATTAATATTTTCATATTAATTAATAGTAATATTAAGTTAATTAATTAAAATATTTAATAACATTAATTAAAATACTTAACAATCTATTAATTAAAATATTTATATAAAAATGAGCAAGGTGAGCGAAGACGAAACCTCAGGAGAGGTGGTTAAACATTGAGACAATTATTGGATAAAATATTAAGGTTTAGATTATTGGGTTTCATAATAACTCTTATAATATTTGTTTTAATATTAGAATTTTAAATATTGAGTTTTTAATATATATAGGGTTTATAATATTTGGTTTTAATATTATGATTTACATTATCGAGTAATATGTTGGGTTATAATATATATTTTAATATATAGGGTTTATAATTAGGCTTTAATATTGGGTTTATAATATTTGGGTTTAATATTGGGGTTTATAACATTGTGCTTAATATTTAGAGTTTATAACATTGGGGATTATAATATTTTAGTTCAGAATATTGATTTTTAGGGTTTATTGATCTCTTGTGTTTTTAATATTGATCCCTACGACTTATTGATCCCTTAGGTATTTAATATTTATCCCTTGGGATCACAAATTTCTTTGTTTTGTAATATTAAATCCTTGGGCTTATTATTTCTTTTGGTTTATAATATTAATAACCCTTTAGGTTTATTAATGTCTTGAGTTTAAAATATTAATTCTTATGGGTTATTAATCTCTTGAGTTTAAAGTATTAATTCCTATGCTTTATTAATTTCTTGGTTTATAATATTAATATTTATCCCTTCGGTTCACCAATTCCTTTGGTTTATAATATTAAACCTTCTGGTTTATTAGTTTTTTTGGTTTATATTATTAATAATCTCTTGGGTTTATTAATCTCTTCACTTTAAATTATTAATTTGTAGGGTTTATAAATTTCTTAGGTTTTTAGTTTACGATATTAATTATTAGGGTTTATTCATCCCTTCATTTTTCTAATTCTTTGGATTGGTAATATTAGGCGTTAAATATTCATCTTACACTCTAATATTAATGCATGGTTCAATGTCACATTATGAAAAACATTATTTCAATATATAAATGAGTCATGGGCTACCATTGTTAATCATAGTTAGTTGTAGTCAATGCAAGTCTTCCATGGTCGAATGTCACATTGTGACAAAGATTGTGTGAATATGAAAATCAACCATGGCAAACCATGGTCATTCTTCGTCCAACGTCGCATTGTGACAAAAATTGTCTCAATGTTTAAATCAAGCATTCTCAACCATGTTTATTTTACATTTTATAGTATTTATCTAAAGATTTTTATATACTTGAGGTTTATAATATTTATCTAAAAATTTTTATATACTTGAGTTTTAAAATATTAATATCTAAGATTTAATATTATTCCCTTGTTTATAATATTAATAATCATGTTATTTTATCAAACCTTTTTGTTTAAGATATTAATGTTTAGGCTTTATTAATATCTTATGTTTCTCATATTGATCCCTTCACCTTATTTATTCCTTAGGTTTTTAATATTTATCTCTTTGGTTCACCAATGCTTGTGGTTTATAATATAAAGGCCTTGGGTTTCTTAGTTTTTTTTGTTTATAATATTAAACCACCCTTGGGTCTTATAATCTCTTGAGTTAAAAATATTATTTCTTAGGATTTATTAATTTCTTAGGTTTTTGAGATAAAAATATTAATTCTTAGGCTTTATTAATCTCTTGTGTTTTTAATATTGATCCCTTGACCTTATATATCCCTTAGGTTTTTAATATTTATCCCTTTGGTTCACCAATTGCATTGGTTTTTAATATCAAACCCTTGGTGTTATTAGTTCTTTATGTTTATAATATTAATAACCCCTTGGGTTTATTAATATCTTGAGTTTAAAATAGTAATTATTAGGGTTTTTTAATCTCTTGAGTTTAAAATATTAACTATTAGGGTGTAGTAATTTCTTGGTTTAAAATATTAATATTTATCCCTTGGGCTCACCAATTACTTTGGTTTATAATACTAGACCCTTGAGTTTATTACTTCTTTTCGTTTATAATATTAATAATATCTTGGGTTTATTAATCGATTTAATTTAAAATATTAATTATTAGGATTTATTAATTTCTTAGGTTTTTTAGTTTAAAAATTGTATTTGTAGGGTTTGATCATCTTTTTGTTTTTAATATTGATCCCTTGGTCTTATTGATCATGTAGGTTTTTAATATTTATCCCCTCGATTTACCGATTCCTTTGGTTTATAGTATTAAACCCTTGCGTTTATTAGTTCTTTTGGTTTATAATATTAATAATCCCTTGGGTTTATTAATATTTTGAGTTTTAATATTATGATTTACATTATGGTGTAATAGGTTGGGTTATAATATAGACTATAATATATATAGTTTATAATTAGGGGTCAATATTGGGTTTATAATATTTGGGTTTAATATTAGGGTTTATAATATTGTGTTTAATATTTAGAGTTTATAACATTTGGGATTATAATATTTCGGTTCATAATATTGATTCTTAGGGTTTATTGATCTCTTGTGTTTCTAATATTGATCCCTTGGCCTTATTAATCCCTTAGGTCTTTAATATTTATCCGTTCAGTTCACCAATTCCTTTGGTTTGTAATATTAAACCATTGGTTTTATTATGTTGGTTTATAATATTAATAACCTCGTGGGTTTATTAATCTCTTAAGTTTAAAATATCAAGTCTTAGGGTTTATTAATCTCTTGAGTTTTAAATATTAATTCTTATGCTTTATTAATTTCTTAGTTTATAATATTAATATTTATCCCTTGGGTTCACCAATTCCTTTAGTTTATAATATTAAACCCTTGGGTTTATTAATTCTTAGGGTTTATTCATTTCTTACATTTTAAGTTTAAGATATTAATTATTATGGTTTATTAATCCCTTGAGTTTCCTAATTATTTTGGTTGGTAATATTAGGTGTTAAATATTAGTCTTACACTTTAATATTAATGCATGGTCCAATGTCACATTATGAAAAACATTGTCTCAATATTAAAATCAGCCATGGGCTACCATTGTTAATCATAGTTAGTCATAGTCAATGAAGGTATTCCATGGTCGAATGTCACACTGTGACAAATATTGTCTCAATATGAAAATCAACCATGGCAAACCATGGTCATTCTTTATCCAATGTCGCATTGTGACAAAAATTGTCTCAATGTTTAAATCAAACATGCTCAACCATGTTTATTTTATGGTTTATAGTATTTATCTAAATATTTTTATATACTTAAGGTTTAAAATATTTATCCAAAGGTTTTTATATAGTTGAGGTTTATAATATTAATATCTTAGGTTTAATATTATTCCCTTGAGTTTATAATATTAACAATCATGTGAGTTTGTCAAACCTTTTTGTTTAAGATATTTATTTTTAGGCTTTATTAATCTCTTATGTTTTTCATATTGATCCCTTCGCCTTGTTGATCACTTAGGTTTTTAATATTTATCCCTTGGGTTCACCAATTCTTTGGGTTTATTAATTTTTTTCTTTTATAATATTAAACCACACTTGGATCTAAGAATCTCTTGAGTTAAAAATATTAATTCTTAGGGTTTATTAATTTCTTAGGTTTTTCAGATAAAAATATTAATTTTCAGGCTTTATTAATCTCTTGTGTTTTTAATATTGATCCATTGGCCTTATTGATCCCTTCAGTTTTTAATATTCATCCCTTCGTTTCACCAATTCCTTTGGTTTCTAATATCAAACCCTTGGGTTCACTGATTAATTTGGTTTATAGTATTAAACTTTTGGGTTTATTACTTCTTTTGGTTTACAATATTAATAATGTCTTGGGTTTATTAGTCTATTTAATTTAAAATATTAATTATTAGGGTTTATTATTTTCTTAGGTTTTTGAGTTTAAAAAATTTATTCTTAGGGTTTAATAATCTCTTTTGTTTTTAATATTGATCCCTGTGCCTTATTTATCATGTAGGTTTTTAATATTTATCCCATCAATTCACCTATTCCTTTGGTTTATAATATTAAACCCTTCCATTTATTAGTTCTTTTGGTTTATAATATTAATAATACCTTGGGTTTATTACTCTTTTGAGTTTTAATATTATGATTTACATCATGGCGTAATATGTTGTGTTATAATATAGATTCTAATATATTGGGTTTATAATATTTGGGTTTAATATTAGGGTTTACAATATTGTGTTTAATATTTACAATTTATAACATTAGGGATTATAATATTTCGGTTCATAATATTGATTCTTAGGGTTTATTGATCTCTTGTGTTTTTAATATTGATCCCTTAGGTCTTTAATATTTATCCCTTCTCTTCACAAATTCCTTTGGTTTGTTATATTAAACCCTTAGGTTTATTATTTTGGTTTATAATATTAATAACCCCTTGAGCTTTTTAATCACTTAAGTTTAAAATATTAACTCTTAAGGTTTATTAATCTCTTGAGTTTAAAATATTAATTCTTATGCTTTATTAATTTCTTGATTTATAATATTAATATTTATCCCTTGGGTTCACCAATTCGTTTGGTTTATAATATTAAACCCTTGGATTTGTTAGTTCTTTTGGTTTATAATATTAATAATCCCTTCAGTTTATTAATCTCTTCAGTTTAAATTATTAATTCTTAGGGATTAAGATATTAATTTGCAAGCTTTATTAATCTCTTTTGTTTGTCATATTGATCCCTTTGCCTTATTTATCCCTTACGTTTTTAATATTTATCCATTGGGTTCACCAATTCCTTGAGTTTATGACATAAAAACCTTTGGTTTATTAGTTCTTTTCGTTTATAATATTAAACGACACTTGGGTCTTAGAATCTCTTGAGTTAAAAATATTAATTCTTAGGGTTTATTAATTTCTTAGGTTTTTGAGTTAAAAATATTAACTCTTAAGGTTTTTTAATCTCTTGTGTTTTCGATATTGATCCCTTGCCGTTATTGATCACTTATGTCTTTAATATTTATCCCTTTGGTTCACTAATTCCTTTGGTTTGTAAATAAAACCCTTGGATTTATTAGTTCTTTTTGTTTATAATATTAATAGTCCATTGGATTTATTAATCTCTTAAGTTTAAAATATTAATTCTTAGTGTTTATTAAAGTCTTGACTTTAAAATATTAATTATTAGGGTTTATTAATTTATTATTTTATAATATTACTATTTATCCCTTGGGTTCCCCAATTACTTTAGTTTATAGTGTTAAACCCTTGGGTTTATTACTTCTTTTGGTTTATAATATTAATAATGTCTTGGGTTTATTAATCTATTTAATTTAAATGTTAATTACTAAGGTTTATTAATTTCTTAGGTTTCTGAGTTTAAAAACTTTATTCTTAGGGTTTAGTAATCTTTTGTCTTTTTAATATTGATCCCTTGGCCTTATTGGTCCTGTATGCTTTTAAAATTTATCCCTTGGGTTCACCGATTCCTTTGGTTTATAACATTAAACCCTTTCATTTATTCATTCTTTTGGTTTATAATATTAATAATCCACTGGGTTTATTAACCTTTTGAGTTTAAAATATTGATTATTATGGTATTAATATCCTAGGTTTTTGAGTTTAAAATATTAATTCTTTGGCTTCATTAATTTCTTGTCTTTTTAATATTAATCCCTTGGCCTTATTGATCCCTTGGTTTTATTATTTCCTTGGGTTTTTAATATCAATCCATTCAGTTTATTAATCGTTAATATTTTTAATTAATTGGGTTTATAGTGGTATCCAGTTTTGACCATGGGTTTCCCGTGTAAAAACTGTCAGTCGTTGCCGATTCCTCTTACTCAAAAAAAAAAAAAAAATTCGCTTCGTATCTTTGTAAGAGATATATACTTATTATAAATAGTAATAAAATACTAGTATTATGTTATATTTTAATTTTAGTATAGTTTGGGTTATAGCTATTAATGTATTGAAAATTTTTAATAATATTTTATTATCAAATAATATATGGTTATATTATTAATATATTACAAGTAGATATATAAGATATATTGGTAATTATATTCATAAATATATAATGATTATTTTGGTAAAATACATGTGGTTGGTGGTGGATATAGGCCTATTGGCGTATATCAAACACATTACTTAATGTGGTTGTAAATCTATTTCATATACACCTATTAGTGTATATCAACCACATTGGTAAATGTGATTGTGCTAGTTTATCAAGCAACCATAATTTTAAAACAATGGGAAATTCTCTTTCTTGTAGCCATAACACTAAATGAAAGAGTAGTATGTGGGTATCCCCATCATAGGCTCTAGCCCAAGATCTATGTAATGTAATATAATTGGTGCATCATTTAACATAGCCTCATAGCCATGTATAGTTAGGGTGGGGTTTCTACATGACTCAATCCTTAATCAATATATTGGTTTTGGATCATCTAGGATATCCTTGAAAGTCAACACATGACTAGCCCCACTTGTGACTAATAGGTATTGATGTGACATCCACTCACTTCCATGATGATAAATAAGTTAGGTCAAATTTAGAGATTGTTGTGACGTCCACTCGCTTCAATGATGATCAATAAGTTAGGTCAAATTTTAGGGGTCATAACTCATTGAAGTTATTTCACTGGTGTTGGAATTGTTTTAGAATGTAGAACATATTTGAGGATTTGAGATATATTATTGGATTTTTTTTAAAAAGGTGTCCTTATAAGCATAAAATCATCCTTGTAAATTTTTAATCCTAAATAAAAAAAACTAGGACTAAACCTTAAAATGGGTCTTTTGAATGGAAAATTGCTTCATCTTTTCTTAGGAAGTAGAAAGCTAGATGAAACGTTATATTATAATAATAATAAACTAAACTTCCTCCCCTCTTTGGCATACCTTCATATTTGGACGTAACTACTAGCATGCATTTAAATAGCCAATGTTTACCACGTTGGAATTCTATCCTCTAAGCTCCATTCTACATTCTTAATCTATATAATATATCAAAATTTAAACCTTATTTCTTCCGTAATTTCCTAATTTAATGTGTGAGTCTTGACTTAATAGCTTGTGAATAAGTGAGGGAGAGACATGAAGTGTTAGGATGAAACTAAGATGACTCATATCCTCCTACCATATCTTCTCTTTTCCCATATACATGCACCTACTTCTGTTTCCAGCTATCTACTATCCTCCCATGCATCCCTAACACCCCATAATTTATTTCCTATATTTTAAAGGGATATAAATTTTAAAATTTTCATTACCAGAAACTAATCAAAAAATATAATGCATATTTTTAAAATATTAACTATATACAATTTATATAGTTTTTAAGAACCAATAAATTTTATAAATGGAATTACCACGAACTAATAAAATTTGAAATGTTACTTTTTAAATATTAACTATATAAATTACAATTTTTCTTTAAAGATGTAAAGGTGGCAAGAGTGAGGGGAATAATTCTTGATCCTCAGAGAAAAATGATTCCAATTTTGCATAGGGTTTGTGACAAGTTATACTATAATTAGGAAAAAGGCTTACTTTCCATGTAAGGGATATTGGTCGCAAAGGAGTAAAGGGTAGACTTGTTTAAAATTATTGGAGATTCCATGGACATGTCTTTAAAGCCATGAACATTTTATGATGCTTGAGGAAAAGAACTTGACAAACATTATCATTAGGTTTTAAAAAAAAAAAAATTCCTTTCACATTCCGCCTATTTCCATGTTGAATTACACCTTAGCTATGTGGAAAACATGTAAGCTAACATAGCTTCAGACCTTGATATTGGAATACTATTAAAAAATGGGGGTAGCACTACATGCTATATCACATAGCTCTAAGTCCAATTTTATGTTTTCACATCGCATTTATTCTCTCATTATTTATAGTTCATCATTCCATTTGCATTAGTTTGGGTAATTGAAGGACCCTTTGTAGTACCTTAAGCATGCGTTCGTTAATTTTGGTTGTGGTGAATGTATGATTACATTATATTATGTGTTTCATTAATGGGATAATGGAGTGTGTAGGTGTTATAATTCAGTAGAATCACATCCTTTTTTTGGCGGGGATAACAACCTTGGTATCCTTGTTAATTCTATTTTGACATCCAATAATCATTGTACATGAAAGTTCAGGGCTCAAGTACATCTATACAAATTTGATCTAAGAACAATTTTTCATCTTTTTGGGAGTCAACACCAACTTGTACAATGTATTTCTCAATTCAATGATTCTTCACTCTCCATTTCCTTTCATAAACCTAGAATTTGTCCTTTTGGGGTAGACACATCACTTGATTGATTTGATAAATTTTAGGTGAAGAAGTCTTGGAATATTAGACTAAATCCTTTCCTTTCTAAGTCACTTATTTTGATTTTAGGATATCTTTTATTTTTATCCCTTCTCGTTTTTCCATCCTCTATTTTTTATCTTCTTAAACCTACAATCACTATGCAACAATTGGGGAAGGTAAATTCAACAAGCTTGTGGACAAATGTAGAGAAAAAGATAAGGGGTTGTCATGACAATTTTCAAGTTTATGGGAATTCTTGTTATCCTGTATTCAAATAATTGTATCTATCCTTAGTTTATTTCTATTTGGAATTCATCTTTAGGAAAAAAAAATTTAATGAAACTTTATATAAGTATATAAGTTTGTACTTCATAACCTTGTTTCAAGTTATTTCCTGCTCTACAGATCCCAAAAGGGTTTTTATTTAGAAGTAAGAACCAAAAGGTTTTCCTCATTAGGGATTGAGATTGTATCTATTGGATATAAAATAATCCCAATAAAAATAAAGAGATATTAATAAATCGAGAAGAATTTTGAGAAGTTGTAAATATATTATTCATTTTAATAATAAAACTATTATGTGAGCCTCCTCTAAGATCATTGAATTAGAGAAATATTATATAAGGTAGTGTGTCAAGATTATGAATTGATTTATTCAATAGAATCAAAGGATTGGTCCATTGGAAATTGATAACATGGTTAGAAATTTGGCATTGAATCTTCAGAAACATAATGTGTCATCAACCTCATTTAATCAAGTAAAGCATATTAGGCCATGCATTCAATGGGTCCAAGTATTTTTTCTACGAGGAGGATAGAATATAGTGTGCACTTTTAATGTTAAGATTATAAAATATATTTTTTTTTTGGATTTGATATTATGTTTCTTAAATATTCTTTAGAAATAATTCATCTACAAATTAACTTCACGTTTGTATAACATACCAAGTGTGATGAGAATATCAAATAAGAGTTTTTTTTCTTAAGCCATAACCAAAGGTATACTAATTTACACTTGTTCGCAATCCCATGGTAGGATTTACACCCTCTATTTATCCTTTTTCTAGCACATTAGTTCCAATTGAGATTATGATGAATATTGATTCCACAAACTTTGTATGAAGGTGCTTCCTCCAAACTATTACTTTCATATATGAAAGTGTATCCTATGGGATTTTATTATCATACCATTTATTTTTTCTGGGCTCACAATAATACCCACACCAAAGAATAAGTTCTTTAGGATTCTTAGATAGATATTGAGGTCATAATATTTCTATGCCATAATAACAACATCATCAACATAAAGAAGAAGGATGATGAATATATTACCAAGATTCAAGCTAGTAAAACTAAATTCTTCCAACCAACATTTAAGTTTATCAATGTAAATACCAAAAATAGTAAGGGATAGGGGACATACTTGGTTGACTCCTATATTATAATTAATTTCTTTTGAAAAGCCCTCAATGTTCCCAAACTTGGGAAAGACATTTTCGTATAACGCTTTAGTAGTAACTCTTTTCTCATTATGAACTCTTAGCTCTTTCAATCTATTCCAACAATTAGTCATAGGAATAGTATCAAAATATTTTTTGAAATCAAAGAAACAACCAACAAGATTGGTTTTATTATTGAAGAGTTTTTCCATAATGATCCTCAACAGAAAAAGATGGTCCACAATCTAATGATATCCCTAAACCTAACTTGTCATTTTAACTCTTTTCTGTGACTTTCAAGCCATATGCTTATCTCTTTTTTTTTTAGAATAATCCCTTAAAGCTTGGCAAAGACGAGACTAATCATAATGGTCCTATAATTAGAGAGATGATTTTATTCCCATTTTTAATGATAATAATAATGATACTTGTATTCTATGGTTTACAAAATCACTTATGAGGATATACCCTCAAATTTTCAATATTTCACCAATGTAGCTTTGATGTATTTAGATTTCCTCTTCGCAAGTTTCTTAACCCCAAATTTTAAGTCTTCTTTAAAAAACACTTCATCATGTATATGAACATCTGGAATGTTGTCCACATTAATAGGGGGCTCATAAAGTTTTTTGAAGTATGAATTCCATTCATTTGGGAGATTGTATTATTTTTTTTAGATTTAGAAATCAAAACTCACCTTTAGAATCCCTTAGGATCAATCTTTGCTAGGTGGATAAGATTTTCCTCATATATATATAGTCCCTCTTTTCCTTTTAATTATGAATTTACATATTTTTATCTTATCTAGTTTTATGAACTCATTGGAAGCACCCTTAATGGATTTTCTAGCAATTTCACACTTGTTGTCATACCATGGGTTAACTATAGTATTTTTATTTTAGCACTTGACAGAGAATTTTCTAATGGAAGTAGAGAGATTTTCCATAAAATTATGATAGAGGTCCTTAATATTGTCCTTATAACATGGATATTTATTTCAATTCCTTGAGAAAAAAATAACTTTATTTTTATCAAAATGAAAGTATCTTTGGTTACTCCAATTTTCCTCAATATATGTTTTGTTCTGGACAAATTTTAGGGTTAGGGACAAAGGTTTACCATGAAATTTAGGTTGATGGTCATTTAAAAGGTGAAAAATGATTATTTGATTGTAAATGGGGATATCTAAAATCTCATAATCTATGACATAATACAGAAGTGTCTTCAAACACGTAATTTTATTGATAATGGAAAAGAAATTACATAGAAATTGATAAAGTTTACAAACGCATACTTCCCCTAATTTTCAATTAGGAAACTAACATATTTATAAGTTATATTTCCTAACTTAATTTATTTATGGACCACTTGAAAAAAAAACAAGTTTCCATTTACAATAAATGATCTTCTATCCAATCTACTGACTGTATTCCTATTTTAAAGCCTAAGATACGACTCTATTCTAGAGTCCTATCTTTTCTAACAATATTTTATTTCTAAGTGTCTCTAATATTTATTACATATTATAATATAATAAATATTTTTATCCTAACTTTAAATTATTATATTTTGGATCATCTAACATTCCCCCCTATGATCCAAAGATACTTTACAACATATACCAAGTTCATCCATGAACTTAGTAAATTTTATTCTGCCAAGAGGTTTGGTGAAGATATCGAAGGTTTGATCTTCTGAAGGACAATAAATCGGCTTGATGACATCGTTTGCAATGAGTTATCTGATATGATGACACTTGGTGTCCACATGCTTTGTCTTTGAATGAAAAATTGGATTCTTGGCAAGCTTTATTGCTGACTGGTTGTCGATGACGAAGTAGCTTCTGCTGGAGGAATACCCAAGTCCTATAAAACTCTACGCAACCAAACAATCTAACATGTTGCTTCCCATGCTGATATGTATTCTGCTTCTGCTGAAGAAGTGGCCATTGTAGTTGTAACACCTCTTACTCACCACTAAATTTTTATTTTTATTTTTTTAGGAAATACTTAACGATTTTAATTCCATGTGCATTGGAACTGTTGTTGTGTATTTATTATGAAGAATCATCGTTAATTTTGTCGAAGAAAATTTTTGAACTATTATTTCTTTTTTTTTCACTATGTAACTATTTCTAACAATCCTTCTTCTCCTTGATAATGTATAATTATAATTTTATATAATTACCACATTAATATATATATATATATATCATCTGTTGATCTCTTATGAATATATCATTTCCTTCGTGTATATATCTTACTTATATGCTAAGATTATTTACTATCCACGAATTAAACTTGACTTTCATGTAATATATTTGTTGGCTCCCTTTGCCAGTTGTATCCCACCACATTTTATATAATTGAAATGTTATACACATGGTTTTTGGTTTAGCTTGGCATTAATACTACTCTACCTACTCTATTCACATACGCCCTATTTCGCATTTCGTTTAAATGGTGATTTGACACATCTGCGTATTCCATCTTTCATATGATCCGCTTGGTTTTGTGGGAAATTAAGATGTCCCTTCATTATGATTATGATATCTGAATGTATATTTACTCCAACGTACGTTTGGATTTATTTATTGTTTAATATTCATGAATGTACTTAGCTTTTATGGTGATTGAATCTTAATTTACGCCATGGTACTACGACATGAAGACTGTATATCTTTCTCGGATTTTTTTGACGGTTTTGTTTATGGTATCAATTTCCCCAAAACGGTAGTCTCGATCTATGCATATACCATGGATTATATGCCAAATGGATAGTCGTGATGTTGGGATAAGAATTAGGGTTTTTATGAATAGTCGTATTTAATGTATCAGTTCCATCTAAGTTCATTCTTCTGCATTTCATTTCTTCGCTATCCTTTGAAGATTTAGCCTCTGCCTTATATGGTTGAGTTGCAAATGAACGCATTCGAACCCTCAGCATTTGTTTTCATATTCTGGGACGCACTTACAGGTAATATTCACCGCATCTATTCACATCCTTGATTTGAAATGCAAACTAAACTTCTTTCTGTATGTCAATATCAGATATTTTGGTTAATATATAGATATGCTTACTTCTCATCACTTACGCTGATAGGTAACAACTCCTTGTAAGCCGATTTAGCATGAATGTGATATTCCTAAATGTTATCTTTGTTTTATATGCGTTTATATACTTAATATCCATTGATTTAACCTGTGTCTTCTGGTTAGTTTATAATCAGTTCTCGCATTTTTATAAGTATTTGTTTAATTGATAAGGGAAATTCGTTTTCCTTATCTACTTTCAGACATTAAAATGTTTATTTTTTAGTTATGCCGCTCTGTGAATTTTTTCTTTTTTTTTGAAATTCTATTCGAGTTCTTAGATGAGACTCTGATGATGTATAATGCAACCTTGGTCACGGTACCAAAGGGTCTAGTTGAATCAATTTCTAACTCTCCACAGTGGGATAGCTTATTGATCTAATAGGTATTAACTTCAATTCAGTTCTGAATATCTATTTCGTTGGGTTTCTATTTTTGTTTCGTAGGGATCGTTAAACTTTAATTAACCCTCGTCATATTCTTTACAGACCTCTCCAAATCAAGGATTTCGATTTCTAAGGTAATAATTTCAAATCTATGTTTTCGTTAAGCTCTACACGATGTCTAATTTTATTGTTTCCCATACTGTAACTTATATTTTACTTGTTTTTATGACCTACAGGTAACATTTAATTTGTCTCGGTTCAATTTTTTTTCTTCCCATATGGAACTTATATCTCGTTACAAGCTAAACTCCAGTACTCCTCTGGTTTCAGGTCGGTATTGGCTTGCCACCTCCTTGAAGTTACCAAATGGTTCTCGGACTTAATTGCTAGCTTATTATAGAAATTATGATTTTTGTATTAACAATATTAATTGTAATAATTTGGACTCAAAACAGATATTTGGGTTTCTTATGAGTTGTTGTTACTCTGATTATTTATATGTTCTGATATCCATTTTAATTTAGCAAAATATATCGTTGAGAAGACTACTGGTTCTATTTTAATTTAATGTAGCTGTCTGAGAATGGCTTCTAGTTTGCAAATGCCTCCTTTAAGTATAAGAAATTTTTTTATATTTCTTTATATATATTCTCAGATTGACTGTAATATATTTTTTTTAATCTCTTTTACAGTCCTTCTCTCTGTTTATGAATCAGAATTGAGGTTTTCCGTTCATATGAAATTAATTTCTAATATTTTCTCTTTTCTGAAAATTGTAGAATATAATCCTCATTCTACTTTATACTTTACCCTTTCATTCATAAAATTTCCTGATAAGGATTTTATAATATTATCTAAATAATGATATTTCATATTATTCAGTTAGTAGTGAATTTGAACCAAACTACTAATAGTATTTTACTTGTACTCTTTGTTAAAGTGAAACATTAGATGTACATTATTTATTCTATATTTATAGGTATGTTTATCCTATTCACATACATACCTATATATATAACAATGAAGATTTTCTCACTCTCCTTTCTACAATTCTATTTAATCTATTTGTTTTCTACTTTAAATCAGCATGGAAGTTATATCAGAATTTATATATTTTTATTTATAATTGTAGATTATATCAAAGTTAACTAGCAAGAGTTTTTGTCTTCTAGATAAAATTTATGCCACATCTGTTTGCATTCCAAAAATATAATCATATGCTCTTCTGTTTATAATAACATGAAATTACATGAGAATGTATAACTCTTCATTTACCATTATAGATTTTATCTGAGTTTTCTACCAACAGTTTCTGTCTTATAACTAATTTTTAGGCAACAGAAAAGTATTTCTTACTCAGATCAGATTCTCCTTTAGGTAGAAAATTTCAGTTTATATGCATGCAATACAGTAATTTAACTTACAGTAATTGTATAGAATTTAGCATTTATTTATTTTTAAATTCATAGTTGATTTATAATTCTATAAATTTAACTATTTGTAATTCAACCATAGATATATCTGTACATTACAAAAGCAAATTAAATTTACAAGCTTTAATTAATTCTGGGAGTATTATGTATCTCCATATTCAAACCAATAATTGGTTTAGAGATTCTGGTTGATAATTCCCATGAATTATATTCTTACAACTCTACAGAATTTTAGAGGATTAGTTTCTTCTAACCAATTCTATTACATGTAGGAATTTATTATATTTAGCATGCCAACTAAAATTTTCAATTCACAAAACAAGGTTAAAATATCCTCATAATATCTATAGCAGAATATCATAGATTAGGTGTGCATACCAACTTTGTTTTATGACCAATCCTCCCAACCATAGAATTCCTTTCTCTCCAGAATTCACCCCCAAGCTGAGATCCTCTCCAAGAACAGACCAACCTCAATCTGTTTTGGAGCAGCTTATTTAAGCTATGCTCTCCCCAAATCTTGTTTCCAATTTTGCGTCCAGAATTTCACGATGCTTTATTCCTGTTTTCCTTGGCTTCCCTTATTTAGGGATTTTTAAAGCGGCTTTCTAATTTTCCAGCTTTTTACCTCTTCCCAACTACTTTCCTCATCATTGGGGAAATTTAGATTTTTCCTCAAAAATATAAATTAGAAATAAACTCTTTCAAGGCTTTTTAAAAATTTTTGGGGAAAGTCTTAACCTCTTTCCATAACCTCATGGATTAGGCAAGTGATCTAAAAAATCTCATTTGGTCATAGTGCACACAAAACATTTTATTTATTTTTCATAAATAAATAATAAAATACATCCACACAATAATTATCCATTGGGGTTCCTTCCCCTTTGGACTTAAGTTCAAATGTCTAACTTGAAAAACATAAAACTACGGGTGTTACATATTCCCCCTCTGAAAACAAACACTATCCTCGGTGTTAACAACTAACTACTAGATTTCCATCATATCAGCTTCTCTTTCCCATGTAGCTTCTTCAGCAGTAAAGTGCTTCCACTACCCCTTTACTCTAGCTACTGCTCAATTTCGCAATTCAATTTCTTCCCGCTCCAAGATTTGAAGCGATTCTGAAAGGAACTCCCCTTCTAGTTCCACCTGGATCACATTCCAATCAATAATGTGAGAAGCATCATGAACATATTTTTTTCAATAAAGAGACATGAAACACATCATAAACTTTAATATGTGGAGGTAATGCCAATTTATAAGCTACTGGTCCAACCCTTTCTAAGACTTCAAAAGGTCCACAATATCTAGGAGCCAATTTTGCACAACTACCAATATGTAGTGTACTTTTCTTGGGTTTAATTCATAGGTAGGCATGATCACCTGCTTTAAATTCCCTGTGAGTTCTGTTTTGATCTGCATAACTTTTCTTTCTATCTTGAGCTGTTTTAATATTTTTCTGAATCTGTTTCACCACTCTTTCCATTTCCTGCAAAGCATCTGGCCCTAGAGTTAGATTATCTTCAGGTTGACTCCCGCTTAAAGGAATGTGACATTTTCTTCCATAGAGTGCCTCAAATGGACTCGTTTTTATGGATGCTTGATAGCTGTTGTTATACGCAAATTTTGCTAAGTGTAAATACTCTTCCCACTTTGTTGGTCTATCCATTACGTACATTCTTAACATATCCTTCAAAATCTGATTTTTCCTCTCTGTTTGACCATCACTTGAGGGTGATAAGCAGTACTAAAGTTTAATTTAGTGCCCATATCTCCAAAAAAAACTCTTCCAAAATGCAGCAGTGAACTTGGCATCTCTGTCTGAACTTATCATTTTTGGAACTCCATGTAACCTTACTATTTCTTTCATGAATACATTTGCTACTTGGGTTGTCCCAAAAGTGGACTTTACAGGTATAAAATGGGCAGCTTTTGTCCAAGTATCTACTACTACCATCATGGAATCATGCTGATATTTTGTTTTAGGTAGGCCAGTAATAAAATCCATTGAAACAATGTCCCATTTTCATTCTTCTATCTGCAAGGGATTTAAAACACCAGCTGGATGTTGATGTTCAACTTTGGCTAGTTGACACTCCATGCACCTAGCTAAATAGTTTGCTACATCCTTTTTCATTCCTGGCCAAAATAATTTTTCAAGGCTGTTAGTAATTTCTGATATCCAGGATGTCCTGAATAAGGTTGTTTATGATATTAATCTAAAATTTCCTTTTTCAAGGAATCCAAATTAGGGATATACAATCTGTTTTTATAGCAAATCAGTCCTTTCTGATTTTGAGTATATCCAGCCATTTCCTTTTTTAGCATTTTTGTTTGAAGTTGTTCATATTGCAAATATTGATCCACTACCTTTTTCATCATTCCCTCCAAGTCAAAATCTACACTACTCCCAATATGTTTTATGTGTTGCACATCATTTCTGCTTAGTGCATCAGCAATTTTATTTTCTTTTCGTTTGATATGTTTTATTTCCATGTAAAATTCACTCAGAAAAGACAGCCATCTAGCTTTTATAGCATTCAGATATGGTTAAGTGAAGAAGGATTGCAAGCTAATGTGATCTGTCATTAGTGTAAACTTCTTTCCTAAGAGGTAGTGTTGCCACATCTTGAGAGCATGAATTACAGCTGCTAACTCAAGATCATAAAAACTATAATTATGTTCAAGTTTCTTAAGTTTTCTAAATTCATAAGCAATAACAGAATTTTCCTGTAACAACACTCCTCCTATACCTTCTGCACATGCATCCGTGCACACCGCAAACTCTTTATTTAGATCTGTAATTTTCAGGATTGGAGCTGTAGTTAGTTTTAGTTTTAACAATTCAAAACTATTTTGGCACTTTTCATTCGACTCAAACTTTGTGCCTTTCCTTTATAATTATGGGATGTGTTATTGCTGAAAATATTTCTACAAACCTTCGGTAATACCCTGCAATCCCCATAAAAGATTTTACTACTAATACATCAGTAGGTACAGGCCATTCTCTTATAGTTTTTATCTTTTCAGGATCAACAGCCAATCCTTGTTCTGATATTATATGCCCCAGGTATTGAATTTTATCCTTATAAAACTCACATTTACTAAATTTGGCATATAACCGATTTTCCTTCAGAGTCTGTAATACTATTCTCAAATGTTCTTTATGCTCTGCTTCACTTTTTGAGTAAACTAGAATGTCATCTACACATACTAGCACAAACTTGTCCAAGCATTTATTTAGGACACTATTCATTAAGCACATAAATGTGGCAGGAGCATTTGTCAAACCAAAAGGTAGGACTACAAATTCGTAGTGCCCATACCTGGTTCGAAATGTTGTTTTACTGACATATTCTTCTTTTATTCTTAATTGGTGATAACCAGTTCTCAAATCAATCTTGGAAAATATTTAAGCTCCCCTAACTTGATAAAAAAGGTAATCTATTTTGGGTACAGGGTACCTATTTTTAATGGTCAACTTATTCAATTTACGATAATCAATACACATTTTGAAGATACCATCCTTCTTCTTCACGAAAAGCACCGGTGCTCCCCAAGTGGATACACTCGGTCTTATGTAATATTTATTTAGAAATTCTTGCAGTTGCATCTTTAACTCCATTAGTTCAGGGGTACTCATTTGATAAGGAGCTTTAGAAACAGAAGTTGCACCTGGCACTAAATCAATAGTAAAATAAATTTCTCTTTTGGGTGGAAGATGAGGAATCTCATCCGGAAACACTTCTTTAAACTCTCTAACCACAGGTAAGGTGTCTATTAGATTTTCTTCAGGTTGTTGTCCTAATTCTTCAACATGTACAACATATACTTGATATCCCTTCCTAGCTGTTCTTTTTAATTGCAGAGTTGATATTTGTCTTACCATAATTCGTTTTGGTTTTCCTTTAAGTATAAAAGGGTCTTCCTTCCTCATCTATGCAATGCAGAGTTTTATCCCAACAATTCATCATAGCCTTTATTTTCTCTAACTAGTCCATCCCTATCATTAAATCATAGAAGCCTAAGGGTAGAATGTTTAAATTTACTTCTGTCTAAAAGTCATTTAATTTGATTTTTGTTTGAGGTAACTTATGAGTTACTTTTCATTTAGTACCAGTGGCTAACTGGACCAATCAGGACTGTTGAAATTTTTTAGTTTTGAGATTGCATTTCTCTACAACTTGTGGACTAATGTAACTAAAAGAAGCATCCGGATCAATTAAAACTGTAATAGATTAATAAAAAATCTTACCTTCCATCTCGACCACAGTAGCCTAGTGTTCTTCTTGTCGATTCTCCAAGGCTGCACTGATAGTGGGAATATTTCTGGCTATATCATTTACAGTAGTAGCTTCTCTAGGCCTCAGAACCATCTGAATATTTCTGTGGGGACAGTCCCTCAAAAGATGAGGTTCTCCATAGCCCCAGCATTTTAATGGCTCTCTCATTTTCATTGTTCCCTCTTTCTCATTGTTTTCTGTCACACCTCTCATTTTACTTCCCAAAAAAAAATTTCATTCATCTGTTCAAGTTAAATTCTAGCAAGGGGTTATGCTATTACCTTGCATATTTGTCCGATCAGAATTGTTTTCCAAATTTTGAATTATTTCCATGTATCAAGTACATCCCACTACACTTGAATAAATTTGATTTGTAATCCATATGGAAATTAAATAAATGTGTAACACCCATAACCATAATTATCATAACAATGAATGGGTTTATATATATATATATATATATTCACCCACTTTATATGTCCCACTTTTGTTTGTAAATATTTGACATATTCGTATACATAAGGGACATAGATGAAATTCGATTTGGTTCACATGTTAACCACGTTTGTATTTGTCCATGGGTCTATATGAAATCACTTATACTTCTAGATTTATCACTCCACATATTCACTCGTGGATGGCGTATAACTCATGGTCGACTTAATTTCCCTCTCGTACTTGTTTCTATTTCACTTTGATTTCGTGTGTGTTGGCCTCCACGTACTACAAGTTTGTGAATTGATTCCTCGTAGATGTAAATGGAGACGGAAAGGCAGTTCCACGTAAGCTCACATATAATGTTTAGTTTTCGACGCACAGGTTGCAACGGGTCTCTGTCCATTTGTGATCACGTGAGCTCGTTCCACGTCGATCTGGGTTCCTCCCGTCACCCTACCTTGTTGCCTAAGCAAATTTTATGACACGGCCAGCCCAATTTGACATTAAATGACATTACTCGTTAGGTTAAATATTGAACGCGGGATGTACCTGGCTCATTAACACTTCGATCCGTGGCTTCTTCCATCAGATCTTGCCAGTTGGACGACGCCGATTCATTCGTGGCTTTAGGGTTTTGTTGATCAAATCCGGATATAATTTTCCATGCTAATTTGTTCAGGGGTTCTTTTTTTTTTTCTTTCTGCGCGTCTGGTTTATTATTTGACAGAGAAACTTTGATGCCATAACAACTGAACGGAACTCGGCCCTGTCTTTGGCGTATCTCCACACTAGCATGAACAATTCAGGTATGAAATTGTCGTAGGTGGAAATTTTCCCGTCTGGTTCTTCTTGTTTAACATGGCTTCCCTCTTCTGATGGAAATTTACGCTCCTTTCTTCGATCCCTTGCTGCGATTATTGGACTTAGATGAACCATATGCCATCGTTTTTTTCCAGGTTGACTTGCATTTACCAATTTGTTGAGATTTCGTCGCGTCTCACATTTTACTATGTTGTTTTGCAGAGAATTGGTTGTTTCTCTTTCCATGTGTTCGATGGTGCGTATGTTGAATTCATGCAATTGGCATTTTCTTCTGTGAATTCTTAAGAGCTCGTTCTGACCAACTGCTCTTGTTTTCAGAGGCTATCCTCTACCTTACACTCATCGATGGTTTATCGGGGTTTATTTCTCTGGCGCTAGAGCGACGCTCTGGTTCGTTTCTCTTATTGACCGGTGCAGGACGAAACTCATACTGTTTGGGAATTCTACTTCGTTATTCGTTTTTGAACATCAACCTTAAATTTGTATTTATTTATGAAAATTTCCTATTTATACGTAACAGGCTATGGATGGATTTGAATTTCTCCATTACCAGGTACTATCATTTTCTTAGTCACCATTTTATCCTTGCTCACATTTCTCCTCCCCACCACGTTTGGCATTATAATTAATTTGGGGTTTTTGACTCTTGCGGGTAACATAAGACTTACGTCTTGCTCTCTTATATTGACACCGAGAGTAGTCGCTGCCTTTGACATTAACGTTGGCTCTATTTCCTACTCGCAGGTCGATATTCACCAAACACTGGATAGAGGAAATCTGTATGGTTATATAATGCTTGTTAGACAGCTTAAAATTTGTATTAATAAAGTTGTATAAGTTTTTACAATTATAACTATTAAGTCTCGACACTGAATACTTATTTATATCTTCTCCAGTGGCATTTTGAGACGGTCCTCAGGCCACAAGGGTTTGTAATCATTTAGATTTTTGTATATATATACCTCTGTCATTATACCCCCATTCTAATCTCGTGGATTCTTTTATTCTTTTTGACTTGGATCTGGCTAAATACTTACTGATGGTAGTTTATTCACCTTATGTGTATTTTATTGTCTTGCAACTTTCAGATCATGTATTCGTTTATGAACCTCGGAATACTTTAATGGATAATGTACTGCTTTTTCTCCATATTGAAGTTCAATTACCTGTATTCTTATACTCCTCATTTTATTATGGTGTTCAGAAATGGTTCTGTCTATATCATTCTTGTATTAGGAAGGCTTTCTTGTAACATGCCTGTGTATGTGATTCTCATACCACACTAGTTGGCAGTTTTGATAGTAACAGTCTCCCAGTCTCTTCTTCTATGTTGAAATTTGTACAGAATATTAATAGCTCTGTTCTATTCCTTTGTTTACTAATTTGCCAAATTTATTTACAGGTGTTATATGAATGTCTAACTCCATACTTGTGTCTAAAAGATCATAGCATGTATAATAACCCACTATACACATTTTTATTTAATAGACTAGAATACATATAGCTAATGTAAAATCTGCATGTTGCCTATTTACTTTAGCTTTCTTTCAGCTACTAGTCTTATCCTCTAATGTAGGAATAGTTCCATTATAGATTAATAAGCAGTTTCATGCTACTGGATATTTTTTTCCTTCTAATGTATAATAAATTTATTATCTGCAGCAATAACTTGTTGTTGGGCTTCTGTTTTCTGATGAATGATGTGCTGACCCTAAAGTCAGTCTATAAAATATTTTCTTTCTCATTCAATGCATATTTGTTGAATTTATTATAACTCCCTGCTCTTTACTTATCACCTAACTAAATAATTACTTTGGCACTCTATGCAGTCATTTTCTCACTGTTTCATTCTTCCAGAACAGATTAAAGTTACAATTTGGTGAACTATGAAGTACTAAAATTCTCCAGCATTTAACTTAAGTATTAATTTGGAAAATTTGGAGAATTTCTC
Source organism: Pinus albicaulis (assembly GCA_034641835.2). Classification (NCBI taxonomy): domain Eukaryota; kingdom Viridiplantae; phylum Streptophyta; class Pinopsida; order Pinales; family Pinaceae; genus Pinus; species Pinus albicaulis. Next base: position 734,457,779 of record CM076578.1, on the reverse strand, counting down.
CTCAATTTAACTAATCATACTCCTAGTTGTATACTAGCAATTGCACCATATGTTGCAAAGGAAACGCTATAAAGCACATAAGAAATATTAGTATAATTGGTTTTTTATTTTGGAATAGTAAGTTTAAGTTATGTTGGAAGTGGAGGTTGAGTTTTGTTGGATGCTAAGTTGTTAAGGAAGGTCTACAAGAGGTGATTTAAGGTGGATATTCTCTTGTATTTTTATGTGTTTTTTTCCTTGTTTACTTTTGGAAAAGCCCAAGCCCTTGTTTATCTAGGCTAGAGGCCTATAAGACAGGTTAAAGAGAAGTGACAATAGAATTATAAGGGTTGTAAAGGATAGAAAATGTAGTGTTGGGTATAAAATGCCAAGTGGGAAGATCTACTTTTTTGAACATATTAGAAGCCTAAATATTGACAATTGAAAAACGAACAATGTACTGATAAATTGAATTGAATTACAAAGAATTATATTTATTACTATTTTCAAATTGCACAAATACATCCATATTTTCATGTTGTAGTAAATTATATTACACAAACTTTCCACTCATGCAAATTTTTTTAACTTTAACAAATTCATAAATGTAAAATTACAGTAAAAAATAAATTTGATTAAAAATAAAAAAAATTTAAACACTTCATTTGAAAATAAACACATAAATATAACAAATAACAAATTCTCCCTCAAATGATCATGAACAACAAAGATTCCAGCTCTCATACCAATCATGAAAAATAAGAGCCCAATATTGCATGCATGATGAAAAATCACCCAAAAGCTCAAACATTTAATGCATAACATATCCTTACCTACCAAAAACACATTTACAGTACAAAGAGAGCCCTAACTCTAATTCCAGCTTTGATTCTTTAAACCATTGCCAACCATTCCTGGCATATTATTTTAGCTTTGACATATTCCACAGTATGCCACATTCACACTTGCTCACCAGAGCACGGTCATGGTAGCAAATTTTAAATATTCTCAACATTGTACGTTGTAGCTCACTCACATGTCTGTAACACTAAAGTTGCACCATTTTGTTGTTCACTATGAGACAAATAAACATTAGGAATAACATCATTTTAGAACTATTTCTTTACTGCATTTTTCCTATTACCAAAATCAGCGGCAGCTCTGGCTGCTCTGTCAAGAGCCCTAGCAACCATCAGTGCTCATGTTGCAAAATAACTGTTGTTGACAGCTACTGTTCTTGCAGAAACCAAAATCTCCCCGAAGAACTTGCCAAAATCTGCCACCTTTGCTGCAGCAGTGTCCATGACTTGATACTTCTCATCTAACTCTTTGGCTTTGCTCAATGTATCCTTTCCTAAGGTATATCCTTTGGAAAGCATTGTTGTAACCATATTAGCTTCCTGTCAGCAAATGGAATAAAGATGCTCAGTTGTTTATCAAGGACTTCAACTGTCCAATAGCATTGTTGTTAACACAGGCTAATAATTTTTCAGTCCAAATACTCTGGTTTTATAAAATAACTAAAGGAATGAGTAGAATTTTAATTCTTAGTCAAACTCTTCTGAGTTTTGGAGTTTTTCTGGGCATAGTTTTTTCTTTTTCAAATCTATGTTTATTAGAATTACATCTTTGCTAAAATTACAACTCAAGTACAATCTAGATGCTCTGGAAGTTTTTCAAGTGCTGAGTCCATTTATGTAGTCAAGAATATATTTTAAATAATTAAAATCACAATCTTACCCACAATTCTAACCAAAAAAACCCACAATTTCAACCAAAATGTAAAATAATTAAACAACTATCAATTTCAAGAGTAAGGTCTTCCTTCTCTGTGTTTTATATAATGTACCAGTAACAAACTTTAAACAAGCAGTATTTTTCGTATTGAAAAAAAAGGTCTTCCTTCTGTGTATATATGGTTATTTAGAGACTCAATTTTGAATCAAGATCAAAATTCCGACTCTTCTTACATCACAGTCAAAATAAATCAAGCTAATTCTGAAACGAAATTTGCTTCCATATGTTGGACTTTTCACAGGGAAAATCTTATTCCAGGTTTTTGTTCGAGGGTTCAGCACATGGGTGTTGAGTAAATAACCTTTGAGGCAATCTACAGGATCCAATATTGATCCTTTTGATCTATTTAATAAAAATAAAACCACTGAAATTTGCCCATGAGTAGCACCCATCTACCAAAGCCTTAAAAAAATTGAAGGATCAGACATGTAAACATATATAGAGACCATGAATGCCACTCATCTATCAAAACCATCAAAATCAAAATTGAAGGATCTGATATGTAAAATATTGAGGTTCACCAAGCTGATCAAATTAATTTTATATACGAATGACTATGGCAGGGTAAGCAAAGTCTAAGTGCAGTATTAGTGTGATTTTGAGGAGCAGATCTCTTTTTGAATTTATTTCAACATTGTCCCAAAGCGTAAAAAAATTTAAAAAGTGAGTAAAATAAATAACTGAAAATACTCCTAATGTATTGCCCTCTTCATGAAATTCCATCATGTGCTTTTTCCAACGATTGACTACCTCCTCTGATCATCCCCATGGTACTATACATACTTGTTGATTTTGGATTGTTGCTCCCTGTTCAAAAAATAATAAACAATATAACCCCACATTTTTACCTTAATATTTTTGACTAATACAAGAAAATGAATAGCTTAATCCTAATAATCCAAATCTATATCCAGGATGCCATCTCAAGTCGAATGACAATCTGAACCTTCTAATTGCAAAACACTGATAGTCTATGAAAATCATACTTACAGTCAGAAGCACAGCCGTTGCTAAACACTTCATTTCAAAATAAACACTGATAGTGTGTGAAAATTTTAAACACTTCATTTCAAAATAAACACATAAATATAACAAATAACAAATTCTCCCTCAAACCATCATGAACAACAAGGATTCCAGCTCTCATACCAATAATGAAAAATAAGAGCCCAATATTGCATGCATGCTGAAAAATCACCCAAAACTTATTTGTCCTGAAGTTAAACGACCATCTCATTTGGGCCCTGCATCCACAGATTCCTGAGCTTAGAAGAACAATATGGGTTTGCTATTCTGGAGGAGCAGCAAGAAGGCAGCCGGAGAAAAACCCAAAAAGCCTCCTTCGTTGTCAACTGCTTCAACCACACCATCTGCCAAATAGGCCACGGATTCGTACAATGGCGCTACCATGGAGGTGCCAAGGCCAACAGAAACATCTGTCTTTGAATTCGGGTTAGCTGCCAAGTCAGAAGATGGAACCACATTAGCTGGTTATTGTCCAGTTTCCAATGATATTGAGCCCTATCGATGGGAAATCCTCCCAACAGGGGATCCTGAGGCTCCCCAGTTTCGAGTAGTTTTCTGATAGAGAGTGACTCTCCTTTGGTCTCTCGCTCGTTGGGTAATTGTATTTGTATGGGATATGCCAGCTAAGTTTTGTTAAGCATAAACGATTAAATTATGAGTTATTATTCATCTCAATACTATATCTGTTTCACTATTTTCTGTCAAATTGGACAACCCATACGATAGTGTTAGTTGGACTGAATATTTATCTTATTTAGTTGGCTGAACAATTTGAATTATCCCAATGTTATAAAGGCATTTTTGACTGCTGCAATTATGATATATTTATTGGGGCTTTGATCATCTAAGAATTGTACCTGTGTTGGTCTCAGTGAAAAAAATATAGTATAATATAGTATGACATGATAGTTTGCAACAATAAACTATTGGGTTTTCTGTCTTTGGCTACTGTGGGAAATGATTCAATAATGTAAGTGGGATTCTCTCTCTAAATGGAGCTGTGTATTGAAGTATATAACTGAATATGGTACTGTGAATGTGTGTGTGGAATAGTAATCTGTCCCAATGCCAAGTTAAAATGCGCACTATTACATGTGAGTAGGACATGCCCTCTCTGCTGTGTACACATCTATGGACTAACGGGCCGCTCTTTTTTTTTTGGTTCGAAGAATAAAAATGCTTTTATACTACAGTTGAAATATTACATGATAGAGCAAATATTCTTTTTATTGGTTGAGTTTTTTTCAGGTGAATGCTGATTGAACATATTGCTAAGAAAGGTTATAGAATTAAGTTTTGATTGGGTGAAGAATGAACCGTTATATTATATATGTAAATTGAGCATTAAGTCATGAATGATGAGTGTGTTATGTCATGAATCTGATGGATTAACACCTACAGTGAGTTTATGGTTTTGTAGATTATAAATAGATGCCTGTAAAGGCGTAGCTTATAATCATGACTTTTTCTGTCCAAAACTCAAGAAGACGATGTTCTGGCTTCTAGGACAAGATCGTATCGATGGGTATTGGTTGACTGTGCACTTTATATGAATGATTATAGATTAAAATCTACCCCACCTGAAGAACAATGAAGTGGTGTATGAGACCGTAGACTGTATCTTGTAGGGTGGATTAACGAGATTTAATGCATAAAAAGTCTCATAAATGCAACATATCCTTACATGCCAAAAACACATTTACAGTACAAAGAGAGCCCTGACTCTAATTCCAGCTTAGATTCTTTAAACCATTGCCAACCATTCCTGGCATATTAGTTTAGCTCTCACATATTCCACATTATGCCACATTCACACTTTCTAACCAGAGCACAATCATGGTAAAAACTTTTAAATAATATCAAAATTGTAAGTTGTAGCTCACTCACATGTCTGTAACACTAAAGTTGCACCATTTTTTTGTTAACTATGAGACAAATAAACATTGGGAGTAACAGCATTTTAGAACTATTTCTTTACTGTGTTTTTCCTATTACCAAAATCAGCGGTAGCTCTGGCTGCCCTGTCAAGAGCCCCAGCAACCATCAGTGCTCCTGTTGCAAAATAATTGCTGTTGACAGCTATTGTTCCTACAGAAACCAAAATCTCCCCAAAGAACTTGCCAAAATCTGCCACCTTTGCTGCAACAGTGTCCATGAATTGATACTTCTCATCTAACTCTTTGGCTTTGTTCAATGTATCCTTTCCTAAGGTATATCCTTTGGAAAGCATTTTTGTAACCATCTTAGCTGCCTGTCAGCAAATGGAAGAAAGATGCTCAGTTGTTTATCAAGGACTTCGCCGTTGCTAAACACCTCATTTCAAAATAAACACATAAATATAAAAAATAACAAATTCTCCCTCAAACCATCATGAACAACAAGGATTCCAGCTCTCATACCAATCATGAAAAATAAGAACCCAATATTGCATGCATGATGAAAAATCACCGAAAAGCTCAAACATTTAATGCATAAAAAGTCTCATAAATGCAACATATCCTTACATGCCAAAAAAAACATTTACAGTACAAAGAGAGCCCTGACTCTAATTCCAGCTTAGATTCTTTAAACCATTGCCAACCATTCCTGGCATATTAGTTTAGCTCTGACATATTCCACAATGTGCCACATTCACACTTTCTAACTAGAGAACAGTCATGGTAGCAACTTTTAAATATTCTCAAAATTGTGAGTTGTAGCTCACTCACGTGTCTGTAACACTAAAGTTGCACCATTTTGTTGTTAACTATGAGACAAATAAACATTGGGAGTAACAGCATTTTATAACTATTTCTTTACTACGTTTTCCCTATTACCAAAATTAGCGACAGTTTTGGCTGCCCTGTCAAGAGCCCCAACAACCATCAGTGCTCCTGTTGCAAAATAACTGCTATTGACATCTGTTGTTCCTGCAGAAACCAAAAACTCCCCGAAGAACTTGCCAAAATCTGCCACCTTTGCTGCAGTAGTGTCCATGACTTGATACTTCTCATCTAACTCTTTGGCTTTGCTCAATGTATCCTTTCCTAAGGTATATCCTTTGGAAAGAATTGTTGTAACCATCTTAGCTGCCTGTCAGCAAATGGAATAAAGATGCTCAGTTGTTTATTAAGGACTTCAACTGTACAATAGCATTGTTGTTAACACAGGCTAATAATTTTTCAGTCTAAATACTCTGGTTTTATAAAATAACTAAAGGAATGAAAAAAGGTCTTCCTTCTGTGTATATATGGTTATTTAGAGACTCATTTTTGAATCAAGATCAAAATTAAGACTCTTCTTACATCACAGTCAAAATAAATCAAGCTAATTCTGAAACGAAATTTACTTCCATATGTTGGACTTTTCACAGGAAAAATCTTATTCCAGGTTTTCGTTTGAGGGTTCAGCACTTGGGTGTTGAGTAAATAACCCTTGGGGCAATCTACAGGATCCAATCTTGATCCTTTTGATCTATTCAATAAAAATAAAACCACTGAAATTTTCCCATGAGTAGCACCCATCTACCAAAGCCTTAAAAAAATTGAAGGATCAGACATGTAAACATATATAGAGACCATGAATGCCACTCATCTATCAAAACCCTCAAAATCAAAATTGAAGGATCTGATATGTAAAATATTGAGGTTCACCAAGCTGATGAAATTGATTTTATATACGAAAGACTATGGCAGGGTAAGCAAAGTCTAAGCGCAGTATTAGTGTGATTTTGAGGAGCAGATCTCTTTTTGAATTTATTTCAACATTGTCCCAAACTGTGGAAAATAAGTAACTGAAAATACTCCTAATGTATTTCCCTCTTCATGAAATTCCATCATGTGCTTTTTTCCAACGTTTAACTACCTCCTCTGATCCTACCCATGGTACTATACATGTTGATTTTGGATTGTTGCTCCCTGTTCAAAAAATAATAAACAATAAAACCCCACATTTTTACCTTAATACTTTTGACTGATACAAGATAATGAATAGCTTAATCCTAATAAACCAAATCTATATCCAGAATGCCATCTCAAGTCTGAATGACAATCTGAACCTTCTAATTGCAAAACACTGATAGTCTATGAAAATTATACTTACACTCAGAAGCACAGCCATTTCTAAGGTTGTAGCAGAAATCCAATTCGAGCTAATATGTTAAGTAGCTAAAACATGGTAGCAGCCTCACAAAATCCATCCATCCACCTAAAAGCACATAAGTCTTCGTAGTGGCTTGTTGTTTTAACACTAACTTTTGTTCTATTCCTTTGTCCAAATTAATAATAGGGAAGAGCATACCCTCATTTTTCACCTGTATCAACTAATCATGTGTGAAGTATTTGAGAATATATTCCTCAGCAACCTTTTTGGGAATATCCAGTCTGCAATTAGTACTCACATCAGTTTTGAACAGTCTTTTCTCGAACAATAATTCTTTGTACAATATCTTCGTGCCAAACTGCATCATCGACATCTCCGCCAAACTTTTTCTTTAGCAGCAGCAGTCCAATAGGAGCAACAGTCAATAGGAGCAACAACCAATAGTCCAATAGGAGCAGTAGCCAAACTATTTCTTTAGGAGCAACTGTCGTTTTCGTTAAGAATAGAAGCCAATAGGAGCAGCAGCCAATAGGTTTTCCTTCGCTAGGAGCAACGAAAAACTACTCGTCCTCTAAGATTTATGGAATGTTTCCAATCAGAGATTGCTGATTCTTCTCATATTTGACAATCAGAGATGGACATAACACTTACCATTTGTTATTGTATGGGTTCTTCCCACCCAGGCATGACCTAATGTGAAGAGGAAAGCGAGTTGCTGTGCCAAAATGACTTGCCCACAAACCCCACAGCTCCCTTTTCTGGGTCCTCCTTCAAATCCATCAAAATCATGACCTGTTTTGATTTTGATAATTAAACCTAGACAAATCTTCAAAATTGGGGAAGATATTGCACTGAATCAGTCACAATCTTCAAAATTCGGGGAGATATTGCAATGAATTTTTCGATCAAACTGAGAAAGTGTGGAAGGGAAAACAGGGCTTGCAGAACAGAGCTTTAATTTCCTATCACAATGAAAATTTGGCCTCCGCCGCACCAGGATTTTGACCATCCACTTATTTCTCTTCATCACATCTTCGCCCATTTTATCTTCCACTATCTGGCTACATTCCTCCCATTCGGTATTCACATCTTCCGTCAACGCTTGTTTCATGGCAGTCTGATTGAGGAAGTCGTACAGTAAATCGGTGCCATCCTCGAGGTATAATAGGGGAGCGTCCTCCTAATGTCATACAGAATGGCAAGGCCTGTAACATTGCTGAGGGGTCGAAGGGCACAATTTTATCAATTCTTTTCTGTAACCGTATTCTGTAATAGTATTTAATCCTAAGGTACACATTGTTTCGATCGTCTAACACGAAAATCAATGATTTACATTGCTACACGTCACAGTTTAGCAAAGTTGTTTTCAAATAAAAACGCTTTACAGCGTAACTAGTAGATCAGAAGTATCTTACAGCTGAATCATCTGTGAAGGAATATGTATCCCCAGATTTAAACCAGCCTTGGTTTAGAGTTTATGTGGGATTCTACTCTATAGATTTTCCTTTCTACAACTATACAGAATTATAAAGGTGAATTCTAGATGATTAATTCTGTTGAATGTAGCATTAGTGATTCTAACATAAAATCAAACAATTATATGTAGCCAATTCATACCACAGGAAGTATAAACACCAAATCAATTTAAATACATACCACTCATGCAGAAGACCAACCTCCCACCCTTAAAGTCCTTTTTTCACCCAGAACTCACCCCCGAGCTGAGATCACCTCCTAGAACAGAATAACCTCTAATCTGTGTAGGAGCAGCTTATTTAAGCTATTGTTCCCCAAAGCATGTTTCTAATTCTGCGTCCAGAATAGTAGGATGCTTTTCTTCCTGTTTGCCTAGGCTTCCCATTTTAGGGATTCTTTAAAGCTGTTTTATGCTTTTCCTCAGCTTTTCTAGCTTTTTACCTCTTCCCAACTACTTTCCTCATCATTGGGGGAATTTAGATTCTTCCTCAAAAATCTAATTTAGAAATAATTTCTTTCAAGCATTTTTGAAAGATTGTGGGGAAATATTTGCCTCATCCATCCTCATGGATTTAGCAAGTGATTTCATAAATCTCATTTTTGGTCAATCTGCACACAATCATTTTATTCATTTCCTCAAATTAAATATTTAATTACAGTCACAAAATACTTGTCCTTTGGGGTCCACTCCCCTTAGGATTAAAGTTCAAATGTCTAGCTTTGAGATTCAAACACATAAATTGGGGGTGTTACATATTCCCCCTCTGAAAATAAACACCGTCCTCGGTGTTGTTATTCAACTACTAGAGTTCATTTTCCAAACAAAAATGGATATATTTCCATCATTTCAGCTTCTCTTTCCCAGGTAGCTTCTTCAGCAGTAAAGTGCTTCCACTGCACCTTTACTCTTGCTACTGTTCAGTTCCTCAATTCAATTTCTTCCCGCTCTAATATTTGAAGCGGTTCTGGAAGAAACTCCCCTTCTGGTTCCACCTGTACAACATTCCAATCAACTATGTGAGAAGCATCATGCACATATCTTTTTAATAACAAAACATGAAACACATCATGAACTCTAACATGGGGTGGTAAGGCCAGTTTGTAAGCCACTGGTCCCACCCTTTCTAATACTTAAAAAGGACCACAATATCTAGGAGCCAATTTTGCACAACTTCCAGCATAAAGAGTGCTCTTTTTGGGTTTAATATGCAAATACACATGGTCCCCCACTTTAAACTCTCGGTGCACTCTTTTCTTATCAGCATAGTTCTTCTGGCGATCTTGTTCTGTCTTGATGTTTCTTTGTATCTGTTTGAAAATTCTTTCCATCTCTTATAAAGCATCTAGTCCCAACATTAGTTTATCTTCTGGCTGACTCCAGCTCGAAGGGGTACGACACTTCCTTCCATACAGTGCCTCAAACGGACTCATTTTGATGGAGGATTGGTAGCTGTTATTATAGGCAAATTCAACTAAATGCAAGTAATCTTCCCACTTCGATGGTCTATCCATCACATACATTCTCAGCATGTCCTCCAAAATTTGATTAGTTCTTTCCGTTTGACCATCCGTCTGAGGGTGGTAAGTAGTACTAAAATTCAATTTAGTACCCATCCCTCCAAATAGACCTTTCCAAAAAGCTGTTGTAAACTTAGCATCTCGGTCAGACACAATCACCTTTGGCACCCCATGGAGCCTTACTACCTCCTTCAGGAACACATTTGCTACTTGAGTTGTCCCAAAGGTAGATTTCACTGGTATAAAATGTGCAGCTTTTGTTAAAGTGTCTACTACTACCATTACTGAATCATGTTGGTGTTTGGTTTTTGGTAATCCTGTTATGAAATCCATGGAAACTGTGTCCCATTTCCATTCTGCAACTGGCAAAGGGTTTAAAAGACCAGCAGGATGCTGATGTTCAACTTTGACTAGTTGACATTCCATACATCTAGTTAAATATTCTGCTACATCTCTCTTCATTCCTGGCCAGAACAACTTCTTTTTCAGGGCTATTAACATTTTCTGATATCCTGGATGTCCTGCATATGGCTGTTTGTGATATTCATCCAAAATTTCCCTTTTTAAGGACTCTACATTGGGAATATACAATCTATTCTTATAACAGATCAACCCTTTTTGGTTTTGAGTGAAATAAGTTTTCTCCTTCTTCTGTAATTTCACCAGGAGTGTTTCAAAATTTGGATCTTGGTTTGCTGCCTTTTTCACCAAATATTCTACATCGATCTGAGCACTACTTCCAATGCTATTGATATATTGACAAGCATTTCTGCTCACTGCATCAGCAATTTTATTTTCTTTCCCTCTGATATGTTTTATGTCCATATCAAATTCACTTAGAAAAGACAGCCATCTGGCTTGTCTAGCATTCAAATCAGTTTGGGAAAAGAAATATTTGAGACTAATATGATCATTCATCAACGTAAATTTCTTTCCAAGGAGATAGTGTCGCCACATTTTCAAAGCATGAATAACGGCAACTAACTCCAAATCATATGCACTATAGTTTTGTTCATGTATCTTCAGTTTCCTAGACTCGTAGGCAATAACTGAATTTTCCTGCAAAAGAACTCCTCCCAACCCCTCTCTACAGGCATCTGTACATACAAAAAATTCTTTATTAGGATCTGCAATCTTCAATATAGGGGATGTAGTAAGTTTTAGTTTTAATTGGTCAAAACTGTTTTGACATTTTTCGGTCCACTCAAATTTGACACCCTTCCTTTGTAATGATGTTATGGGATGTGCTATGGCAGAAAACCTCTCCACAAATCTGCGATAATAGCCTGCAATCCCCATGAATTATCTCACTGCTGAAACATCAGTTGGTACAGGCCATTCTTTTATAGCCTTTATCTTTTCAAGGTCAACAGCAAGGCCTTGTTTGGAAATAATATGCCCCAAGTATTGGATCTTATCTTTATAAAATTCACATTTGATAAACTTAGCATATAGCTGGTTTTCCTTCAGAGCTTGCAATACTATCCTCAAGTGTTCTTTATGTTCCTCCTCACTTTTTGAGTAGAATAAAATATCATCTGTCACGCCTCCAAATTTTTTTTATAGACGCTAAGTTTTTTTTTTCATTCCCCAATTATTTAAATATTTCTTTGAATCAGGCGATAATAACCCCCCCCCTTTTTTTTTTTTAGGAATGCTATTCATACTTTGTATCTTAAATTCTGTCACTACTACTTGAGAATTCCATATGTTATAACAAAACCCACCATATTATTGCATACGATTTTCTGTACTACAAAATCGTTATATATATATATATATATATATATATATAACGTTTAATATTATATACCCACCTAAACTAGTTATATGTATATTTAACATTATACATTAGCATCAAATCGTTATATGTATATTTAACATTAGGTATTCGCATAAAATTGTTATATGTATAATTAACATTATACCTTAGCGCGGCATAGGATATACGCACGGCTTACACATTTCATTATTATTATTTTTCAATTTGGTTTCTGATCGTGATAGTGATTATTTTTCAAAGTACACATGTGTATTGTGAAAGTTGACAACGCTCAGTCCGCTTTGAATATGGGTTCCCAAACCCTAATCTTCATGTAGTTTTAACTCACGTGATTTTTCTTCTCACGGGTTATGACCTGTGGTGCACCCGTCTCGGCGTTTCATTGTTTAGATTCGTAGACTGCTAATCTTTTTCTTTTCGCTTGATCGTATGCAATGACAGTGTTGCGTGCGAGATTGGAGAGAGTTTGGTACACGGCATTACGCCATCTTTTGGGCTGGAAGAACCGAAATTGTACAGTTCTCCTGCGTTTTAACTTTGTCCGGATTTCATGTTGGCGTGTTCCTCATTCCCGGTTCAGGAAACCGCGTTTCAACACATGTACTCTTGCCTATGCGAAATTGACACATTTCATCACTAGCTGCAGTCGCAGGCGGAAAGGGTCCCTTTGACAGGGTTGAGTTCATCGTTTCGCCGATACTTTGACTTCCGGTTGTATTGGAGTGAATTGAATAACATAAATAAATTCTTCCGAACAGTACTCCCAGTTTGCTTGATTTGATCCCTACAATCCCCCTCGGGATCTCGTAAGGCTCTTGGTGGTTGAGAATTGATGCGCAAGTCTGAGATCTGAATTTTTGCAGGTACGAAGCTCAGTTCTAAACCCTAGGTTTTCCTATTTTCTATTTTAAACCCTCTCGTTTTCCTTTTCCTTTCAAGCTTCCTGGAGTTATAATGGCTGGATGTGTATAGTAAGTTGCAGTTTGGTTCAATGCTGCATTTCAGCATGTGTTAACTAACTGCGTTGTGTGTTTTTAGGGTCAATGAAGTGATACCATATTTTTCCCATCCACGATGAGGAGAGAGTTTGAAATCTTGAGAGGGGAGACATTTTCTCCTTCTGCCGGGCGAACAACGTTCTTCGGCTATCTAATTTCCTCCCGAGCTAGTAAACCCCTTCTCGTTCCAGACTCACCCTCCTTCTTCAATTTATTATTTCATTTAACTCGTGTACAGTCTCTTCTTAATTCATGACACGTTGGTTTTATTTTGTTTCAGGCGCAGGAATGATTCTCGGCCTTCTTCGTCTGCACTCTGCCCACTCAACATTCAGATGTGTTCAAGTTCCAGATCTCCGCCGCTGTCAACTCTTCCAAGGTGCGGTTGAGATGCAGTTAGGATTTCCGAGGTTTTGTTTAATTTTTTGCTGTAGGTATGTTGGGGATTCGGTGCGCACGTCTGTGTGAAAATGCTAGGGGTTCCAGTTATTTCATTGTTGCGACCCCTAGTGCAATGATTGATGGTTTTACTGCTATTACATTAATCTATCCTTATTAACTGGAGAAAATCGGTATACTAGCATGTCTACAGTAAGAGGGTTTTCATTCGGTTTTGTTCTTTTATTGGTAATCTTTCGACGTTCTAGTCCCGGGTAATATCGTTTGAGCCAGGGGACTCGGCTGTTACTCTACCTTCTCATACTCACACGCCCTTACTTCGTTTACGTATTTTTTCTGATGCTTGTATATACTGACGCGTAATGTTACATAGAACCCTGCATGTTAAGTTCATATGATGTTTTAGTTTTAAAATGCCTCAATTTAATAACTAGCAAAACAATCAGGGTCACACTTTGCGGACCTCTGTTGCATTAAAGTTGCGGACCTCTGTTGTCATTAAAGTTGCGGAAAAATTCTTTTGTTTATATGCCGCGGGATATAACTAGAGTATCATCTCTGCGTATCCTGTTATAATGTATAATGATTTATCTGTTTGGTTCTAGGCTCGGCGGTAACATAATGTAAATCTTAATCATTTAGCGTCGCTGGTTGTACAGGTACATACGCGGTTTCAACCCTAAAAAGGGGGTTCTGCCTAATTGATATTAACCGGTAAATAATTGGTCAACCCTACACATATGCGCCATAACTTTTTCGTATCATGCCATTTTATTAATGTTTTGATACAGTTCTCCATTCGATTCTTATAGAAAACGATAAAATGATAAGAGTATAATTGTAAGCCAGACGCACTATGTCGCACGTTCTCACCGTTATATACACATATATATATATATATATATATATATATATATATATATATATATATATATATAATGCATAACATTCTCGATTTTGCTTGATCTAAATTGTCTTATAGCAGTAGTTTATAAAATGTCATTTCGTTTTCCCAAAAAATTCTAATACACGTGAATTCGAGGTATGGTACTTTCTTATGAGGGTAATATGATCTATGAAAAGTTTTTTTATGAAAATGGCACTAATTATATTTTTCTACTCTAGCTACATGGATATAAAATTAACATCAACTCATCCAATTTCGCTCTTTATTGTAGTATAACAATACTTAAATTCCGTTTTCTATGTATGGGTATATTTTTGATTATTGTATGAGACAGAAGTAGATTGAAACTCACACATCAAATTTTCTATTGAAATATGTATCTATAGACTTGACTCAATCACGGTTTAAATTTTTTATACAATTCTACTCTACATACTAGTATTTAATCTGGCCACATGTGGCAACAAAGGGTGCATATTGGGTTCATATAAAAGTAGGAATATGAATGAATATCAAATCAAGTAATTGTTTTGTTTTCTAATATTATGCAATTCATACTAATTTATATTAAATAAACATTTTATTTCCAAGACATACACCACTCATGCATTAGACCAACCTCCCAACCGTAGAGTTCTATTTTTCTCCCAGAACTCACCCCCGAGCTGAGACCAACTCCACCACAGATCAACCTCTTGATCTGTTTAGGAGCAGCTTATTTAAGCTATTTTCCCCAAGCCTGTTTCTAATTCTGCGTCCAGAATAGCAGGATGCTTTTCTTCCTGTTTGCCTAGGCTTCCCATTTTTGGGATTCTTTAAAGTTGTTTTATGCTTTTCCTCAGCTTTTCCGGCTTTTAACCTCTTCCCAACTACTTTCCCCATCATTGGGGAAATTTAGATTCTTCCTCAAATCTAAATTAGAAATAATTCCCTTCAAGGATTTCTGAAGGATTTTAGGGGAGTCCTTGCCTTATCCATCCTCATGGATTTAGCAAGTGGTCTCTAAATCTCATTCTTGGTCTATATGAACATCAGAAAGTTTATTTATTTCTTCAACTAAAATATTGAATTACATCCATAATTTATCTATCCTTTGGGGTCCACTCCCCTTAGGATTAAAGTTCAAATGTCAAACTTTAAAATTTCAACACATCAATTGGGGGTGTTACATGTAAGGATGGCCCTAAAATACTGGTTGAGCACAACTTCAATCTCAATACGAGTGCTTAAGATAAGGCCCTGCTGATTTTTGAGACTGAGGATTCTGTTGAATTTTCTGTGTTGGATCTTAGATTTTGAAAATATAAGTTAAATAGTTGTTAAAGAATTTGGATGTCATTCGTATTTTCATATATTGTTTATAGAATGAGTAGTTGATTTAATTTATTATATGATACAATTTACTTGAATAAAGCACATAAGAAACTATATAAAGATTAAGAAAATCATTGAATTTTTACACATTTCATATTTAGAAAGAAAATAGAAGTTTAATGGTTGTTAAAGAATATGGATCTCGCTTATATTTTCATATTTTGTTTATAAAATTATTAGATAATTTAAGTTGTAATATGATAGTTTCCTTCAATAAAGCACATAATAAACCACACAAAGATTTAAGACTTATCTCTTTATCTAATACCCTAGTTAGAAGTTTTGCTAAGATGAGTGCAAACAAAGGTAGGTGTTTTTTAAAATGATTTAGAAGAAAAGTTTCTTATTATGAATACCTTCAAATGGTACTAAAATTTATATAATTTCTTTGGTAAGTTTTCAATGGCAGATAAGACATTTGGAATATTAATGTCCTAATGACTAGGAAGCGCTCAAGCAACCTCATCACAATTCCCTATGGCTCATCCACACACTTTTCCTCTCTCTAATGAAGATCTTTCAAAATAGCTTCAAACCCTCATGTGCACAAACCTCCATTCTCCCATACTCTCCATAATTGATAGTGTTGACCTTGCTCCCCATCATCTTGACAATGAGCTACAGGGCATAAGAAATGGGCAAAAATAAAATCTTCTTTTCCAATGCACAGTCAAAGAATATATTTAGGTAGAGGGGGGCACCCTCCTTGTTAATGTCATGATACCCCACTTGATAAAATGACGAGGGATGGATTAACGGTTGCCATTTTTTAGAAAGTTAATGGTTTGAATGAGTAATCAGATGCATATATTCAAGTCAAAATCAAGAGTCAAACATCATTGTTGCTCATGAAATTAATGCTAATGCAATTGTTGTCACTATTAATCTTCCCCTCCATAGCCATAACTACTATTGCTATTACTTTCGTTATCCATTTCCAAAACCTTTTCTTCATATCTTGCTCTTAATTGAGTGGGCTTGATGGTTAAAAACATATGTTTCCTTTTAAAAGGTGATTCTTCAAATCTAGAAGTGTAAAGTATGTACACCTATGAAAGCTTAGTAGTCAAATTGTTGTGTGAACATGATCTTAACTTAAAATATTTTAAACACAAAAAAAAACTACATTTTAAATTTTTTAAATTTTATTATTACTTAATATATAAAAAATTAGAATAAATTTACGCTAATTATAACTTGTAACATTTTATAAATTATTAAAAAAAAAAAACATAAATACATATAGAATTTGAGTGGGACTAATGATTAATGAAACATCATAAATTCAATTTGAGAAAAGACATGCATAGTTAAATTTCATACTTCAACCCATTAACATTTTTCTACCCACCATTAATAAAAATGAATTATTTCAAAATAAATTTATCTATAAATAATAATTATTTTATTTTATTTTTGAGGAAAAAGTAGTAATTTTATTCAACTAGAAAATAAGAAACAAAATTACATATTGCAAATGTTGTTAAGCATTCAATCATGTTAGACATGTGGTTGATGAGCAATAAAAAGAAAAATAGTAAATTTTACATGAGTTTTCTTTTTACAAAGTGCTTTATTGTGTGTTTTCTCTTTCTATTGCTCAATTACTTTAATCTCTACCAAAATTATAAATTAAAATATTAGTATACTTACCATTCATAATTTAAAAATTCAATTAATAAAACTGAAATTTAAAATTATATTAAAAATCATTTTAATAAATGTAAAGCAAATATATATAATCTAAAAATTCAAATGAAACTTGAGATTATATTAAAAAACATGTTAATAATGCTTCCTTATTGTAAATTCAAAACAAAATCCAAAATCCAAACTTACTCTAATTTTTAAAAGGCAACGAAACGAAACATGACTAAATGAACTTTCACACTTTTGATATTAATGTGAGAATAATCTAGATCATGCAGAAATAGATTTAGTTTTGAGTGGTTGAACGAGAGTGTTTATTTAGAAATTGGTTCCATTTATTTAGGTTTGTTTCCTCTTCTTCGGAAAGATTAGGTGGTGAGTTTCTTAGCCCAGGATGATGTAGTTGACAGTTGATGTGTTTGTTGCATTGAAGCATCTGCGTTCTTCAATTTTGTATGCGTTTGTTTCTTATGGTGGTATCTGGTGATATATTTACTACGTACATGGTAAAATCGTTTGAAGTTTTAGAAGTCAGTTAGGTATTGCAGAAAATCCATTTCTCCATTAAAGGAGGATGTGAGAATAATCTAGAAATAGTTGTTTTGAGTTTATTATAGGTGTGCATTGAAAATCAGTTCCATCTATTCAGGGTTGTTTCCTCTTCTTCAGGAAGATTAGGTGAGTGAGTTTCTTATTTAAGGATGATGTAATTGAGCAATTAGATGTATTGTGTTGAGTGAGCTTGTCTCACGTTTGCTGGAACACCCACAGGCATTGAAGCACCAAGAAGATCGTCCCGACAGACTCAGCTTCCTGCAAGGTATAGAGACTATGCCTTAATGTCTAACATAATGAATGTTGAAGAACCAATTGATTATGAGCAGGCTAAACAACATGAACCATGGATTAATGCTATGAATGATGAGTATGCTTCTCTTATGAAAAATCAAACATGGGAATTAGTGGAACTTCTTGAAAATAAAGTTCCAATTGGAAGCAAATGGTTGTACAAATTGAAATTTAAAGCAGATGGTACAATTGATAAATTTAAGGCAAGATTAGTAGCAAAAGGATATGCTCAAAAGGAGGGAATTGATTATGAAGACACTTTTGCACCAGTAGCTAAGTTGAATACAATTAGATTACTGATTGCCTTAGCCACAAAACATAACTGGAATATACATCAATTGGATGTCAAATCTGCTTTTCTAAATGGTGATTTAAAGGAAGAAGTTTATTTGGTTCAACCTGAAGGGTTTGTCAAACAGGGACAGGAGCATCTGGTTTGCAGGTTAAGAAAGGCATTGTATGGTTTGAAATAGGCACCGAGATCATGGTATGTAAAGATTGATACCTTCTTTCTTCAGAATGGATTTGTGAAAAGCAAGAATGATCCTAACTTGTATGTTAAGAAAGATGAAAAAGGAAATGTTGCTTTAATATCTTTGTATGTGGATGATCTCATAATCACAGGGAGTGCTCACAAGTTAATTGAAGAAATTAAAGTTCAGTTGTCACAGGAATTTGAAATGAAAGATTTGGGTGAATTGCATTATTGTTTAGGAATTGAGGTATGGAGAGAGCCTGGTAAAACTTTGATCACTCAAAGCAAATATACTAAGGAGATTCTTAAAAAGTTCAATATGACAGATTGCAAAGCTATGTCAACTCCCTTAGAACAGAATGCAAAGTTGTACAAAGAAGATGGATCGAAAGAGGCAGATGGAACATTATATCATCAGTTAGTGGGAAGTTTGAACTATCTCACCACTACCAGACCAGACATTGCATACTCAGTCAGTATCCTTAGTCAATTCATGGCTAAGCCTTCAGGAAATCACTGGAATGCTGCAAAGAAAGTTCTCCGATACTTAAAGGGAACAGTGAATCTTGGTATTATGTATACTGATGAATCTGATGTTGCACTGACAGGTTTTTTTGATTCAGATTGGGCAGGAAATCCAGATGACAGACGATCTACCTCTGGCTATGCATTTCATATTGGATCAGGGGTCGTATCTTGGAGTAGTAAGAAACAGCCAACTGTTTCTTTATCATCAACAGAATCAGAGTACAGAGCTTTGACCAATGCCACCTGTGAAGCTATTTGGTTGCGGAGAATTCTTACAGATCTTGAAGAGGCGCAAAGTGGTTCAACATGTATCAATTGTGATAATCAGAGTGCTATCAAATTAGCACATAATCCAATTTACCATGCTAGAACGAAACACGTTGAGTTACAGTACCACTTTGTACGTGAAAAAATTGAGTCGAATGAAATTGAATTGATATTTTGTAATACCAAGGATAATGTGGCTGATATATTTACTAAGCCCCTTGGTAAAATCAAATTTGAAGTTTTTAGAAGTCAGTTAGGTATTGTAGAAAATCCATTTCTCCATTAAGGGAGGATGTGAGAATAATCTAGAAATAGATTTAGTTTTGGTTTGTTGTACGAGAGTGTGCATTTAGAAATCAGTTCCATCTATTCAGGGTTGTTTCCTCTTCTTCAGGAAGATTAGGTGAGTGAGTTTCTTATTTAAGGATGATGTAATTGAGCAATTAGATGTATTGTGTTGAGTGAGCTTGTCTCACGTTTGCTGGTTTTTGCTGTGCGTTTGTTTCTTGTAATTATTAAACCGGAGCGTCCAGCGTATGGGTGTTTTTCGATCACGATCTATACCTAAGGTCTCTCGTTGGAATAACGTCTTACGGTTCGACCTCGTAACCTCAGGTAGAAAAAAGAAATTGAAGTTCAGACATTTTTGAATCTCGAGGACCAATTGAATATAATTGATTTTGTTCGGATTGTAACAAATAATGAATGTGATTCAGGGGAGGGCGCGAGTGTTGTCGAAGATATAAATTTGAATTGTGATCATTATGTACTGTTTATATTATAATATATACAGCGTTTTTTTCTTCTGGAAAAAAATAAATTTGAATTGTGTGAGATAGCTTTTCTTAACGGTGGGAATGATCTTTGATGGGTCGGTGGATCCAACGTCCGATACATTTCGAACCTGCACCGACGGTGGGAATGATCTTTTATCGGTCACCGATTAAATGTTAGATAGAATTGGACCGTTCGCAAAAGCTAATTACCGTTTGCAAAAGCTAATCCTTCTTTTATTTAGTTCATCAATCCCTATTCTTCTTGCACTGCGATGCGCCCTCTCAACTCTTTGCGCTCTTTTGCTCTCTGTCTCTCAGGCGAAGCGGTGATGTTTTGTGGAGCGTTCCTCGTTTGTTTTGTGTTGTTTCTTTGATCTGTATCTGTGGCTCTGTGTGTTTTGTGTTGTTTCTTTGTTTTGTATCTGTGGCTCTGTGTTGTAACTGTTCGTATATGTGTAATTTCTGTTGTCTTTTTATGTTGTTGTTGTTTGTCTCTCTGTAATTTCTGTTTTGTTGTGAGAGTTTGAGAGATGGAGACAGATGTACGTTTCGGCCAAGAAGTCTTTGGAGAAGCACAATCAGAGGAGTGGCAATAGCTGCAGATAGGAAGATGATCTCCACGGGCCTCAATGGTAATGGAGAGTCTCTTGTCAACTGAATTTCAATTAAGGGAGAGGGAGATCTAAATTTTTATTGGCCATGTATTGATATGTTATTACAATGAAAATAGATTAGGTTAGTTTGTTTCTTTTTCTTTTCCTGCTTTGATTATTGCAAGTTCCCGATCAATTGATTATTGATTTGGAATATTAATTTATTTTTACAGGAAGAACGAACTTATGTCATAGAAGCAATCATAAGAGGAGAGTAAAGCAAGAAGAAGTAGACAACCATATGTATGCAGATTTATCTAATAGAGAATATTTTTAGCTTTTCTTTTGTTTGTTTTTCTAATATTTTTATCTTTCTGTTCCGTTTCTTTGAAGCAAAGAGAGCGTTCAAATTCTGCGTGGAGAAATGTGGTTGGCTCCAATGGTACTATGAAAACAACAAATTCCAAAGAATCACAATCGAAGAATTCAGGTAGGTACCTACAATTTATTGGGTTTTTCATTTTCCAGCATAAAATGAGTCACGGTGCTGAAATGTCTTATTTTCGGTAGAATATGCACTAAAAGTATTTACGTATATAATTTGGTTTCAATGAATCACATAATTTCCTGTACTTCTGTTTTGCTTGAATGATTGCATTTTATTGAACCCAGTCTATAACATTCTAAAATAACCTCATTATCATGCCTCAAACTTAGAAGCGGGTTGATGCTTGGGTTAATTGATTAACCTAACCCTATGTTAGATTAGGTTACGGACTTGAGTCTCACAATATATATTTTTCAGTTATGTTAGTCATTTCAAGTTAGTGAATTCTTTATATAGATTTTCTTGGTATCTCTGTTTTTCTTTTGATTTTGGTTGAGGGTGTACCATGCCTCCCCGCTGGGTAAGTCCATATATAAATCCCGTGCCTCGAATAAATGACACACTTTTTATTGAAACCAGTCTATGACATTCTAAAATAACCGCATTATCATGACTGAAACTTAGAAGCGGATTGATGCCTGGGTGAAGGAAGATTGATTAAGTTAACCCTACTTAACCTAGGTTAGGCCAGGT
The DNA here is from genome assembly GCA_034641835.2 of Pinus albicaulis. Lineage (NCBI taxonomy): Eukaryota > Viridiplantae > Streptophyta > Pinopsida > Pinales > Pinaceae > Pinus > Pinus albicaulis. The sequence goes on along the minus strand of CM076578.1, from coordinate 734,436,223 downwards.
TACTGACTTGAGTCTCAGAATATTTTTATTGTCATAGTCTGATTTTGGCTTTATTGTCGTAGTCTGATTTTGACAATTAGTGATGGGATTTTGACTGGCTAAGAAATTAGCACCTGTGAGTAAATTTGATATACGTATATAGTGGCTCCTGGATTGTGGAATTCGTGGGGAATTAACCTCACATGCCACAACCGGGTGACTGGTTAGTGACGGGCTTTTTTCCAAAAATTTTACATATAATTTTACCTATATAGTCATTTACATTTAAAGTTAACAATGTCAACATCCAAAATGCTTTAGTTCTTTACTTTCCATATTACAGAATTCTTTGGCTATATTTACTTTCGACAAAGATTAACCACTACTTTTGAAAAGCTTTCTGGTCTTAGTATCAAAAGTGAATCAAACCTGCACCTTTGGTTAATTAGTTAGAATTTAGTAATTTAAGAAAAATATATATATATATATATATAAATTTAATATATATATATATATATATATATATATATATATATATATATATATATATATATATATATATATATATATATAAATTTAATATAAAACTTTTCTGATAATACACAAAATTTATTTAATTCAAATTAAATAAAATTCGGATAAGTTGTGTGCATACATATATATAGATATATATAGATATATAATTTAAAATTTATTATTATATTGATTAATAATTATAGTAATTAAAAATTTATTAAATATTGATTAAGGATTAATTTAACTTGAATTTAAGGTCATATTTTCAATTAGAATTTATTTTTTCATGTTATTGTTGGCTCTTTTGTTGGCTATTTAATTATATTTCTCTATTTTGAAAACCTGTATTTCTTTTTGATATTCTCAAATTTAATTTTGATTGTAAAATTACCTTTTTACATATCAAGTCAACATATAATGAAGTTTTAACAAATCATTGTTATGTTTTTCTCTTAAAATTTTGTATTTGAAAGAGATTGAGTTAAATATTTAGCTGGAAAATATCGACAAATAATCTAATTCATCTTTGACATATATGTCAAAAATTTATTAATATTAATACAAATTATATTTTTCAAAATTTATTTTTTATTTTTTTACTAATGATATCACTTTTTTTTGCTAAACTATTTGAAAGAGATGAAGTTAAATATTTAGCAGAAAATATCATATTTTACATTCATGTGCTTACAATAAGAAAAATATATTAATATTATTACCAAATCTTTTCTTTAAAAAATAAGTTTTTTAAATTAGTTTCGGAATCACTCTTTTTGCTAAACTATCATTTATTTCAAAAGGCTGAAATGGTGCAGTGCTCACTTTGCTGAATTATAAATTTTCTCGGAAGGAAGACCAGAACAATAATGAAGACTAAAGTGACCGGCATCCTTCTCTGCTATATTAAATGTTAAATAGTGGTATTTGGCCAAAATTATTTAGTAGTCATTGCATTGAACTATGTCTATGATGTATTGAGTTAGTAGGGTTTGAATTTACATTCGTAATATTTTTATAGAAAGTTGGAGAAGAGAAATAATGGAGGGTCGGAGCAGAGTAATTTGGCCTACCACGACAGCAACAACATGATCCGGCAGCGGCAACATAATTACAAAATAAGACCTAAGCTCTCTTCACTAATCATAATTAAAAATATTTAAACTTAATATATTAATATAATAATATATATTTTTTCACATTACAAATATACATTTGATTTTTGGTCAAAGGATAACTATTTAAAGTTCAACGCATGAATCAATGCGTCCTCGCAGGATAACAATAAACAATACAATTTTATATCATTATTTTAATTTTAATATATCAGAAATAATAAAAAAATATTAAATTTATTACCTTAAAATATATTTGAATAAAAATTACTTTTTATTTAATATAAATTATAAATAATATGTTTATATTTATATTTTAAATTAATATTTATCTCTATAAAGTATAGAATGTTAAGGAAATTTGTGTTAAAACTTTTTTTTTTTCTAATAATTATTTATATATATTTTTATGTGCTTCTTTTCTTATTTTATCATAAACTCTAATTTTTTTTAATATTAAAAATGTTTTATTTTTATATTTAAGATTTAAAAGTATATAAAAATTCAATTTTCTTGAAATTTTCAACATATATTTTATTATTTTTTTATA